>OX421970.1:64865986-65465986 GCA_949128135.1 Parasteatoda lunata
TTTACTATGATTACTAAACTTTTTTACATATAAAAATATTTATGATTGATTTTTATTCACAAAAATTTTGTTTTTCAGTTGATGAATATTTAGTGTTCGGCTGATTCACTATTACTTTTACACAAATTATATTTTTGTTCAAAGGAATGTTATATATTTATTGGAATGTAGCCTTCATTATACATCACTTACTTAAAAAAATGTATTGTAATTTCATTAGATCTGTAATGCATTGTTACCACCTCACCATTACTTTTCATTCTTTGGAAAAACGTAGAAACTTTTGCGCACCATTGAACTATATTTTTCTTCAGAGGGATGCTATATTTGTTGGATTAATAACCTGGCATTCATTACTTCACTACATGAAATTGTTTTGTTTTTTTATTAGATCAGTAATGCATTAATGTAATAATTACAATGCGAAATGCATAATTCTCAGCTTTTTCCAATTTTTTTTTAGATTCTAATTTTTTATCTCATCGTGTTAGTTTTGAAAAATTATTTGAATTTAAAGTAAAATCAAAATCTTTGTTAAAATTAAATCATAATTTGTTATTTCTCTTGTTGAACTATAGTTTTAATTAATATGTAATTTTTTTACTTTTTTTTTTTTTTTTTAACATTACAGAATTCACTTTGGACAGATTTTGACTTCTCAAAATTTCTATCCTGTTATTGAAAAGTTAAAAGAAAAGTTGTTTGCTCAAGTATATAATATGAAGGTAATGTATTTTTATAAGTTAATTGTCAAAATGGAAAATTTGCCAATCTAGGGCCTCCATGGGTGACTAAAATATGACTATTTTCTATGAAAATCATTAGGAGATGACCATGGCCGCTATTTCATTAAGACAAAAAAATAAATAAATAAATAAAATAAAAACCCCACCAAAAAGTAATTGCTGAAAAAAATTTAACGTTTCTCTTTAACTAAATAGTTTAAAATCAATGTTGACTGAAATAGAAAATAAATTATGCACTGAAAAGTAAAAAGGCAGTATATTTTGAAAAGGCAAGAGTGTATCAAAAGTGATGTTTCAAAATCGAAATCAAGTGTAATATTAACATTGTATTACATTATCGGAATTTGAAAAATCACATGGAAATGACTCAAAAAACGATAAATAGGTGCCCCATCCCCCCAAAAAATGATAGAAAAAAAAAGCATGCTCATTTAGGATAGAATAGTTGTGAATCAACCGCATCAGAAAATGTTTGCTCTTATTTGAAATTCAAGTGTCCTAATATCACATTTAAAATATTGAAGTTTAAAGAACCACATGGAAAAAGTCTGATAAATAAGTGTCAGAAAACTTTCAGAAAACATTGTAAAGTTTTGATGGAATCGTCACGATTTGAGCATATCAAAATGTAATCTCTCAAATTTGAAATTTATGAGCCTATATAACAGTATTAAAATATTGGAATTTGGAAAACCACATGGGAAAGGCTGAACTATGAAAACAATGTTGATTAACAGTGGAATCAATGTATTAAGAATTGCAAAAGAATTGCATTTACTCAAATACAAAATTTCAAACTTAAATAAACCATGTGGATCTGGTTGAAAAAAAAATAATAATTACTGAAAAGTATAGTCAGAAAACGATGTGTTTTTACTGTTGAATTATTACAAATTAATCTCGTAAGAGAGTTAAAAATTCGTAAGTTGTAATCAAATTAAAAATTCGTGTTTCGTAATATTAGAATTCATTAACATCATATTGAAATATCGGTAGTAATGTGGAAATGACCAAAAAACCATTTCAATTTTCAAGAGAATCAGTGTAAAAATACTAGTTTTCTTAATTTTATCATGCACATCGGGCCACACAATCAAAATTAAGGAGCATGTGAGGCAGAATTTTTTTTAATCCAAATTTCAAACAGGCAACACTTTAAAAGCTTTGCCTAGAATGAATTCTGTATTGTCAAGGATGTTCTGTTAAGACCACCTTAATGAGTAATTTTAAAATCCTTATGAAAAATCAAAATTAAAAATTAGTCAAAATTAACTTTTAAGTGAGAAATTAAAAAAAAAAAAAAAAAAAAAAAAAAAAAAAAAAAACGCTATTGATATCTGATTAATTACAGCAAAGGAAATCAGAACATTAAAACTGGTTCAATTGCAGGTTGTAACTTAGAGATATTTCTAAAAATTGCCTTTTCAATTTCTCTCTGTTTCCTCACACAATTAAATCAGTTTAGTTATTAAATACATTCGCCTTCCTGTACTGTCATTTGTCAGAATTTGGTAGGGTTTTGTTTCTTTCCACAGTAAAATAATAATTTTCGACCCCTTATGTGAATACCTTTTTGTTTTCATTTATGATATGGAACCAAAAAAAAAAAAAAAAACATATTTAGGGTTGTCTTTACATAACACTTCTTATATTATCTCAACTTTTTTTTAGATTTTTTTTACCTTCTGTGCTACTACTCAGAGGATACTATTTAGGCTACTATTATTAATTTCTGAGAATACTATTTAGATTACTATTTTTGAGCTTTAGGGCTTCTAAAGCAACTATTTTTGAATACTAACTACAGTGGAGGCTTAATGATGATTAATTTTTTTAATTATTTTAATTTTTTATTCCAGGATAAAATTGGATATGCAAAAGTAGTGAGCAATCTTCAACAAGTTGCAATTGATGCTAGGGAGGAGGTATCTATGTTTTCTGAAGTATTGGAAAATGTTCAAAAGAAAAAGAAGAAAGCAAGGAGAAAACTAGAACGCCCAATCATAACTTATTCTTGAAAATATTTTTACATAAATTGTAAATACATTTGTATATACTCATGTTGAATAAACTTTTTAAAAAAATCTTAATTTATTCTTTGACACAAATTTTTATAATCCTTATATATACAGTCAAGCTTGTTTCCTGCAGAAACTGAAGTACTTAGCTTTTTAAATAAGGGTGATCATTATAGTCAACCAAAAAGAAGTGCACGAAAATAAACCAGAAAATGCTTAAAATGGGTTACCTTTTGTTGTTGTTTTCATTATTACTGCATATAAAACAATGTCAGTTTTGTTTATAATTTAATATTGCTTTTATTGGACTTGAAATCACTATTTCTTAATATTGTTACATCTGGAGATTTGGCATTTAAATACATTATCAAAAGCATCTTAATGATGGCAAAATTAGCTCTGCATTAAGTACAAAATCATCATATTAAAGTTTCATTCATGTCTTTTATTTCGTTCTTGTACAAACATATGCAATTATTTTTGGTTATTAAAAGCTTCTTGAAGTTTATTTTAATTTTAAATTGCATTAAAATAATGCAGGCATCAAAATAATATTTTGTTTAAAAATCAAAAATCTTTATCAAATGTTTTGATTTTTTCCCTTTGATTTTGAAGTTATCCAATGTCAAAGATAAGAGTTAATAAGATTAATGTAACACAGAAAAAATGAAGATCAGTTGATGGGACGTAAAATTTACAAATATTTGTCTGGGAAAATGCATACTAATCCATGTTTAACAAAAAGGAGTACAATTTATTTAGTTTGCAATTAGTAACAATTTCCGTTAACCATTTCAAAGACCATACGCTATTTCTTATTTACCTGTAAACGTTTCTTATTCATTTATTGCTTATTTACACTTATTAAACTGCTTTTGAAGAATATGAAATTTTTACGAACAACCAGATAATTTTTTCTAACAAATTTAATGAATATTTCATGGAAGTTAAAAAAAAATTTCACTTTAAATATGAGTTATGTTTTCATTCGAAGAGTTATAAATATAATTAAATACTTATAATGAATTTTTTTTCGTTCTTTTTTTAATGAAACTGGGGCACATAATACTTTTCAAAGGTTACCTTATGCCTAAACCTACTTGGAGCTATGAGATACCTACCAAAATATCTAAAGAGCTACTCTGGCCCCATCTGTTATGCTAGGAATAAAATTCTATGTATGCGTTTCTAATACATGAACGATTAAATGAGCACTTAAATCGGATCAAATTATGAATAGTCAGAAATACTTGAAATTTTCAGTTAGTTATTTTCTGAATTACAGTGCAACAAAAAACAAGAAAAGTTTGATTGGTCCCATCTGTGAAATCGAAATTTTTCAAAAATCTTTCATTCATCTACGAGTTATACTCTTCTATTTACGGAATATTTTTGATTTCATATAAATTTATGTTGAGTTTTTATCTCATGAGGGTTCATGAAACCTATATTCATCAGCTGAATTGTGAAAGTTTTTTGATTAAAATTTTTTTCTCTTATATGCTTCATAGATTTATTACATTAAAAAAGTTTAATCCACTGACGGTTCTGCACGTAAAAAGTCGTAATTTAACCTGCAGTCTTCTCCGCATAGCAAAACCGGTTTTCCCATGTTATTAGATAGGGAAACATTCTCCCAATTACGCCCATTTGCTAAACCGCCAGTGGATTAAAATAAAATTGTTAGTTAAAATTATTACTTTATTACATTAAAAAGTTAAGAGAAAATATGCTTTTTATAAGATCCATCTAACTCCATTTAAACAAGATTGAAATTACACAATTTTAATTAGCAATGACAAAAAGAAATTTATAGTTTCATAACTTACAGTTTATTAAAAAAGTCATTCATGAAAATTGTGATATCTTCATAGAGGTAACAATGGCTTACATGAGGCTCTCTTGAAAAATATTTATTTTTGTATTAATTTTGTGTAAACTTTCATTCAATTGGCTTATGAAAAATTGTTGAATTGTTCTCTATTTCTGCGACTGATACTAATAAATTAATATTTGTATTTCCTCCATGGAATTAACTGTGTAAAAAAATTGTGTTTTTCTCAGAAAATATTCTCTATATACTATCAATGTTGTTATTTTATATAAACTTCCACATAATTGCCATCGTTTATGGATAAACCTTTCAATATTTTTGATGAACTATTATTACCATAAGTCCATTTCCTATTTCTGCAAATTTATTATTAATATTTATCATAATTATAAGATGTTTAAAACATTTTTCTGTTAATCTTCTCTCTTTTTATATCATAATATATTATTTGAACATCTGGTTTTGTTTGTGATCAAATCTTGATAGATTTGTAACTCCCATTCAACAATAGAAAAATTATTTTACGTCCATATTCGTCAGAACCGATGATTAATAACGATAGAATTCTACGGAATAGTTATAGAGATTCATCCTCGAAACAAAAACTCATCATTTCTCAGTCGATAATTCATTAAAAAATTTATCGTTTTAGAAACTATTTATTATCATTAAATGCATTTGTTTCCGTTGAAGCTTGAAAGCTATAAAAGGACACATTACTAGTTAGTCTGCAGATTTGCTTTGTTAAAATGCGAAAGCAAGCGATTCCTGCATTTTAACTAGGTAAGAAGCACATTGACGGCTTCCGTATCATTAAAGTTCAGTAGTTAGTTTCTTTCATTCCAGCAACTAATTTGATGATGATGATGCAACTAATCTGATTCTTTATAAATCGAAAAATAAATAAATGATATAATGAGGATTTCTTAAATCTCTTAACTTCTCTTCTTGGTATTTATAGTTTTAAAAGTGATTGATTTTATCAATTAACTTGTTTATTGTTTGATTGCAGTAACGTGATTTTTTTATATAACGAAAAATAACTAAATAACGTGTTAATTAAAGCTTAGGCAAACCAGTTGTTATTCCTGTGAAGATCTTGTTTTCCCTTTAACGTGTACATAGTAGGTAATGTGCAGATTATCTAGGTAGGTTGCAGATTACTTAAGTAATTTGAGTAATGGAACAATATTTGTACTAGTTAATCCGTACATTAGCTAAATATATTGTGCATCAAGGGTTTCAGATTTATATGAGGCCGGGGGCCGCAATTGAAAACACCAGTCAAATGGCGGGCCACAACTTTATCAAAATTTTATATAGGACTCTTTTACGTTTGAAAAAACATTAAATATTCCTGTCAGATTTTTATCAAGTTGCACAAAACAAAAGTATTGAATTACAAATTAAATAAGAAGTAGATTTTTAAAAATATTTAATTGCATATTAAAAAATTTAAAAATGTAAATAATTTCGTCCAAAATGAGTGGTTTCAAAAAGTTAAATCGGAGAATTTCTTTTAGAAAATTTCTAATACACACATGCTAAATTATATTCACAAAAAAAAAAAAAAATAAAAAAAATAAAATAAATAAATAATAAAAAAAAAAAAATTAAAAAAAAAAAAAAAAAAACGAAATAAAAAAGAGCAACATACACGATTATTTTTGTATTTGAATAAATATTTTCTTGAATGCAAAACTTGAGAAAGAAATCTTTTTGCACCGTAGGTATATTAAATTTCACAGAAACGAAGAAATTAGAATTTTTTTAAAGAAAGAAAAGCATTTTAAACCCATACATATTTTTTAAGAAAAATGTCCGCAAAAAAATGACAACTAATATATTATAGTTCGCGAGCCGCAAAAAAAAAAGCGCCGCGGGCCGGATGCGAGCCGCTTCTTGGTAACCACTGTTGTAGATGATCTGTAGATGTCTCCACTAGCGGCGACACATTCACCAACAAGATTCCTGTAGAACTGTTTCTCTGCCTCATTCCTCTTCCAATCAGAAAAACAACACTTAGTAAACATTTCTGTTTCACAAGAAGTAAACTTATCTCGCGAGATGAAAGTTCTCTTTTTTTCGATTTGAACAGAAAATAATACACTTATTTTTTTATACTGGAATGGTCTGCAAACTCAAGTATTTTGTTTAAAGTTATCTATCAAAAGTTTTGTCTTTAATTCTGTTTTTCTCAATTTGCTTTTTTTTTTCTTTTTCTTTTTTTAACCTCACGCACGAGATTTCTTAATTTCTAAAAAAATTTATACAGTTTAAGTTTGGTAATTGGTTTAGTACATCATTTAGTTTAGTGAAAATAATTTTTTTTATTATATAAAAATCCAAAATAGAAAGTTTTTTATTTTTTTTTATTTTTTAAAAACTTTATTTTTCAATTTCTTTGAGATTTTTTTTTGATTTTAAAAATAGCATACTTGTCTGTCAATCAAAAAATAGTTACAAGTCAATAAAATAATTTTATGACCTTTATTGTGCGCTCAAAACGGTATGGTATCTTTTTTTTCCCCGTTCAAATTTAAGCTCTAAGGAAAATTAAAAGTTCTTTAAATTGTTTCACAAAAATATTGGCATTCAAATAATGCCTGCACATATTTTAAACTCCTGTGAAAAACTCGGAGTTCTCTGTTAAGTTATAGAAAGTAAGAAAAAAGTTGAACAGCGTTAAAAAAAATAAACGGACCACCCTGAATAACTTTTGGTCTAATGATCGGATCTTCCTGTTCTAGGACTCAATGGTTCGAGGAGTGACTACAAATATGCCAATTAATTAATATAGACGATATATTAAATTATAAAATAAGACACAAAACGTACTTTCTTTGAATAAACATATTTTTTCCGACGGATTCGGATTTCTGACCCCCGAAATATAGGGATTTACCGAAATCTGGAAAATATGGTCTCAGTACTTTGGTCCCCTTAATGTTAATTTTACTTTTTGCGTATTGTCCCATATCCCGAGAACTTTTTAAACGGATTGAAATTTTTTTTGCTTACAATTATAATATTCGTTTATACAAAGATGTTTCCGCACAAACAATAACTTTTAGTAAATATATTTTACTTTTTAATATTTTATTTAATATACTAGTTGAAAAACTGCATTATAAGGCATACAAATTTTTACATCACTTTAAAGATTGTAATTTTACGTAGCGAAATAACGAAATCTGTCGAATAGTTCTTGAGAAATCGAATTTTAAAAATACGTATTTTTTTTTTTACACCATGAAAAATTGCATTCGTTAAAACAATGTAAAAAATTTTCTTTACTAAAAGTTATTTTTACTAAAAGTATAATTATAAAAATATAATATGTATAAAAGTAAAAAATAAATAGTTACTAAAAGTTATTCTTTTGTTTGGAATTATCTTTAGATAAACTAATTTCATAATTGCTTACAAAATGTTTCAATTTGTTAAAAAAGTTATGGGACAATACTCAGATGTGGGGATAAACTATAGACCGTTCTCCTGACCAATGTATTTGGACCATAGTTCCCAAATTGTAGCTATCTCCGATATTTTGAGGGTCAGAAATCCGTGGCAGTCGAATAAAAGGTATGTTTGTTCAGACAAAATACGTTTTTGTGCCCCTCGAGCCAGTACGATTGAGTCCTAGAACATGAAGATCCCATCATTAGATCCAAAGTTATTCATGGTGGTCCGTTTTTTTTGTGTGCTCTGTACATTCATGTTTTCTTGATTAAGTCAAAAGCATCAAAGCCCCTTAGAAAATTGGGCGCTAAATAGTCAAATTTGTATTTTTTTAAAAATAATTTTGATGAACTTTGATCCACTCTTGGATTGTGCTTGCTATTTCAATTTCTATACTTGTATACTTTTAAGAATCAATTTTAAGTCTAAAAAAATTTTAAGATTCCGATAAGTAGTACTCTAAAAGCTTTAGAATTGGTACTCATACACCGATGCGACTGACTTAATCCTTCCACTAGGTTTCAGACTATTTTAATAACCTTATTAAATTAAAATTAACATTTGATTGAAATAAAGATTTCAATGTTTGAACAAGTGTTTGTATCTTCATCATATTTGCATAGGTATTTTTAGTGGAACAACCTTTCCTCCTTTTTTGATAATTACTTGTTCTGAATAAAAAGTTAGTTAAATATTTTAAATTAAAATTTTAAATTCTGTGTTTTGTTGTTTGACTACCGGGAGGTGGTGTGCACATCTTCAGTTTTATTTTGAGGTGTATTAGATATTTATAAACAGCTGGATTTCATCTACCCTTTATATGACCGTTTTTTCTAGTACTAATATGTTAAAATATTTTTGGGATTAAGATTGATTTATAAAAAAAATTCATTACCTAAAACTAATTTGAAATTTTAGAAAATTTTTTTTTGGTGGGAAGGTGAGTAACATTTACAACATTTTAACTACAGTATATAATTGATGATAAACTTGAACATCTCTGTTTATAAATTCTTTGTTTATAATTGCAAATAAACACATAATGCACAGGTAGAAAATAACTTAAAAGTATCCACCTCACTTTTGGAGATTACGCTACCGTTCACTTTTACACACTTTTAAATAAACAAAGCCTTTCATTGGTATTTGTTTTTTCTATTTTCTAAAATTATCATGTAATGGCTTCTAAAATCATAAGTGGAAAATAGCTTTCTATCGACATTTAAAAATTTATGTAGTTGATTAAAAGTATACTTCCCATGAACTTCAGGGGATAGAGCACTCACCTCTTAATGAGATGACCCGAGTTCGAATCCCAGGGATGGCTGGTCGATACCAATCCCGCACCTGGCTTGCACAAAATACAGTGCTGACGTAAATATCCTTAGTGGTAGACGGATCATGCGTTAGAGTTCCCCTACCATCGGGCTAACCGTGAGATGTTTTTGTGATTTTCCTCTCCCTGTAACGCAAATGCGGCTTAATTCCATCAAAAATCCCTCACGAAGACAAATTCCTCCCAATACTTGGTCCAGGAGTTCCCTTGACTTCTGGGTTGGGTTTAAAACTCCAAGACTTCGGAGTTAAGTAGCCATAAGCCCATAATTGGGTCAGCTGATATTTTATATAAAGGATTAAATTAGCTGAGGTTGAATGCCTTTCTCTCGGTATAATTTATAAACTTAGAAAGTGGGTCACCTATCTATTCAGTCTCACCAACAAGATTTAGTTGTTTATTGATATTGTGTTTCATGCAGGTTTTGCTAAAGTATATAATTAAACAGTCACAGAAACATATTATAGTAAGACTTCATGATAAAATATATGCATGAATAAACAACTGTGATAGTTCTAGTAAAAATTAATTTAATTAAAAAACATGGCAAGTGATCAAAGTGCTTTGAAATAATTTATAGTGATCTTCCTGACTCCTAAAATGATTTTTAGGGTGTTGGCAATGATAATCCATCAGCGAGGGAAGTCCAATAGTATTTACAAATCATTGATGCGACCAGCAAACAATACCATAGTGCTTCTCCTGTCTACAATCGCAAACATAAATGGATGATCTGCTATGAATTCAGGAGTTACGTCAAACAACGGCCTCATCCTGTTGCTCACAATGCCAGTAACTGCTGCTGCTTCACTTCCTTCTTCGTTTACTTCGACGACTGCTTTATGCAAAACTTGACTAACAAATACATTTTTGTTTAAGGTCATGCCAGAAAAATCAGCACTTCCAGCACTGAACATGCTTTTAGCTCCAATGGCATACAAATCAGGAGACAACTCTTTTGAGTATTCGATCTTGAACTTTGGAAGTGATACAACGACTGTGGTCCTGTAAAGTTGTCTTTGGATGAGAGCAAGCTTTTCAAGTGTTAGACTCTTTTCCATAGATGGAAGACCGTCTCGTTGGCGTGGCAGCAAAATGATCATGCTAATGTTTTCACCTTTGTATGGTAGTTCGAGAACCTGAAAATCATCGACCTCTGTGTAGGGAAATTTAGCCTTGATGTTCATCATAGATATTTGCCTGAAAAAAACAAAAAAACAAATAGCTTATACAGTGTAAAAATTATTGAGTTATGTGAAATAAAAAACCCATTTTCAAAACAAATTAATTCAAATTTTTTTTAAAGTAACTACAGATATCTGGATTTAGTATATGACAGGTTTCATATGCTTGCCAATAATGGCTATGACTGGAGCAGACTTACGTCGGAATTTCGTAAAATTCTCCGAGTATCAACTCTCTGAATGTCATTTTTGAGCTTAGCGATGGTTTTGAGTATATTTGCATACGTTTTGTTGTTAATACTGTCCCAAAAAAATGACTTGGAAGGGTTAGAATTAGGGAAATGGGGTAAACTAGCAATTCTCATTTCAATAAAGTTAATGTTATATTTTGGTAGTTCCTCAAAAAATTGAACAACCGTAATAAGAGCACGCATCATGTTATAAATAAATAAATTAATTAAAAAAAATTCCATTATGCTATGCATTCAACCGTCAAGTTTTTACAGAATCTTGCCAATGCCTCAAAAGATATTAAAATATTCAAGAGACCCATAATGGCTTAGGGGATACAGCGCTCGCCTCCCAATGAGGTTTAAATCCTAGCGATGGCTGATAATAAGAATTCTACACCGGGCTTACACCTACCACAGTTCTGACGCAAAATATCCTCTGTGGTAGACAAATCATGGGTTAGAGTCCCATTGCCACCAGCCTAACCATGGAAAGTTTTCGTGGTTTTTCTCCCCATGTAACGCGAATGCGGGTTAGTTCCAACAAAAAGTCCTCCACGAAGGCAAATTTCTCTTAATACATTGTCCAGGAGTTCCTTGTCTTCTGGATAGGGTTCAAAACTGCAAGGCTACGGAGTTAAACATTGGTAGTCGTAAACTCTAAATTGTATCAGCTGTTCAACGAGAGTTATAAAAAAATAATTGTCATTTTGTATGTAGAGAGTATTAGGCAAGCAAAAACTTTGCCAGAAAAAAAATTCATCAGAGATTAACAACTAATTTTTAAGCTAGGAAAATCAAACTTTTAAATGCGTCTTTCTATTTTTAAAATTGGAAACAAGCAATATTAATAATTCTACTCGAATGAATTTCTTGTCGATTTTAGAATTTTGCATGTATACAAAATGGTCGACGTGTTTCAAGCGCTCAAGAACAGGCACCAATTTTCAAGACTTGCCAGATGTGAATGCGAAGAAACAAATGTGCTTAAAATAAAAACGCTAAGTCGCCAACACGAAAAATGGAAAAATGAAGAGGATAAACAAAACTAGAAAAATCAGCAGCCACTGAGAGAGAAAAAAAGTTTAAAAATAGAACGAAAAAAAACCAAAGTGGCCGAGAGGGGCATTCTCATCTTTACTTTTCCATTTTTCGTAGTCAACTTAATGTTTTTTTTTTTATTTCAAATCACTTTTGTTTTTTTCCCATTCGCGTCTGGCAACTCTTGAAAATTGGTGCCTGACTTTGAGCGCTTGAGACATGTCGACTGTTATATCCAATTTGTATATTTTTGAAGCGAATGAAGTTTTTAATCTAGTAAAACTTTACCGCTTCAGTGACTTTGGATTATTTGTTTAATTTACTGCTCATAACCTTTGATATTGACTTACTTTGCACCATTTTCTGAACCACCATTGTAAAACTTCTGTGGTCTTGTTTTTTCTGGTTGAAATTGTGTTTTCCACGTTCCCTTGAAATATACTGCATTAAGTAGAACCATGATGACCGATGGGTCAAGCTTATCAAACAGGCTCTGAATTTTGTTATTTGTTCTAGCTTTTACCCAAGTATTAATTCCTTGTTTGATATTTTCAGCATCTTTAACGAAGTCCACATCTTGCACAATTGCATTATATAGTTTCTGAATGTCACTTTTATATTGTGGCACTAAGTTGAGCTGTTTTGCTAATAGCACTGCATTAGCCAGGTTCAAGGTATATTCAGGATTTACTTCATTATTTTCTGGAACAGTATCAGCCAGGAATTGTTTGAAGGACGAGTGAACAAGCTCACTTGGTAAATTTGCTCTTTCATAACCCAAGGCAATTCTCAGTTCCTGAAAGAAGCGAAGACAAAGTTAAACTAGAAAAATTATAATCATAAAATATAGAGTGAGAGTGTTTCGTTTGGAACATGAATATCTAATATTATCACTTATCTCAATAAAAACAATTTTAAAACATCAGTACAAAAATCAAATAATTCTAGTGTAATAATTCTAATGTTGCAAACAATACACAAAGCAAATAATTCTAATTTAATTTAAAAATTGTTTAAACCACATTTTTATGTAAAAGTATATTAAGGACCGGGATAGTCTAGTTGGTAGGACGTTTGGCCCATTTTTCAGAAGTCGTGAGTTCTAATCCCACCGGTCGAAGAATCGCCGTGTGTCAAGTGGTGACTGGTGCACGGGGGGTCACAAAGTCCTTCAAGTTCCCATTACAAATTAATACCTCTGGGTCTTGAATACCTTGAAATCTTCGAGTTCCAAACTGACATAACACACTTGTCTAAGTAGACCATCAAATTGCATCGCACATTACTATATTTATCAGTACATTTGTAGATTTCTAGCCCGATAAATAAAGATCTACAATATACCCGTGGTTCTCAATTTTTTTTAGAGCTATAGAGCATTTTCAGTTTCGTATAAGATATTAGCACAGTAATCATGTAATTGCAAAATTAAACAAATCTGTATATTGTATGGTATATAAAAATTACGATACGTAACACTTTGGACAAGGTGTTCCACAATCACCGTCCTTAATACATAATTTCAATATTTTTGGAATCCTAGTTAAATCCTATATTAAACCCGAAAAATGAAAAAGTTTTCGAAATACGAATGAGAATTAGGATTTGTGAAGCTTTTACCTCTTTTATGGGGATCGCGGATTTGTGTCAATTAGTTGTGCTATCCATTTGACAGATTTTATTCACAGACATATTTATTACAAATAAAACATCAAATACATTAAGAATGCGACCGAATAGTCTATTACTATGAATCAGATCCTATACATCTCTGGCGTGCATACATCATATAATTCTCAACGTAATTAAGCATCATCGACCGCTATAATATCTATCGATATAAAAGGATATTACTATTATCCATACACAACAGGATTGTACTTTGATTGATTGATTGTGTGCTGATTGCAACTAGAAGGTGTTTCTAAAAATCGCCTTTCATCAACTCGTAATTTTCTCCGTCAATTAAACTGGTTTCGATGCGTGTTTAACCTTGTCTTCCTCTTTAGTGATTCGTAATATTTCATAAGAGCATTTTTGTTCTTTCGTCGCTAAAATATTTATTTGCTATTGTTTAAACCGTTTCTCTGATTATCCCGAGTTAACTCGGGTTTGTATATATTGCAAATATTTAATATCCCGAGAAAACTCGGGCATAGCAGAATTTGTTAGTACGTTTTGTTTTATCACGTTTTTACTTAACTGGAAGCATAAAAATAAATAAACAAATAAATAAATAAATGAATCATCTGTTGTGATTGGAAGTTTGCCAAGTTTTGTTTGGGAGTTTTGCTGTTCGATTGTGGGACAGCACAATACCTCCTAGAAAAGTGAAGGCCTCAGCACGGGTTACCATAAACAAGAAATTTGATCTTTTAGTAGCTCAAACGTAATGACATCTTTCGTATTAACCACCACTGCGCAGCTTAGTAGTAACATCTTTCTTATTTTACATCTACTGCGCAGTTTATGTTCGTTACGTCGGACTACTAAATTCATCCGTGCTGAGGTCTTCTTTCTTCTAGAAGGTGTTGGACAGCCTACGTGTTTTGTGCTCTTATACAGGGTTATTCATAATTCCCTCCGGGGTTTCGAAGCGTAATAGTAAAAAAACGAAGATGAATATGGCAAAAAAAAGAACATATGAAATTGTTCCGAAAGTATTCAAGTTTCAATTTAAGCAATTGCCGGTAGAGGGCAATAACATGTACCACTGAAGCCAGTTGTAGTAAAAATAAGGTTGTAGTAAACAGAGGGAATTATGAATGACTCTGTATATATGATGGTTGGTGAATTTAAGTAGAAATAAAAGAGTAAAAAAGAATTGGCGTATCACTTCACTGACGTTTGGAAGGTATCACTCTGTGTTCTCCCTTGTTTAAAAAACTATATTACGAAGACTAATATTTAACTTTTTCATTTGTTCGAGATAAATCTGGATAGTAAACTGATGGTAAATTAAATGTGTTTTTTAAACATAATAAAACTAAAATTTGAACTCAAAACTTATGTATTACGTTTTGTTTTAGTTCCTTGTATTTATTAATGAAATAAAAAAATTATGTTGATCTTTTGCATTATTTTTCAGAAAAAAAATTAAACAAAAAATAAATAAATAAATAAATAAAAAAATTGGTAAGGGAAGCGCTTAAACTAGGTTAGAATAGAAATCTATAACTATTCAACTATAATTTCGAAATGACTAGTATTTTAATTATATGTTGAAAACTTTTTGGATTATTTGTCATTTTACTAGCTGTGCATTGACTTTTGAAAATAGGTATAGTTACCAATCAAACGTTTTCATATTGAATGTTGTAAGATATTCAAAAATGATATTTTGAAAAATTTTAATTCCTGTTACATTATTTTATTCGCATAATTTTTTTTTTGTAGTTTATGTTCATTGCAAATGTAACATATTTGAGCTTCATTTTTATCGTACAAGTATACGTGTTATTTAAATTAGAAACATCAAGCAAGTAAACCAATTTAACCACTAAATATCGCGACTAAAAAACGTTATCTCTCGCTGTTGCGAAAAAAAAAAAAAAAAAAAAAACTAAAAAAGATTATTCTATCTTGAGAAACCATTACCCATACTGTTAATAACGTTCACTTGTGCATTTATACGACTGGTTTAGATAAGGAAATATCTTTTGTGCTATCTTTCTTGTTTTTTAAAGTGAAACGTTTTGTACAGAGGTATAACAGTTTAGCAACATCAACTTAGTTAAAAAAAGTAGTTCGTGTATGTTTTCAGTAGTTCGTGTACAAATTCCATTTATGATTTATTATTTAAATAATTTCCATAAGGTGACAAGATTTGTAAACCGTGTTTAAAAATCTTACCGTTTTGCACTTAAGAGATTGCTAATCAAAAGTAATAACGAAAAAAACAAAGCTTCAGGTTTATAAAACTATAATCAGACCAACCGTTATCTATGGATCAGAGACGTGGACTCCAACCCAGAAACTAGAAAAAATGCTGATTACCTGGGAAAGAAAAATTCTGAGAACTATTTTTGGACCTGTCAAAGAGGGTGATCTGTGGAGAAGGCGATACAATTTTGAAATTGCAAGACTATTTAAAGAAAAAGATATAATAAATTATGTAACAGCAATGAGAATTCAATGGCTAGGACACCTTGAGAGAATGGAGGAAAACAGAGGCACTAAGAAGATATTCAAGGGGTAGTGCCAGAGCCAAAGGAAAAGAGGAAGGCCGGTCAAAAGATGGTTTGACGAGGTGGAAGAAGACCTTAAGACTCTAAAAGTCCGAAACTGGAGCTAGAAACGAACTGGAACTGGAAACGAAGAGCTAGAGACAGGCGACTTTAGAGGAAAATTGTTAGTGAGGCCATGGTCCAACATGGACTGTAATGCCAGGGTTAATTAGTTTTGAGGACAAATCAACTGAGCATCTTCGAAAAATTTTACGATTTGAGGACACCCATATATTTATTTAAAATAATTACTTATATGTGCAAAAATATTTTTTTAAAATTGATAACTAATATCATGTGCAGAACTATCTCCATCTAACTTGATTTCATTACTAAGCAGCTTTGTTATATCGCATAATATTCTGAATTTGAACACATCGGAGGAATTCGAGGAGATTTAAGAACACATCTCTTCAGATTTGGGGAATTTTCTGTCCGCAAATAGTTTTAAAATTTCTTGGTCAATTAACGAAATTCGAGAACTGACCTCAATATTTAATTACGTCTTGTCACAATAAATCTGTCTGAACAGATAAAAAATAATTAATTAATAGCTGCCGTACAGCCTTTCTTAAATGTGTTGTACGCAAAAAAGAAAACTAAATAATTAAATATTTTTTGATCTCGTGATAGTATATTAACTGAATAAAATGCAATATTAATAGTTTAATTAATTTTAAATATATATTAATAGTTAAATTAATAGTTAATTTTAAATATGATAACTAATTTATTCAGATCATATCGAATCGGGAACGAATATATACTTCTTCTGAATAAGCATGTCGTTTAAGCAGACTGGTTTGATCCTTAAAATATAAGGGGTAGCCGTAATCAGGAAAATTCATTAATAGTTTAGTCAGGAAAGTTGTTGAATGATATTTCAAGAAAGTAGGTTTCATTTCTCAGGAACAATTTTGCGTTTTATCGATTTAAAGTAATGCAAAAATTTGTAAACTTCTTAATGCCAATTTTTTTTAGGACTGCTATAATAATTAAAAGAATAAATAATAATAAAAAGTTTAAAAAGTATATTTTGCATGAAATTTATTTAAATGAGTTCAAAAATCATGAGCTGAATTGTTTTGATTTTCTTAATTAATTTCATAGACATATCGAAACATCCAAATAAGAAATTAACATTAAAGGACTTAAACTTTCGATTAATCTCCAGATTGAACTATAGGTGCTATATTTTTCGGATTACTGCTACCCAAATTCCTTATTTTGATGTTATATTAAATATCTTGAAAATAGACTGTACATTTTTTCGTAAAAATTACGTTTTCCTTTCTGTTTTCGTAACTTAAAATATGATCTCCACAATTCAAGTGTAACATATCTTAGATTAGAGTCTCTAACAATTTCGATCGTATCTTAGTACATAATTTTAAAGACACTAGATAAAAAGTTATTCAGATGATATTTTTTATTCAATTTTTTTTTTTGTATAGCACATTTTAATTTTCTTAAACATTGTTGCGCTTTCAACGAGATAAACTCACGTAAGTCAAGGTTAACTAGTCTATAATTTCATGGAGACGCATTGAATTTCAATTTCCTCAGGTCGACGACTAGTCAGATTTTTTCAAATATATATTAAGAGGTGTCAATGATTCCATGATTAGATTTCATATGTGAAACGATTGTTGTACAACGCAGAGACAAGTTGCTTTACCAGAAACAATTAATATTCAAGTTGGCATGTCATTTTTGCTCAATAGTCATGTACTAACGTCATTTAAACTGCGTCACTTAACGTCATCTACACTGTTAAAATTTTTTTTTGCACAGTTGGCACTATTTTTGGTGGGTTTTCTGGTAAACTAAATACATTTATAAATACAGAACTGTAGTTATCATGCCAAAAATTATATAAAACTGGCAGAATAACAATTATTTGAAAGAATTAGTGCGAAAAATATATTACTTAAAATGTACTTGTTTTAAATGAAACGTTTTTGCAATGAAGTCATTAAATTTATTCCAATGCGCATGAAAATATATGTTGTAAATAAACAAACAAACGAAAAACGAATGAATAAATTAAACTATAACAGTAAAAAAGAAAGTAAAAAATGTGATTACATCACGGTAAAAATTTTAACCGACCTTAACACCAAAAATTGTAGCAACTATACACTAAAACTTTTTACAGTGTAGAAACATCTTGCTGGAGAACACCCAATTCGCGATCGCAACGAACTATAGGGGGCGTTGTTGTATGTACCGAATCCCTGCGATTTCCATATGAACAGTCATTCAGTTACACTGGAGACGTCTTTAATGTAGCATGTAGCATTGTAACGTTCCATCTTTATTATGGTTGATTAAATTTAAAAAAGAAAAATGCTTGTTTTCTTTCTTATGCAAACGAAAACAAAATGGTATCTCCTTTTTTTTTAGAGAAGGAACATCCAGAACATATCGGAAAAATATTTGTAAATAAAGAGAAAAAAATAGGTATATTCTTATAAAAGTTCAAACCTAATGCCTGAGAAATAGTTTTACTAAATTTAATGGTATAACATGAAAGGCCCATTTAAATTTTAACGTAAAATAAAGAATGCTTACGAAACAAAAAAAAATCTATTCTTTTTTTGTCGCCATTTTTAGTGGTACGAAAATGCGTCTTTGGGACTTGCCAAAAACAAAACAAGATGCAATTTTATTTTTTTAAGAGCGAAATATTTTATGGAGTGAAATATAACGAAAATGTACCAATGTCCATAACATGAAACTTCATCTTAGTAAAAGTCCGTTTTGGAAATGTTATTTCATTTTGAATCTTATTTATTAGAGTTCATAATGGCTATAGAATCAGGTGAGAGAAAAGTTTGTTTTGAATCTATGCTAAACTCTATATCGGCCCATTTTCCACCTAAATCCGATTGACTACTTTGATTTTAAACAAAGCGTTTCATTTTAAGATTTTTTCCAAAAATTTTAAGTGTAGATTGGCGGCACTTAAAAATCTGCCAAATCTGTAGCTGTGGTTAATACGTATATTATGTATATATTATGTAGTACCGAATTTTTCTTCCATACTTTTCTGAATCATATTACTTCAAATATTAGAATATGCAAGAAGTAAACATAAACACATAATTTAATACCATTTAATTTTTCAAAAAAAGTATTTTGACAACAATTAATTTAGTATTTTGACAAAAAATTATAAACTAAAAAACGTAAAATAAAGAATTCTTAGGATAAAAACGATTTTTAAATTTCCTCATTTTTCAATAAAAACTTTCGTTTTGTTTCTTTTTTTAAATTCTTATAGTATTTAATCAGACGTAAAAAAACATTTTGTAGAGAACGATCATCAAGTAAGAAAAAAAATTATTTACAAGCAAATTTTTTATTATAAAAATCATAACACTTACATGATTTATAAGTCCGGAGAATTCCAAAATGATATGTTCTTTGTTTGAAAACTTTATTCTCAAATAATATATACATAGTTTATCCCTTCATTACTTTTAGGTAACATACCACACATCAAAATTTTATAATTGTAAGATCTCGATATGAATTTTAATATGTAGCTTAAAAACAGAATAGCTGTATTCTAGTTGAAATTCTTTCAAAACTAAAAAACACTTACCAAGAAAACGATAAAAAATTTATTTATAATCAGCACAAAAGATACTTTTTCAAGTAATTCGGATTATTCTTTATTGTTGTTTTCTGAATTATGTAGATACAGAAATATATACTATTCTATGAAGAAGAAGAATATTCTATAGCTATTACAGTTCTGTATGGAATTCATTGGAACACATTTATTCATTGGAATGACGAAAGCAATGTTGACTTCATTTTAACTTGTAATGAATTGAAGACAGAAAAATTATTTTACCGCAATACACACATCTGTAACAGCAAGTGATCATGAAATCATGTTATGTTGTTGGTAATAGAAAGGTAAAAAATATTGAGAAGTTGTTCTTGAAATGCTTGGCGTGTTCTGCTCAATGTTTGGCATGTTCTGATTAGTTTTTTCAAGAAGTTTTACCTTTTCTTTAGGGAAATTTTGCTTCTTTTTTGATGCTAAGAAAATGGCGTCCGTCATTGCCAATGGTTATGTGGGAACTAATGCACGATATTTACAGTCTCCCGCTAGATGGCGTATCGAGTGTTGCGATCGCGAATAGACTCAACAAGGATACGATTAGTTCAACTTTTCAGAGCAATTGGATCAGTTAGCTAACTAAGATAGGGCGCGCACAAGCACACTTTCAATTTAGATGGTAATAAAAAATCTAACTAAAAAAACGTAGTTCTAAACTAATTTTCTGTGTTCCTCGGACAAAGAGAATAAAAAAAAATGGCCACAATGTTGAAGTAGTAATAGTACTATATTTACTTCGCACTAGAGCTGCACAATGGGCTATTGGCGAAGGCCTGGGAAACATCCCCGTAGATGTTTTAAAGAAATGACACTGCAATTTTGATTTTTTACACAGGGATGGTTACTCCATTTTGGTAGCCCAACGACTTGTGTACGAAGTCGACCACTTTTCGGTTGAACAGTTTGACAAGGAATAATTCTGTGGCCCCTATGTCCTTTCGCAGGCTCATTCAAGTGGTCATTCATATTCTCACCGCCGGTGTTCTTTAATTGTTCTTTTAAGAGCCATGTCTTCATAATCAAACCAATGCGGGACGCAATTTTGTTACACGCTTGGGAATTCGTGAATGATATGGTATGATATTTCGAGAATTCGTTTTAGCAGCATAAATTTAGTCACTAAAAATATCAACTACTCTTTGTGATACTTCACTTTCGTTTACATTCTATTGTTAAATACGGACTATTAAACTTTAAAGTGCGTGACTTTATATTCTCTCTATATCTTAAAAAATAATATTTTAAAGTCAATTAAAAATTGAAAACATGATAATTTTCAAGAAGTTATCCAGAAATAATGTGCATACGAAAACATGTTATGCAGAAATAAACATACATGTAATGTAAAAGATATATTTTTTAACTTTCCGAAAAAAAAAAAGTATTGATTATTGTTCTTTTTTTATTCCGAAAAAAAGGAACTATGGAGTTTAATAAAAGAGTGACTTATTTAAGGTATTTAAATAAATGTGGAAAAAAAAATACTTACATTAGCTGTGTAACCACGGGCTCCATAGAAAAGCATTCCAAAAGCTGTAGACAGACTTAATGGTGAGAAGAACACATTTTTCGAAGATCCATCAACGAGTCTTTGGTAAAGTTTAAGCCCAAAATCATTATTTGCGTGCGCTAATTTTCTGAGATTTTCATGAGCCATTTCAGATTGGGTACATAACGATGAGGCTGAACTGACGATCACATTCACAATCAGTAATAATAAGACAGTTTTGAGGACTTTAGCACACAAAATTGCCATTTTGGAGAATTTTCTAAGAAACAGGGGAATTTATTTACAAGAAATATATGTATACTAATTTAAAAAAGTATGACTGAGATATAATTACTTATTTAAGCAAAAAATTATTGTAAATTTCTCAATATTTTAGCCCACATTATTTACTGTTCATAATACTACGAGAGTTTAGTTGTAGTACTTAAAACGTTTATGTTAAAATGCATAAAAATTTTAAAACATATATATATATTAAAATTATTGTTTTAAAGTGATTGTGTTATAAATTTGTGTGTTATATAATTTTGTTAACAAAATGCATTTAAAATGGGATAGTCATCAGCAATTAAGTAATAGTGTAAGTAATTATTAAGCTCATTAGTTTTATAAAAAGCTACGAGAAATGTTATTAGTTTTAATAAAATTTAGTTTCAATAAAAGGATTCATTAAAGTGCTTTTAGACTTAATAATAGATTTGAAATTAGAGTTTTAACACTTTGGGACATCGATGTCCCTTTTTTATATTTTTTCTGGTGCTATAATTGGAAACAAAAATATATTTTGGAATTTTTTAATTATAAAAAAACAGTTTAATAGTAACTAAAAAATGATTATTAGAATTATATTTGTACTAAAATATAAAATCTAATAAAAGTAGTTTGAAATTTTTTTCGTTCCTATTCAAAAATGTATCAATAATTCGTTTTATAAATTAAAGAAGTTTAAATGACGAATAACTATTTCTTTTGGATCAAAAAACACTAGTGTTTCATACTGTATTTCATAACCATAAATTATTAAATGCTAATTATTTAAACGTTTAATATTTTTCACTTATTTTGACCTAAATTAATGCAAACTAATGAATATTTTAATAAAAATTCTGCCTGAAACAGTTAGTTAAGTTAAAGGTTACGGCTAAAATGATTTAAGATATTTAATTATTTTTAGCCATATAGTTATCAGTCTGGTTCAGAAAATCTATTAATTTCCACAATAGAAAAAATTCTGTTTTATAAAATTTTCCACATCACTGTTAATATAAAATATTCTTATAATTCTTTACTAATTCTTCCATCATTGAATATGTATTCTTCGAGTAAACATGGGCCACATGATCCCAAAATACTCCAGTAATCTTTTCTTCTCTTTCGTTCGTTTTTATTATTTGTTTCAGACTTAGCATCGTGCAATCGTTTTACTCACAGAACGTAATTTCACTTATGCTTAGCGCAGTATTACTAAATTTGATTATCGTACCTGTAAAGTTTACATATTCAATCCAATCTAATCCATGTAAAACCCACGAAGAAAAAGTTCCAATTAATTTTTTTAATAAATTAATAATTAAAAGGTCACCTCTTTAATTAATGTATTGAACGCTCTTATATTTAAGTTAATTTTATTAGAAAATTATATAGAATTTTATAATTTTGTTGGAATTAAAAAAAGAAAAAAGTAATAAGCGTGAAAGGAATTTAAAAAAAAAATCGTTTTTAAGAAAATCTTCGCGGGTTATAGTTGATTAGTCAGCAGGTTTCGCCCCGCGGATTGATATACCTGCTTAGTAACTAAAAAAAGAAAAAATTTTAGCAAGGCGTACATACTTACGTTTAAATTACAAAGGAAACTACTTAACTCAAAGGAGGTAAGCATTTTATAGATATATCAAGAGAAATTCTTGTTTTACACCAGATGGGAAACCGAAAGGTTTTTCCTTCTACCACTTATACTGATATTACGCAAGTGCTTATGATAAGTAATTAAATTTAGAATCGAGAAAGAAAGATCAAAGTATCAAAAGATAAGATTGCCTATAATTAGTCATTTATTATCACTCATGAGCAATCATTGAAAATTTTGTAATATTGTTTATACTTTTCGATCAATCGAAATTAATATTACTGATCGCTGCTTTCCTTAATGTTAAAACCCAATAAACTCTATATATTTTCTATTAAAAATGCCGTAATTTCTTTTACATTGTATAGAATCTGTACACAATTTTAAACAAATAGTTTGTAATTTACTGTCATTATATGTTTTATTTTAGTCAAGAGAAATGGCATACGAGATAAATTAGTTTAATACTAGTCCAAATTAGTTTTACCTAACACTGTTTTCTTTAATGCCAAAATCCAATAAAACTCTAGATATTTTTAACTAAAATGCTGAAATTTCTTTTACATTTTGAAAATTTTACATAAATTTCAACAAATAATTTGCAATTTACTATTTTATATGTTTTATTTAAGTCAAAAGAAATGGAATACAAGAGAAGTTAGAAATGTGTTTAAATGTGATAATATTTTAATATTAGATACATGGTAAAAGCTTTTTTCAAATACTGTATAATTTGAAAAGAAAGCACTTTTTTTTTCAGCAAACACTACTGTAAGCGGTGAATCTTTCAATCATTTATTAAATTTTAATTTTAAACATTTGTTTTGAATAAAATAAATTTAGTACCTAACTTCAATAAAACTCCAATTGATCCTAATTCCAATTGATTGCTACATATTTTAAAATAAGCTTTTTTGACTTTGTTTTTTGACTTTTGACAACTTTAAACTTTTGATTCTAAGTTCCGGAAGTATAAAGAGAGCATTTTTAACATGAACCAGCTTTTCAAATCTATGTACTTGTAAGTTATAATCTATTAAATTTATGAATTTTGATATAAAACTACTTTAAATATTTTTTAACTTTTCTATTTGGAAGGTTGTTAGTAGATTTGTATTTTGTAAAATGTGCAAATTCTAACCACTTTCGATACCGAAATTTGATTGTAAAGCATTGCCATTTTGCTCTCGAATACATTTTTAGACGGATGCTCTTGTCTTGGATTTAAATCGTCTGATATTTCATAAAATAATTTTGATCTTAGCAAATTTTTAAACATTTTTGTGGAGTGTATAACATATTATATCTTCACGCTTTTGGCTTTTATATAAAATTAAAAAATTTATTACAAATCAATCTGTTACAATAGCTTTGCACTGGTTAAATTGGACGTTTTCAATGTTAAAACAAATTTTTATTCTATAGTATTCTATTGTTATTATGTTATTCTATCTTATTGAACATAAATGGAATCAATCAAATCAATAAATCAACAGAAAAATTAATAGAGTAGAATGGAATAATGTATTGTTATTATATTATTTATTCAATTGTTATTATATTATTTATTCAATTGTTATTATATTGTTATATATTATTCTTCATTATTCTGTTTTTATTATTTACAATAAATGCAAATAATATAGATATTTTTATATTATTCTATTTATATTCGATTTTAAAATATTTGTTATATTTCTTTCTATTTACCTTATAATACATAATTTTGTATTATTAAAAAGCTTTGCTTCACCTCTGACATGAAATTAGATGATAATAAAAAGGGAATGATGGTGTTTCATTATAACCACCTTTAATTGTGTTTTTAAAATCCTTCTCAAAAATGAAAAGTGTTCTCATACTGATTTTTAAGCTAAAACAAAACTAGAAATGATGTCGAGATTTGCTTATCGAAATCTAACGAATCACTATTGAGGAAAGTCAGTGTACAAACATCAATGACACTAAGTATGTTTGATTACCGGAAGAAACGGAGTAGAGATGGAAGACAAATATTCGAAACAATTTGAAGTTTAAGTTTTGATGTTTTGCATACCTTTTTTCTCAATATTTTTTTCTTTTTTTTTTTTTCTTTTTTTTTTTCGACAAAGTCAAGTTCCATCCAGCAATCCAATAAGTTTTGGTGTTTTTATCAGTCTTCCTCAACAGAGATTTGTCAGACTTTAACAGCGTTTTTCTCTCCTAAATATTAGTTTGTTACTCCCTAAATACACTTTGTATCTTAATTTTTGACAATGTTTTTAAAAATATACGTATATTTAGGGATTTCATTGCAGAACACTCTGTATTTTACATTAATGTTGAAGAAAATACAATATCATACTTTACATTACATCAGTATTTGACATTAATATGCTTTAAAGATAAATTAAGAACGATATAAATTGTTTATATTGTTAATAATATTTCAAGCAATGCTAGAAACATATTTGTTTTGAAATGTAAATATATCTAAGTCAAAATATAAATAAATTCTAAAAAAAAAAAAAAAATCCTATCATGAAAAAAAAAAAAAAAAAAAATCCTATCTACACCATGGCAACTCAAAATGAGAGAAGAAATTCCACGGCATTACAAATAAATCTTAATCAATACCTTTCATATTTTTGAAGTGATGAAACATATTGCTATAATACATTAGCATAACCGGTTTAATATGACATTTACATAATTAAATTTACTTTAAAATATTGCGCTATCCTTTCGACATTATTTAAAAGGTATATACTCACGTCAAAAATCACCTTTTATAATCTCAACTCTCTTTCAAACCATTGTTTACTCAACATAGGTTAGATGCATTAAACGAAAGGTGTTAAAATTATGATTTGTAAAGAGCATGTCTGTTAATTTCTTTTATGAATCATGCAAACACGTTTTCATTTGGTCAGCCTTGTCAAAGGTGAATGCCAAACTTCCATGATTGACGCCAAGGACATTTTGTTTAAATAATGATAGTTCGCCGGGCACGCGATTTGAACACAATGATGTCGAGGTTTACATTACCCGAGGCAACTTGATTTGAGTTTTAGGCAGAATTAAGAGATGATTTTTATTGCGTATTTAGGAAAATATTCTTATGGTTAGGAAAATCCCCAAATTGCAGTATCACTTGAATTGTAGCTAATTAAGAATGATTAAAAGAAATTTCCAGTTTTGAAATTTTTCTTACGGTGGTAGATGTAAAGTGAATGATTTAATACTTTTTTTTTTATGACCATTACTACCGGGGGTGGACAAAATAATGGAAACACTTCTATACAAAAACATTTTTTTCATATTTCACAAAAAATACTTTAAAAATAATTTTATAACTTCAAAAGTGTTTAGATCAGGGGTCGCCAAACTTTTTTGATCATCGACCCCTATATAATTTTTCGAAATCTCCATCGACCCCCATAAAAGTAATTTTCTGTTAATTAAAATAAAACTCTATTAGATACTGTGTTTGTACATTTATTTTATGATTTTAAACATTTATTAAAGTAATAGTACTTTTAAATAATTATTAATTAATTAAAGTTAATTAGTACATTTAATTAATTATTAAAGTAATAGTATTTTCAAAAATTTTGTAATTTTCGTAGAAAAATACAAAGTGTGCTATAGTTTTGTCGCGGGCTGTACTAATCCATATTATTAATGCTTACCTTCTTTTTCACATGTATTGATGATTAAAATTGATATCTAAACTGAACGAATGGTTTTATCGAAACAATAACTAATTATCCAAAACTATAAAAGTTTTAATAATGACACTGCAAATACTCAACACTGTTCACAGTTAACAAAGATAGCTGAAACTGCGTATGATATTTGCGTTTGTAACGTCAATGCTCGTCACACGTGACATTTGGACAAGAGCACATATGCATATGACTTAGAAACCAGAAGCAAAGTACGTGCCACTGCGCGTTGGTACGTAAATATTTTTTTCACCCGAATAAATATACGTTTATTAATTTATGTTCTATAAAGAAACTGATATTAAGTCAATTATAAAAAAATTCACAAATTTTACATACTCAATTAGGTATGTGTGATTTGCGTATTAAGAACTGTTTTTTCTTCGACCCCCAATCGACCCTTCCGATTCGGATCGACCCCCGCTTTTGTTAAATAGACCCCTGGGGGTCTATATAGACCACTTTGGCGACCTCTGCTTTAGATCATGCGATTTCTCTTACATATCAGTGAAGCTTAAAGCTTTTAGAGGTTTGAAGAACCGACAATAAATTACAAACGGAAAATAGTATATTTGAACACCCTATGCCAAAAAAATGTAGGAATAAATTTGTAACTTGTAACAATTGCTTTGGTTATTATAAGCAATAATTGCAAACATTTCATAAGCCTTGCTTAAATATTTAGGGAAATATGGACTTTTTTATGAAAAGCTATTTTTTTTGTTTTACGTTTTTTTTTTTTTGATATAACTTTAAAATATTCAATAAAATTAAACAAAATTTTTAAAGTAATTTGAAATTAATTGCAAAATTTTTGATTTAAAATTGGAAAACAATTATTGTAAACTGTTCAATATGTAAATAATTAGGGTAGTTCTTTTATACTGTTCATACGTGGAAAAAATTAAAAAAAAATTTCCTTCATAATTTTGTAATGAATCGTATTTAGCAACTAATGAAAGAAGTCCGATTTGAATATCTTAAAAATTAAAAAAAAGTTTCAAGCAATGTCCTAAGTAGTTTTTGTAGTTTTTAAAAGACGGATCAAAATGGAAAGGAGTTTTCTACAAATATTATTTTGTATCATAATACAAAATTAAATAACAAGTGATAACACCTTACAAAAAACGCTCATACAGAAAAATGTAATTGTAAAAACAAAGAAGACACGCGAAAGGAAAGACGATAATCTTTAATAGGCGATAATCCCCAACAATACCGGTGTCATTTTTAATAAATCTTATTTAGTAGTACAAAATGAAATTTGTGGAAAACCTCTTATCATTTTGAGCTTTTATTTAAAGAGTACGAAAATTACTTAGAAAATTGCTTTTAAACTTGTTAAATTTTTAAGATAGTCAAATCGGACTCTTTTTTATTAGTTGCCAAATACTATTCACTACAAATTTAAAAAAAAAGTAAATCTGAAGAACTACTGAGCAATATTGAAGAACTACTTAAATTACTCATATCTTGCTTAGTTTCAAACAATATTTTTTTAAATTTTAAAGCAATAATTTTATAGTTATTTTTGCGCAATTGCATTGATTATTTTTAGTTATAACAAAAAAAGTAAGACCGATTTTTTTTTTTTTTTTATAAAAACATATAATTTTTTATAAATATTCAAGTTAAGTTTACGAAAATGTGTGCAATTATCGCATGTTATGACCAAAATAATTGTTACAAGTTACAAATTTATTGCTACATTTTTTGGCATAGGGTGTACAAAAATATTATTTTACGTTTTCAGTTTATTGTCAGTCCCTCAAACCTTTAAAAGCTTTAAACTTCATTGATGAAAATAATAAATCGTATAACTTAAGCACTTCTAAATTTATAAAAATACTCTTTAAGTATTTTTTGAGAAAGATAAAAAAAAAAATGTGTTAGTATAATTTTGTCCAACCCCCGTATCTTCTAAAGATTAAAACGGTTCAAACAGTCACGATATCTTAGTGATATTTTATACTTTTTTAATTGAGTCAAACTGTTGAGTTAAGCGCAGTATAGCTGCTCACGTCTATTGTGTTGTGACACCGTGCTCATCACTAGCAGGTCCTGCCACAGAAGTGACAGGCGTAGGAACTTCATATTTTAGAAATTATCCTTTTCTCCGTCTCATTTGGAGTTTTTTTGTTTGTCGTCTTTGACATACAATTACTTGACCAAGACAAATAACTCGTAAATATCTTGTATTTTTGATGGAGCAAAACGAAACTTATAATTTGAGTTTTGAAAAAGCATAATCTTATTGCATTTCTAATGGTAACAATGGTATTTGCCCCCCCAAAAAAGGTGATTGCTATGTAAGCCAATGATTTTAAAAACAATGATTTTAACCTGCTCCGAGACTTATGCTAAATTTACGAGCATTCCGAATTCAGATTCTACAAACCTAAGAGACAGTCTGCAATTCCTCGCTTTAGTTTTGGCTCCATATAGGGTTTCTAGTGTTGATTGGTTTTCTTAAGTAGATAAAATAACACAATCTCTTTCATTTTAGAATCTTGATTTTCCCCCATATCATAGCTGCATGAACTCGGGTATTTTTCTATCTATTTTCAACATTATAGTTACTATTTATTTGGTTAAGTTGACTTAGGTAATTATTTAAATGGTGTTAAAAAATAAGTTATACGTTAAGTATTTATTTAGATTCGTTTTGTTATATTGACTTAAGTAATAATTTACGTAGTGTTGAATAGTTATTTAAACGCTAGTATTTATTTAGAACAATTTTGTATTTTTAGAGAAATAAAAACTTCGTTACGAAGTAGTTATTTAGATTTATTTTTAATCCATTCTAAAATCACTGTAGAAATTTTAAACATAAACGGTGTTGTGGTGCCACATACTGTCATGCCAGTTATTGGTGACGGTGCTTGCCTTTTTCCAGCAATAGCATACATATGAACCGTGGTGGCTCAGGAGATAGAGCGTTCGCCTTCCAATTAGGTGAACTGGGTTCGAATTCCAGCGATGGCTGACCGATATGAATTCCGCACCCGGCTAGCATCGACCTCGGTGCTGACGTCAAAAACCCTTAGTGGTATACAGATCATGGGTTAGAGTCCCCTTGCCATTAGACTAACCGTGGGAGGTTTACTTGGTTTTCTTCTCCGTTAGCTCCATCAATAAGTCCCCCATGATGGAACATTTTCCCCAATACTTGATCCAGGAGTTACCTTGTCTTTCGGATTGGGTTCAAAATTACGAGTTGAACATTATTAGTCGTAAACCCAAAAATTGGGTTGGCTGGTCAACGATGGTTATGACATAGCAAACATATACAATCCGATACTGCGTGAGGAAGTGGCACAGCACGCAATAGAGAATTGGGGTGAGTTTTCTATCTTATCTGAAAGCAGAGATGGAAATAATTTTAATACTTTTTCGGCCTCCTGTGCTTAAAAGTTCCGAATTTATACTTCTAGTAGTTTGTCTGATGTATTGGCTGCAGGACAGATTTTAAATCATTATAAAAATTCGAAGCCAAAGGTATTAGTTTTTACTATTAAGAAATATTAAAATTGTAATATTAGAAGCTGAAGGTGATTAGTTTTTACTATTATAAAAGTATCGAATAAAAATATGTTTCTTTTATAAAAGAACGGATTATTTTGAAGAATTTCTAATGATTGCGCTGAGAAAAATCGAATGGTTTTCAATAAAATCAACAAATGTATATATATATATATATATGTTTAAAAAATATGAAAAAAATAAAGAAATAAGTTTTAGAGAATAGGTATTAATTTGAACATATACTTACTACTGATTTCTTACTTTTACTTGGTTGACAAAACAGCGCCGCTTTATATATCTAAGGAAAGCGGACCCGGAAATAGCAAGCATATCGATTTTCATTATTCAAAGTATGAGAAGTTATTTCTAGTTAAGAAGAATACATGTTACGCATAAAATTTAAAGGGCACTGTAAATTACTTTTCTTTCCAATTCCTTATTTACTTTCGTTTCCATAGTTGCATTGTTACTGATTGGGAATCAATAGTAAACTTACATTTTTGTATAAATACAAAGATAACTTATTATATTCGAAAAAAAAAAATATTGATTTTTATTTGTGTTATATCTGAATAAACTTCAAAGCCTGTCTTTGCAAGAGTGTTACAAAAAATGAGTAGAATTTTCAATACACAATGGGTAAAATAAAGCCTTAGTAGCTGTCACGGGTTATCATTGTAAAAACTATTCTTTTACAAAAAAAAAAGAACTATTAGTTAAATGCTTTTTTTAACTATTAATTTGTTGCTTGAAAAACAATCGAAGGGAAGGAACAAAAATTAAATGTCTATCCTTCCATTATATTTTTAGTCACTTTTTTAAAACAAATGTGATAAATGTTATACACTAATGTGATTATTATGAATCATCTATAATGATTTTTGGAAGCATCAATTATCTTGAAATAAACATTTTCCAACAATATTTCTAACTAGTAAAGGTCAAGGTGTTCCGTTATCTCCACCCTTACTACATAGATTTAGAATCTTCCTGAAACATAAACATACACGTATTCCTCTTCACTCCGATTCGGAGCATAGGGATTCTATCATAACTTTCGTCACTCTATTAGTGGTCAAATATTTTGTCTCCTTCCACATCCTTCCTATGGTTCTCAATTCACTTAAAATCGTCCTGTGCCACATGTATTTTTAGGTCTTCCTCTTTTTCTATTGCCCTGAGGGTTCTAATCAAAAACTTGTTTTACTTTAAATTTTTCAGGTTTACGTAGAACATGATAAATACATTTCCATTTACCTTTTTCTTTTTCCAGTTTAATTTTTTTCTGTTTCGCTTTTCTAAGGATTTCTGCGTTGGAAATTTTATAGCATAATTTGAAACGTAAGATTCTTTTTAAACTGTTGTTAATAAATACTTGAAATTTTTTTTGTTTAATTTTTTTCTGTTTCGCTTTTCTAAGGATTTCTGCGTTGGAAATTTTATAGCATAATTTGAAACGTAAGATTCTTTTTAAACTGCTGTTAATAAATACTTGAAGTTTTTTTCGTTTAATTTTTTTCTGTTTCGCTTTTCTAAGGATTTCCGCGTTGGAAATTTTATAGCATAATTTGATACGTAAGATTCTTTTTAAATTGTTGTTAATAAATACTTGAAGTTTTTTTCGTGTTATTTTTATTGCAGTGCCATGTCTCAGATCCATAAAGTAGGAGAGATTAACTGCTTCTGGTTCTGTTTAATCTATTTAGTATTGCCTCATCTGTTCCTCCTTTGTTGTTATTTATACTTCCAAGATACATGAAACTTTTAACCTCCTCTAGTTTGTTATTTTCCACGAATATGCCGTTGAATTGTTCAGGATTAATTTTTTAAAATTTTTGTTTTAATTTGGTTAATAATAAACCCCGTTTTCTTTGCCTCTTTGTTTGAAACTTTTATTTGCATCCTCTAAAATGAAGTAAAATCAGTATGTATATTGGGGTTAAAAACTAATATTTAAATGAAGTTCACGAAAACACCACTGAATTACTTGCGAAAAAAGACCAGAAACCAATTCCATTGTCTAATAAAACTATAAATGAATACTACTACTGAGGGTGTTTCAAATGATCGCCTTCTTAACTTTTTTCTGTTAACTATACAATCGAGTAGGTTTTTACTCCCATATACGTTAATTATGGTTTCACATATTTCTGTAGCGTTTTTTTTTTTTTTTTTTTAGTAACTTAAATATATGCAACCCCTACTGTTACATTTATTGCATTTGATTTTATATTTAACTAGAATTCTAAAAATAAATATTGAGGGTGGTGATTACGGGGAATTTTTATTTTAATAGGATTTTAAATTAATTGTATTAGAACGGATAAACTTTCTACCAGATTGATACAAAAAGGAGTGCGCATAACTATTAGAGTTCGTCAAATTAACAATCCAATTTCTGTGAAAAATCTTAGATAGACTCTGCAATTTTAAAAAAGCGCATTAATTTTTTTTAATATTTAAAATAGAATTCGCATAAAAATTGCATATTTATATTTTGGTAAAAAAACTGCATAAATGCTTGGCTTTCAAAAGAATAAAATGTAAAACGAATAATAAGAGTTTGTAAAATATAAAATAAAAAAGGTTTAATGCCTCATATATTGATTTAACAATGTTGCATACCTTGTATTTCATATAAGATAAGTTTCAAAAAAATTTTTTTGAATGATTTTGAAAAATTTTAAATGGCATTTTGTCATCAGATTTTTACAAAACCAAAACATGTTTAGATCTTATTTATGATGTAGATAAAGGTTTGTATATTTTAGTACTTTTTCCAAAACCTCGTTGGTGGAATACAGAGAGTATAGGGCGAAAAAAAAAAAATGGAAAACCCTGAATAACTTTTGATCTAATGATCGGATCTTCACGTTCTAGGACTCATTCTTAATAGTTCGAGGGTGTGACTTTAAATATGCTGCAGACAATATTTAAAGTTACAAAATCAGATACAAAAACGTACTTTCTCTAAATAAATATACCTTTTTTTCCCACGGATTCAGATTTCTGACCCCTTAAATATAGAGGGTAACCGCAATCTGGGAAATATGGTCCCCATAGAATAGAACGATCCAAAGTTTGGACCCTTTAATGTTAAGTTTACTTTTTACGTATTTCGCCATAACTCGAGAAATTTTAAAGCGAATTGAAAACTTTTTCCACATAATTATAAAATTCCATTATTCAAAGACAATTATACGAAGATAATTAAAAATAACTTTTAATAAGTAATTATTATTTTTTATTATTTTATTTAATATTAATCGAAAAAATATGAGCTGTAAGGTATGCAATTTTTTACAACATCTTAAAGAATATAATTTTACATAGTATGCAAATAGAAGAAGAATATTCCATTTGTTTAAATTTTTTATGGATATGCTTTTTTTGATGGATATTGTAGAATAATTGAGAAGCTCATAGAATAATGAAAGAACGTGATAAGTAACTTTTGATTGTCGAAAAAAGATAAGTATTATAGAATACATAAAAACATCAAAAAGCTGTTTTGAAATGTCTTTTGAAAAAAAAAAGAACTAATACAGCTTAAGAGTAGAATAAATTTTTGTTCCATACCTAAAGTTAACCATTCAATAAAACCATTAAAAGTCTTGAAATTTGAGTCCCTTTAAAATGTAACTTAATATGTTCTATCACTTAGCTCTTCAGCTTTATTTATTGGTTTCAGTTATGTTTATATTTAAAAACTGTACTCTCTTGAAATAAAACTCTACACGTGTTTTCATATTATGTTTATTATTTAAGTTCTCTGGAAAAATAAAGACAGATTTTTCATTTTATAGAAATACAGATTACAATTCTTTAACTCGTCCCATAAACAAGATCATATCATTCCGTTTATCCACAATAGCAAATATAAATGGATGGTCAGCAGTAAAGTCTGGATTATGAATCAGTGGACCTGGAGAGGCTGGAATTATTTGGATTGCAGTTACAGCAGCAGCCGTACTCCCTTCTTCATTAACCTCGATTATTGCCTTATGCAAAATGGAACTCACCTCTAGCCCATTGCCGGTCGTTATGCCCGAGAAATCTGCTGCTCCGTTGAAGAGTTGCTGGGCACCAAGTGCTGCAAAGTCTCTAGCCATCTCGTGAGAATATTTGATTTTGAATATAGGAATTTTGACATTAACGAACCTAGTTCTGAGTTTATTTTGGAATTCTTTGAATTTCTCCAGGGTTAGCTTTTTCTCTAATTCAGATAGACCATCTCGCTTACCTGGCAAAATAATGATCATTGAGATATCTTCTCCTTTATAAGGCAACTCAAGAGCTTGCGTTCCGTCAACTTCAGTGTAAGGATATCGTCTTGCTCTACCGCCACCCATGAAAGGAATATCTCTAATAAAAACGAGAGAAATAAAATTATTTTTGATATTAAAACAATGCTCCAATATTTCTCAAAAGCATTTATGTCTTTGCATTGCTTTATTTAATTATGTCATTAAAAAAAGACAGAAATATTGGTAAATACTAAAGATAAGGAAAATTCTCACCCGAGATGTTTTAATTTCATGCAATAACTTTATTTATTGAATTGCCTTTTATTAATTTTTACACTGAGTGGCCAAATTATTATGACCACCTCAGAGTCTTATGCAAATGAGTTATTGTTTCACAGCTTTGCCGCTAGAGGGCAAGATAACTGTAACACGGGAATGCTGGACCAGTGAGTCATCAGTTATACTGTGTTGCTTGCTCACATGTGGGGAAAAAAAGTGATTTAACTGAATTTCAACGTGGAATGATTGTGGGTGCGAGATGTGTCGGAACGAGTATCAGCAAAACGGCTGCACTTGTGAAGTATTCTAGAGCAGCAGTTGTTAATGTGTACAAAGAATGGACACTCAAGCAAAAAACCGGGTCTCAACGTCAGACTTGTGGTCGTCACAGGGTACTGAATGCTCCATCAGAGAGAAGGCTGGCCAGGGTTGTGCAGCGCAACAGGAGATCAACAGTGCGACAAATTGCAAGTGATCTTAATCAAGGAGCAACTGTGAACGTCTCTGAACGGACTGTTCGACGCACATTTCGTCGTATAGGGTATAGGCCAACAGCGTACTGAAGGGGTGGTCATAATAATTTGGCCACTCAGTGTATATTAGTTTTCTTACTCATTGATACAATCGCAAACGTCTTTTTTTCAATCGTTTTTAAAACTTTCTATTTAAAAATTGTTATTTTTAAGATTATAACTGTTACCGTTAATAAGGATGTTAGTTTGCATCTCTTCCATAAACTAGCTAACTTAAACTTCAAAACTACGCAAATATATCAACCTTTTCTGAGTTCAATTAGTTTTCTTATCCATTCATACGATTAAAGAAGCTTTTTTCAATCGTTTTTTAATTGTTATTTTCCACTTTGAAATTTTTCTTTTTATGATTGTAACTGTTACAATTCAGAGGGTTAATGGAGAGTTAAATTAATTTCTCTTGCATTTCTAAAGAATCCCTAGCATCAGTGGATCTCACTTACCTACCATCTACTGAGTGTCTTAAAAATGAGAGACAATTTGAAAAATAAAGGAAAAGAAATGAAACTAAAAATGTACGGCTTTATGCGTTCTGTTTATGAAATAAGAATATTTCTCTAAAAAAAAAAATTCAATAATAATTACAAAGCTCATCATTTGAGGGCACTGCTGGTTGAAAAAACTCTAAAACAATGCTTTCAAAATAACCACTTTCGAAAGAAAAACGTGACAATATTAACAAGTATCCGTGCAAATATTTCTGTTTAAATGATCTGACACACAGCGACGCAGCAGAAAACATTGTTTTATAATTTTAATAGTCAGCAGCGCCATATTCTCACAAACTTTACAATTAATTTTATACTTAGTGAGTATAAATTCTTCGGTTTGAACCGAATCACAAGAAACCGTATAGTCATATCTCCGTTAGTTTTATAGAAAATATCTTCAAATATTTATTTCCTTTAAATTTTATCAGACGCAGTAAATATCTAACATTCGATTTATAATGCAGCCTTTTTTATTTTTAAGTTCAAATTGAAAGTAATTTCTGCTATGTCAAGTGGATGTATTAATTATTCATTGATTAATTTAAACATGTATTTATATACATACTATACACATATTTTAATAAATACAACTATAGAATTAAACATTTTTAGAAGTCACTCACGGTTTTAAAATTTTGTTTTCTAAAATTCTCTTAAGTTGCTCTAAAATTCGAGGATTTTTCGACTTTTACAAAATAAAACAAAAAGGTTTTGAATAGTTTTTTAAAAATTATTTATCAGTTGATTTTTCAACATTTAATAATAGTAAATAAAGTAGGTCTAATCGAAATCGAAAGTAACTTTTTCTATAATAAGAGGAAGTCCAAATTACTTATTAATTAATTTGAACTCACACATATTTTAATAAATGCAATTATAGAAAAATATTTTTTGATGTCTTTTACGGTTTTAAAATCTAACAGATTGCCTCTAAATTTTGAGAAATTTTAAGTTTTTTCTAATAAAACTAAAAACGTTTTGAACAGTTGTTTTAATAATTGATTTTTTAACATTTAATATAAGTGAATCAAGTAAGTCAAATCGAAATCGAAAGTAATTTTTGGACTCAAAGGAATTATTAATTATTTATTGATTAATTTAAACTCCTACACATTTTAATAAATGCAATTGTAGAAAAAAAATGTTTTTTTGAAGTCTCATGATTTTAAAATCTGACGGAGTGCCTTTAAATTTATTAAGATTTCTTATTAAAACAAAACAGCTTTTCAAAATCAAACAAAAGCATTTAGAATAGTTTTTTAAAAAATAATTTTACAGCTGGTTTTACGACATTTAACATGAGTAAACAAAGTAGGTCTATAAATTTGAAATTTGTGTGTATAATGCGTCGAAATAAACATCTCTAGCGGTTTATTTTACGGCTATCTACTAGCAAAGCTAAAAAAGTGAAGAAAAAAAAAAGAAAAAAACGAAATTCAATTTAAAGTAGGATTACTTCAGTTCAGAATCTAAGACATTTTTATAAAGTTTTAGAGGTTTAGAGTATTTTTTTCCAATATCCCCGAGTGTCAAAATAAACATCTCCTGTGGTTTATTTTACGGCTATTGACTAGCAAAGTTCAAGAAGTTATTATTATTTTTTTTTAACGTGAATTAAAGTGAATTTTAAAGTATGTTCACTTCGGTTCAGAATCCATACCATTTTCATAAAAATTCCGAGTTTTAGTGTTTTAGCGTTCATACTTCACTGAGTGTCAGAATAAACATCTCCTGTGGTTTATTTTACGGCTATTAACCAGCAACGTTCAAGAAGTTAAAAAAAAGGAAGGAACAAAAAAATATACGCAATGAAATGAATATTAAGGTATGCTTACTTCGGTTCAGAATTCAAACCATTTTCATAAAATCTCCGAGGTTTGGTATTTTTCCTTTCGAATCTCACCGAAAGTCAAAATAAACATCTCCTGTGGTTTATTTTACGGCTATTAACCAGCAAAGTTCAAGAAGTTAAAAAAAAAGGAAGAAAAAACATGAAATGAAATGAATTTTAAGGTATGCTTACTTCGGTTCAGAATCCAAACCATTTTCATAAAATTTCCGAGTTTTAGTGTATTTCTTTTCAAATTTCGCTGTCCATGCTCCTTTGAAATAAATAGCATTCAAAAGAAGCATGACACTTGAAGGATTCACTGATTTTAAAATACTGTCGATTTTTCCATGTGTCTTCTCTTTGACCCAGTCGTTGACTTCATTCAAAATTTGCTTCGGATTTTTCGCAAAATCAACTTTTTCGACATCGGCTTTGAAGCAATCCTGAACTTGTTGAATGTAAGTGGATTTCGTTTGTATATTGTTTTCTAAGAGCAATTTATTAGCAAGATCTAGAGTATAGTTTTTATTTGAAGATATCACTTTATTCAAATAGGAACTAAATGCTCTGTCTACTTGATCATTTGGAAGGTTAGCTGCATTGTATCCTAAAGTAGTTCTTAGCTCCTGTAATTGAAGTATATGAAATGTGTAATATGTTTTAAGTTCAGAGTAGAGATATTAGTCATTTTTATAGTTAGTAAATAAATAGGAATGTTCTCTAAATTCATTAAACAAGAAAATTCTTAAAATTGAATGCATTATAGCTTAATTAATACAATGTTACATCATCATCAGCCATGACCAAGCACCTAGCCCCATTTTCAGGTCTCTAGTTTTTAACGTAGGAATGCCATGTAATTTTCATCCTGGTCAGACGATGTCGACAGCGGCAGAGCTGGTACTTCTCTCTACAAACTTCCACACCACAACCAAAGAGATCAACAATTCAAAACCTGTATTTTACTCTGTGTTGCAAATGGTATATATAGTAATATATAAATAAAAAGAACAATAATGAAAAAATTGCAAATATGAGAAGTACGGTTTTGACTGTGTTGTTCAGCTTCTTAGAATGCATAATGAAATCGGTAAATGCTATACTACTTTTATACTGTGAGACAGTTAAATTTTGACTGTTAACTTTGTGAACTAGTATTGTTTTTGAACGCGATTTTTGTAAGTTCGGAAGATCTCAGATTAATTATATATAACATAATATAAGATAAATAATAAAATCTATACATAATAATAAACGCGGCTGTGTGTGTGTCTGTAATCACAATATATCGCCCCAGAAGCCTCACCCAGGCACGAAACTCGGCACATAATTGTGTTTTGACATAATGAAGAAGAGTCTTTTTTCTTTTTCAAAAATTTGGATTAGTTTTTTAGTTATCAGTCATTTTGTAAGAAAATCTATGCTTTTTCGTCTTCAAAGAGCCATATTCAAAAACTATTAAAAATTGCATATACTTTTCTCCACTCTTATAAATGTATGCTAATGCGAACCTTATAATTGAAATATTAATTTTCGACAACTTAAACCAATAATATACGAAGGAATTAATAATTTAATTGTAAGGTTCGCATTAGTTTACATTTATCAAAGTGGAGAAAAGTTTAACTTTTGTATTAAAAATGCGGCAACATATTCGATACGTAAATAGAACGCTTCACTTTGATATATTTGTCGCTGTTCATAATTGTTATAATAAGTTTTTCTTCGTCTTTCCACGGACAGCTTTATGTTGGCTGCTCAAGAGTTGGTGATGAAAAGAACTTATATTTATTGGCACCAAAAGGAAAAACTAAAAATATTGTTTATAAAGAAGTTTTACAAGAATAGGAAGAATTATATGCTATCAGTATGCTGACTGACACAAGTTTTATTTTATTGCTGTTTCTTAAATATGTTATTAACTGCGTTTTAATTTTCAGCTATTGGCCAATGATGATTTCGAAAGCAACTTTTGTATGCTTTTACAATTTCTGAGGGCCTTTTTTTTAAAAAAAAAAAAAAAAAACAAGTCTCCACCTGATAGTTATATTATAGGTTAGGTTACCATAGGCCTTAGGTTACCATAGCAAAGTTACATCTTCAAACATCCTCAAGAGCTATAACACATCTGCAGCAGAACTGGATATGAAGACAGAATTGCAGGACAGGAACACTTTAATTGTCCACTAATCTTCAGATTTTCTGCTATGTTTTAAAAAACTTTATTTGTGAAAACCTTTAGCGTGGCGGACAGCTGGCCGCCTTAAGCGGCTAGTAATATAATAAAATAATATAAGATAAATAATAAAATAATGTAATAAAATAAGATATATAACATTATATAACATATTATAAGAGAGAACCATAATTTAAGAGTGAAACATAATATGGTTAGAAAAATAATAAAAAATTTAATGGGAAAATGTAAAGGTTCTCTTTCGGACGCACTGGTTTACGACAGTGATAGTGACATTATATACATATATTTTTTCTCCAAATGTATAAATTACAAAAAATAAACAATGAACTTGTTTTTTAAAACTACATCCTACTAACCGTACAATAGCTCATTAATCAAGTAATGTATAATTTCGGAGGGGTTTTTTCAAACCCTCCCCAAAACTACGTCACTGGCCAAGACTGTGTTGAAGAGGCTTTTCGTAAATATGAGGAAGAGTTTGAAAATGAGCTTTCCTTCTAGCTTTCTCCAGAAAATTAAACAGCAATGGAATAAGCAAGACAGTGATTAAACGTGAAGGACAGTCATACATAATTGTGTATTGTTTGACCATTATCAAGTAGATGGCGCAGTTATAGTGCAATATAGAGGCGTGAGACTCAGTGTGGCAGTGTGGTCGCAGAGTATTGTTGATGTCCTTATTGGAAGTAACCATCTGTACGCGGTACTGTTACACCCCATCGAAAGTGAATAGGACTATTCGGAAAGAGCAGCCTGAACTTCTGTTGTTGGATGTCAATGCAGTTGGAGTGGTATGTTACTCCCGCTAAGTATATTGTACTTATAGAATTAGTTTCGGTCGTATGTTGGCAACAGGCATATTTTATTTTACATGAAACGTGCGTGATGTCATTTTTTGTCCATTTTGTGTGATGTGTCTAAATGATGCACGATTCATATGTTTAAGCTATATTATAGTTAAACATTTTTAGTTTCTAACTGTATCGAGATGGTATTGTATTTATTAAAAATATATGTTTTATCGTTTCTTCATAGGATACTATCCACATTCCATCAGCATCCACTGTGTATTCTCTGTCAACATATTCTCGATCACGACAACGAAAAACCATATTGCGACTCTTGATTTTGGATATGGTTTGGCGTTGGTGAAGAACGTGTCTTTACCATCCACCATACAATCTTGATCTCACTCCTAGTGGCTGGTTCACTCCTTTGAGGAAACTCTCGCCGCGCCAATCCTCCGATTTTCTCTAGTGACATCACTTTGGCGCAAAGCTCGCACTTTTACTTCAAGAACAGAGCGTTCGGCCTTACTAGCTCTAACTAATAATGGAGCATTTCTTTTTGTGACATATTCTAAGACATTTGTTATTTTCTATAATGACTTTCCTCAGTTTTTGCAGTGAATTTACAAAATTTAAAACTATTAACGAAATGCCAGTTTGCGCGATTGCAACTTGCAAAAACTCTGATAGAAGCGCAAAAGGAAAAAATATAATTTTCCGCGTGTTCCCTAAAGTAAATGAACAACTATGTAAAGAATGGATTCCGAAATGACACAGTTAATATAAAACAGCAATATACGTTTTTTCTATAGTTAAGAACTTTTATAAAAGTTCGTTATCTAAATAGAAACCGCCTCGTAACTTCAAAAAGAAAGGCAGGTGAAAAAAATTTAAAAATGGATAAAGTCAAAGAAAATTAAAACGTAAGTAAAAAGTATAAATAAAATATATAGTGTATAGTTGAAATTCTTTTAATTTCATAACATATTTTTTAATGTAGTTATTCTAAATATTTATGATTTTTTAAAAAATTATATCATCTTAAATTTAAATATCTATAAACAATTGTAAAATTTCTAATGTCATTATGAACCTAAATTATTATTTAGTTTCAGTAATTAGCGTTTAAGGTTGATGTTTCCTAATGATTAAGTATGAATAAATTGCTATTAACGGCATATTTTTAAATCAGGAATTCTAAATTTAACTCAACTTATTGTTATAAAAGAATATGTAGATAAAAAAGCGTCGATATATGCTTTCATTTTTCTTAATAATTAAAGTTAAAGCTGAACTTTTTAAAATAAAGTATTTATAGTGTCATTTTCGCCAACTAGTAAAATAATTTTATAAGAAGTGGTACTTTTTTAATATAATGGCCACGAAAGTTGTTTTGAACTATATTTATGAACGGAAATAATGTGTTAATTACGTAAAGTTTGAAAGCTAATAACCAGAAAAAGTCAAACTTATTTTTACAAAGAGAAAGATGCAAAGTTATCATAATATCTTTGCTTGCCATTTCCGAGATCTGTGGACACAGTGACGTCATGAGGAGGGAAATCGTAGCTTCAGCTCTAAGAGCGGAGTGAACTAGCCCTTCTATTCTCTTTAGCCCTGGATCTCTAATGATTTAGACAAATCATTAGGGATCATATATGCATTAAATATAATAATAATAATTATAAATTCATTACCATCATTACGGTTTAATTATGATTTTAAAAAAGTGTGCTAGGCTTTAGAAATCTTTCATTTCCTAAACCGTATGCCAGTAAACGCTTTGAGGTTTCATAATATACGATTATTAATAACAAAATATACGATTGTCTCAAAATATACTATTCTATATTATATAAAAGACTAATAAATGGTAATTGCTTGATATACTACCATCCAGCATCAAAAAGCACTCAATATGCTCTTCATTACTCAAATTGTGATACCATTCAGCGATAAAAACAGATGGATAAACATTTTAGTAATTATTTATAAACATACCCATATAATAATATCGAACCATCAAATACTTGTTGCGTGCTGCCTCTAGTACCGATGAAAAGCATTCCTAAAGCATCAGATAAGCTAAGAGGTGAGAAAAACACATTACCAGGTTCTTCTTTGGCCAACCTGCTGTAAAGTTTAAAAGTTAAATCATTGTTCGCTGTAGCCAATTTATTCAGAATTTCTTCGTCTTGTGCACTTGAAGATTTTATGGGATCTCCAAGGACATTATTAAGTATAAACAAGAGAGCATAAACTCTGCAGATGAAGGTAAAGCCATTATAGATCATTGCTTTTGTAACTGTAAATACATATACAAATCCGTATTTTAGGTTACAGGTAATGATGAGATAGTGATAAAAATGCATACATAGAAAACAGGAAAATCTATATTATATAAATTTTTTACTAATGAACAAGTTGTCAAAAAGACCAATGATGTTTCTTTTTTGGCGTTGGCAACAATGAACTGAAAATTGAAGAGACAAGTGAGTGAGCAGTCCTAAGTATTACTGCTTCTATTGACATGTTTACAAATTTCTGAACGAAAATTCTTTTTTTCTTGTGGGCAAAGAAAAGTTGAAATAGACACACCTGTAATTTGGGCAGAAATAAAAGCTCAAAGCAAATAGTTCAAATCAATAAAATCGGATTTTTGTTTTAATTATATTTATTAATCTAAGCGGATTCAATAATATTTATAACTGTATTTCAGTTTTAATAATGATTCATAATTTTTTCGGGAGAGAGAGATTAAAGAAAATCGAACACCTATGCTTCTTTTCTTCTTCTCTTTCCCTTTGTTTGGTTTATTAAAGTTTAATTTACGAGTTTAACTTTGAATAAATGTATTATGAGTTTATGTGAGATTAAAGAACACATTATGTCTCAATACGCTGTAATTTATAATTTTGCATGCACAAACTTGTATTGTATGTAAATATAAAGAAATGTTTATAAATCAGGATTTTCAGAATGTATAGATTGCATATTCTTAGAACTTCGTTTAAAAAAAAAAGTGAAAATAGTTATAACTCCAGAACCATTAATGCTAGCACCCTAAAATTAAAACAGTGAATGAAGGGAGCAATTTTGATTTCAATCCTAATAATCATTGACTAATAATCATTCAAAAATTTCAATTAGATCATTCGGGAGACACGTTCAAAAATGGAATTTTCTCATTGGTCTCGAGTTAGTGCCATTGATATAAATTAAACTGTGAAAGAGTCTGCTTTTTAAATTAATTAAAGTGATCAGTCATTGCTTTCTTATAGCTATTATTAATGGAAAAAGGAGTTTATTACTCGTTATTTAATATTTAATTATTTTTTATTCGCGATATCATATAAAACTAATGATCAACGTGAACGTGGTAGCATAAATGGACTACGTAACCAAATTATCATTTTATAAATAATCTAAAGCTATTTGTTTATTTTTTTAATAAATATTAATATTAATATGAATAGTTATTTAATATTTAATTATTTTTTATTCGCGATATCATATAAAACTAATGATCAACGTGAACGTGGTAGCATAAATGGACTACGTCACCAAATTAGCATTTTATAAATAATCTAAAGCTATTTGTTTATTTTTTAATAAATATTAAATATCGATTTCTACAAAACTATAATTGAAGTTAAAAAAGAGTTATTTGTTGATAAATAAAATTAATGCAGAAATAATGCTAATTCACTTAGGAGAAAGGTAAAAAATTGACTTACCATTATTGATGCCTATGTTGTTTAATTAATTATAATAATATTTCTTAAATGGAACAAAAAATAAGCTAGGTACTAAGAATCAAAATTAAAGGAGAAATGTTACTAATTAGTTTCTCATAGTAGAAAAGTAAAAACTTGACATATTATTTTTGACACCAATCATGCTTAGTTAATTTTGGTAATAAGTACTCATTGAAATATTAAAAAAAATTATGTACTAAACAGCACAATTAATGGCGAAATTGTATTAATTCGTTTAGGAGAAAAGTAGAAAATTGCTATACCATTTTTGGCACCAATGATGTTCAATTAATTTTGGAAATAGATACTAATTGAAATAAAAAAAAATTAAACTAAGTATATTAAAACAAAATTAATGGAGAATTGGTACTAATTCATTTAGGAGAAACGTAAAAATCTATTATTGCCGCCAATGATTATCACTGCCACCAAAAGCTATTATTGTCGCCAATGATGCTTAACTTCTTAATTTATAAGGCTCGAGATAATGCAATTCAAAATAAGTGTACTTTAAGAGGTTAATAAGTTTTGACAATAGGCATTACTAAATACTGATATTATGGTAATTGGTGCAGTTTTAATGTGTAACAAATTCACTAATACAGGTACAAAGAATTGCATTAGTATATTTGGTACCTATTAAAACGGCATCAATACTGTGCAGTTTTAATATAAAAACGAAGGAAATAAGTGTTTGCGCCCCTCTAAATGTAAAAGTATGAGAGAAAATTACTTGATTCTGATAAGTTTTGATTATCATGAGTTGGCGTCGAGCAACAACAATATGATACTGAACATAAACAAGCTTTATTTTTGATGAACTTCTAAAAATGTGCCTTGCTTAATCTCAAAACGCAAAGTCACCTGAATGCAAAGCAACAAATTGCGTTCAGGTGGAAACGCAAAGCAACAACTTCTCGAAACGTAAAGCAACAAATTATATGAACGGAATTTTTCAGATTTGATTGTATCAGTGTATAATTTTCAGTTTGGTGCACAATTTCGTTCATTACTGATATATTAATAATTTTTTCCACTCTGTAGTTATTCAGCTTATACCAAATAAAAGTATATATAAACTGGTATAAAACAACTGTTTTTTTATAAAGGTAAATTTAGTTTCCTTTAAGGGGTCATAGTAAAAGTGCTTTAAAGTGCTTTTTCTCATAGATGATAATTTTGTGTTTTAATCTTAATTAAATTCCTAAGGAATATTTTCTATTTAAGATAAAGCTTTGAAGTAAATTTTTTTATCTTAAGTATAATACACTTATTTAAACTGTGCATGGAATAAGCATTTTATGAGGTATTACAATTTTTACAGCATGTTATATATACCAGGAATTTTTAACCTTTTTTTTTCTACTTTTTTACGAAATAATCTATAAAAAATGTCCTAATTGATGTATCAACAAATGAATGCACGAAATTGTTAAGATGAATATTGTAAGCACTAAGAAAAAAATTTTTTTTTTGAAAATATGTTTTAAAAAAAACCCTTTAAGGTTTAAGAATTTTGAATTTTTAAATTTTCAAAAATTAAACAGTTTAACTATTTTTTGACGATAAATTATTGATTTTAAGTTAAATGAGCATGTAAAGCATCCACAAAATGAATGATTATACCTTAATTAAAAAAAAAAGTTTTAAGGGTACTGTGATCCCTTAATAGAGAATATAATTCTTGGAAAGAAAACGCTAAATTTGATTGCTTTTGAGTTTATTCTCGATTATATTTTTTGTTGCCCAATATCATGACTTAAATTTTTAAAACATACAATCAAAAAGGCATTATTATAGTCATCATTGTCAAAATTTAAACACAGTACTTATTTTAATCAGCTCTAGAATTCATTTCTCAACAATCAAAGTGAAAAAACTTACCCTTTTCGAGAGAATGCTGCTCTAAGAATTACAACTTTCAAATAAGAACTGTTTTTATATACTGATAGCTTGTAAATCTGATTTATGTCCTTAAATCAATTTATAGAAAATTAATTTCTCAATTTACCATTTATGACGCATTTGATGTTTTATGAGTCTCAGTTTATTTCTTTTCTTTTAAATTGATTGTTCCTGTAATAAATTTTTATGAACTGTAAGAATCTATATCGTAAAAATCTGTTGAATAGAATAACTATTTATGCTTAAAAATGCAATATAAAAAATAAATATTGGTAATATTGATGTAATTACTTTAACAGTAAACTTGTCAGGTTCAAAATATAGACAAGTTCGTTCATTATGATTTATCCTATATAAACCCTGTTTATAAATACTCAGATTTAACGAGGAATTTCTGATATACATTCTAACAATTACTCTAAAGAACAATTTTTTTGTTTTCTGTTGCATCAGATTTTTTTAAATAGATATCAGATATTTTCGTATTGCTGATTTAGAATCTGCAATCGGTTTCTTTCTTTAAGTTACAGTATTTTTTTAAAATCAGATTTTTAGCTAATTTTTTGTCAAGTTTAAAAACGTTATATATATGAAGGGATCGCATAATTGTTCAGACAAACTTCTAGAAGAGTTAGGGCTCATTATTAGGGCAAAAATTGCATAGAACGCATGCCGGTTAATGTCGTCATACTCCGCTAGGGGCGCTTCCCCTATAATGAACTGTTTCATCGTGTGCTTCTAAACAGGTAAATTTTAATCCTTATGATATGCCCTAACTCCTCTAGAAATGTTTTGTAACATTTACGTGACAACCACGTTATATATAACGCTCTGATACTTGCATATTTCGATAAAATATAGATTAACAATGTCATTTAGAAAAATGAGCAAAATTAATTTCTTATTTGAAATTCTAACACTCAAATCAGGCAAGTTCAAGTATTTGTATAAATGCGACAAAAAATTTATTCCAAAGTGTTATTTTACGAAAGATAAGATAAAAGTATTCAACAGTTCACCTTAAAATCAGTGCCTGTTACGATAAAGTTTCTAAAACATTGTAACATTAACACAAATACGAGATACATAGCTAATGTACTTCATGAATATAATAGATACCATACAAATAAAAAGTACAAAAGAGCTTTCTATCCATTGAAAGGTACAAAAATAATTTTTTGCATTTTTATTTCGATTAAAGGAGCTATGCTTTATTTTAGAGGTATACGAGGTAAAAGTACGCATCCGCGGAGAGTTTTTGGTCCATGCACATCGTTTTCATTTCTGTCTTCCGTTTTCAACTACCGTTCCAACTCCAGTACTTTATGTTGCAAGATTGATGTACGTTTAAGATACATAAATTTATTAAAGATATCTCGCGATTTTTTATGGTTCACGCGAGTAAGAGTAACCGTAAGCGGTACCTCCATTCTATCTGCAACTCGAAGGCCGGTCGCATACTGAGGAGGCAAGCGGGAAGCGAGAGGAAAACGGAAGGTGTGGTAAATTTTTTTTCTATAGGTTTCCACCAGCAAGCGCACATTGAGAGAATGAAGAGTTTTGTTCCCTCCAGGAGGCAAACAGCTCTCGAATAGGCTCCACGCTATTTTCGCTTCCCATAAAATCTTGCCTCCTCTTCGCACAAGATTTTGTTTTGCTCAAAATGAGGGACATTCCCGAATTGAATTAGCAATATTTGTTATGAATGTAATGTTATGAATATAAATGTAATTAACAATATTTCTTATGAAAAAATTAGTTAAAATTTTTTTACTTAGAATTTGAAGTTTAAATATAGTATAAAGATATTTTTGTAGTTTTGCATGTACTTTCTAATTTCTAAGAAGAAATTTTTTGTTGTTTTTTTTTTTTTTTGGAGTTTTTGGCAAAAGAATTTCAACTACAGTGTTAATCTAATAATAAATTAATAATAGTTATATATAAGTCTTGAATAAAACTCATTAAAGGAAGAAAGTGAAAAATATTTTTCTCTACATTATATTCTCATTAGATATAAAAAATTCATGTTAATTTTTCTCTGGAGAATATACTAGTGCTCTAGAAGTTACTTATAATGAAGCCACACAAGGATTTTATTTTATATAATTTTAAAAAATAAATAATATTATTTAGGAAATAAAAATAAATTTGTGTATACTAAACAAAAGCTTTAAAAATTGCTCAGTAGAACAATTTTAAGTGCACAAAATTGTTCTTAATTAATATTACAGGCGTAAATTATGCTATTAAGAATTATTTTTCAAAACTGACAATTCGCATTATGAAAAAGACGCTCTTTTTTAGTTCTAATTTATTTTCAATTTTAAAATTTATTTTTTAATGAATTTCGAGAAAATTTTTTAAATATTTTAAATTGATTATACTTGGTGATTAATATCTGGGAAGATTTTTCGCTTAGTATTGCGAATTATGAAGTGCAATTTTCATATTAAATTGAATTATATTGAATACAAACTTTGAAGAATTTTACCACTCTGTCACATCCTTACACTTACCCATATTTACCCACGATTTCTGCTTAAAACAAAAATATCTCACTGATGTCTAACTAATTTTTTGTCCGGTGTTGGGGAATAGATCATGGCAATCCATCTACTTGTGAATGGGAGGGGTCATTGAAAATAATGTGAGTGTTGAACGGACCAGCTGTCAGTGTCCAGCGGTGTAACACAAGAAGCAGAAATTTGTCCCCTACCTAGCCATCCCAACATGCACTGGTGATCCGTTTCGAGCCGTGAACCCACTGGATTAAAAATGCGAGACATTAGGCCGTTTCCGATATATATATATATATATATATATATATATATATATATATAAGTTTAAAATGAAGACAAAACAAAGGTAAATTACAGACAAATGAAAAAAGGAGGGGGGAAATAATAAAAATGACAAAAAAAAAAAAAAAAAAAAAGGATAAAGTTTTTTTAAAAAACCGGAAAATAAAAGATATAATCTTTTCATCAGCCCACACGATTATATCCGAAAAAGAGTGCTTTCTAATATTGTATCAATATAGCCAAAGCAAAATATATCAATACAATAGTGTGAGGAGCACTCAAAAATTTTTTTTACAAAAATTACTATAAAAAAATGAAACACAATAAGTAAAAATGACACATAAAAATACAAAATAAAATATAATGGAAGAGCAGAATAAAACAAAATCTATAAAGCGAGCAGTGAAATAAAGCGAACTTACATGAACGGGAAATTTTTCAAGAATGATTTAAAATGTCTACGTAACAAGATTGCCAGATTGCAAAATATGAAAACTATGAAAACAAAAGCGCAAATTGAGTGAAACTAGAGGAGTTTAAAGTACGTTCTTGCTGCATTACTGAAGTCCGTTTGATTTGTTAGTTGCCAAGGGTGGGTCAGAAAACGGATGTGCGCGAGGTAATATTATACTGGATAATTTAAAGAAGTTGACTATAAATAATTTTAGAAAATAAATATTTATTTAAGAAAAAAATAGAAAAGAGAAAGAAACATGAATTGCCAGGTTTGCACATAATTTTAGCCACGGATTTGCCCGAAATGGATTTGCATATGGAAAAATTATATAAATTGACAAAGAAATCTTTTTAGTAAATTATTTTAACCACGGATTTGCCCGAAATGGATTTGCACATGGAAAAATTGTATAATTTAACAAAGAAAATTATTAGTAAATAATTTTACTCAATTTGCGCTTTTGTTTTCATAGTTTTCATATTTTGCAATCTGGCAATCTTGTTACGTAATCATTTTAAATCATTCTTGAAAAATTTCCCGTTCATGTAAGTTCGCTTTATTTCACTGCTCGCTTTATAGATTTTGTTTTATTCTGCTCTTCGATTATATTTTATTTTGTGTTTTTATGTGTCATTTTTACTTATTGTGTTTAATTTTTTTATAGTAATTTTTGTAAAAAAATTTTTTGAGTGCTCCTCACACTATTGTATTGATATATTTTGCTTTGGCTATATTGATACAATATTAGAAAGCACTCTTTTTCGGATATAATCGTGTGGGCTGATGAAAAGATTATATCTTTTATTTTCCGGTTTTTTAAAAAAACTTTATCCTTTTTTTTTAAAATTAATTAATTCTTTCCCCAGTTGTTTGTCATTTTTATTATTTCCCCCCTCCTTTTATCATTTGTCTGCAATTTACCTTTGTTTTGTCTTCATTTTAAACTTATCTTATGAGTTCTATTTACTTGCAGCTTATGCGCAATAAATGATACTTATTGTTTTTCCTAATTTTTTTGCTATATATATATATATATATATATATGTGTGTGTGTGTGTATGTGTGTGTTGAATGTCATTATATATATTATAAAAGATCCATAGTTATATAAAAATATAAAACAACCTTTTTTTGAAAAATAATTTTATACCGACCTGTCGGGAGTTTGTGAAACTTCTTTATAATTGTTAGGGTTTGTCTGATTAATACACTATGCTGTATTACTAAAATGGGGCAAAATAACAATATCTCAGAAACATAGAAGCACAGACTTATGTACATGTATCATTAAAAGGTGCACTGATAAAAAAATTTAGAAATATGTTTATTGTACCTTTGAAATATGTATTGCATAAAGCTGCACATGAGTGTTGAATGAGAATCACGTAGTTCAGTGCACAAAGTAAAAAAGATCGCAATAACTTTTAGTCTAATGTTCTGATTTTTATGTTCAGGGAATCAATCTTAAAGCTTCGTGGGAGGGACCTCAAATGTTTTAATTAATTAGAGCAGACGATATTTTAAAGCACGAATTTGCACACCAAAACGTACTTTCTCTGAATAAATATACCTGGTTTTCGACTTACTTGGATTTCTGATTTCCGAAATATATGGGTATTCGCTATCTGGGAAATACGATCCTAATAGTACGATCCTAATAGTGATACGATCCTAATTTCTTGATGTTAATTTTACTTTTTACGTAATTTCACCGTATCTCGAGAACATTTTAAGCGAATCGAATTTTTTTTTTACAAACAATTATAAAATTCATTTATCCATAGACAATTCCATGCAAAACATAACTTTTACAAAAATTTTATTATTTATTTAATAATAGTTGAAAAAATTTGAATTGTGTGGTATGCAGGATTTTTTACATCATTGTAAAGAAAGCAATTTCATGTAGCAAAGTATAAAATGTGAGCTGAATCAGTCGAAAAGTTCCTGAAAAATCGAATTTTAAAAAAGTCGTATTCTTCAAATTCGATGTTTTTCAGTAAAATTTCTATTTCCAAGTGAGAAACGAAGATGACTGCAAAGTTATCATAGGCGCTAGGTATGGAGTAAAGAAGGAACTTAATAATAAAATAAATTATAATGTATTCTAAATCCTTACTAAAATTTTTGAGACGATTTCGAATTCTCTCCTTAGTTTTCACTTTTAAAAAATATTCTGGTCATATTAAAAAAATGAGGTGCCATTCGACATAACAAATTACATTATGACCATGTCCAGCATTATCTGTTTTTATTGTTACAAATTAAAAAGTTTAGCCAAAATTCGCCACACGTTTTCCAAAAGTCCTGCATTTTAGGTATGACAAACATTAAATTATTTCCTATTTTTTAATTCACTTGAAAAGCATTATTTCGAATTTTTTATTTCATTCTTTTTGTGCTAAAGTATCATAAAAAGTAGAGTAGAAATATAGGTGAGTAAAAGAAATCTGAATATAAACAGTAACATATAAAGACTTAGCCTGATTGGGGCCCCAGGCAAAAACTTCGTTGGGGGCCCCCCTTTGCTTCACTTTTTCAGTAATGAAGAACTGAACTTTATGGAGGTATTTAAATTTGTCACCTCATTATACATAACATAACAAGAAAATTGACTAGAACCTAAAATAGCTATCAAGTTCCCCCCTCCCCCTTGTCCAATGGTCAGACGAAATATCCTTGCGTCCATTTTATTGATTGATAATTTCATGCCGAATTCCGTTTACTGATTGTCATATAACTGCGAAAAAATCATATCCTTGCTGACATTAGGATTGAATTCAGTTAAATTTTCGTAATTCCGATGGCTCAATTAAGTCAGTCAAAAGCCCGTATTTTTGTAAGCGATACGCATTTTGCGATACGTAAAAATACAAGCTTTTGATTGGTCAAATTTTATTTATCCATCGTAATTGCGAAAATTTAGCTGAATTACGCCCTAGAAAGCCATGGATTTACGAAATATAGATTTTTTTTTTGTGGTCATAAGATAGATTAATGAAGAAGTTAAAGTAAAACTGACGGATTTTTCATTGTCTTGATATTTTTAAAAAAAAAGTTCATTAAAGAAGGAAGCGTAAAGTAAACTTTCTACTCGATTTGGGGACCCCCTCTGATGTAGGTGTCCGGGGCAGCTGCCCCTTATCAGGTTCTGAATATAAACATCGCCATTTCAAGAACTTTCCAGCTTAAACAAAATAAAAGATGCTCGAAAGAAAAAAATAACTAAAAAAGCTTATTTTTTGAAGTAGATCTAAAAAAGAAGAAAATAATTCTATTTTTTTCATACTGAAAACAAAAATCGTTGGCGCAAGGAACTTCTAACATTCGCCGCACGTTTTTCAAAAGTCCTGCGTTTTAGGTCTGACAAATATTAAATTATTTTCAACAAGGCGACAAGGGGGTTTCAAATTTTTATTTTTTTATTTTTAACCAATTTACTTGAAATTTTTACAGATTATATATATTGATAAAATAAGTGCGGAAATTAAAATTCAGAGTGATATCTTAAAAATTTAATTAGTTATTAAATTTTAAAATTTAATTAATTAACATTTTTAATAACGGTCCATGCGTCTCATATTTGAAGTAATTGACAAAATCTTATCTCTAAAATAGTTAACAGAGCCACAATAACATTTTGTTGGACTCACATTTTTTATATTTTGTCTCAAATTAGAAAAAATTTAAAAAAATCAAAGTTCGATAAATTTTTGGCAAAAAAATCGTCGTTTCGCAATGTAAAAACCAGAAATAAAGAATGTTATGCCAAATAATTAAACATTTTGCTTCCTACAAACTGTTTTAAACATTATTACGTAGTTTATAAAAAGTTTTCATTAAATTTGGTGAAAAATTGAGGCGCATGGAACATTTTGAACATTACGTTCACTCTTAAAAATTTCATTCTGAGAAAAAGAGGATTTTTAATATAGTAATCAAAACTTTACTTCTAAATACCAAAATCAAGTAAAATAATGTAAATATTAACACTATATATTGTTATTTTGCATGCTAAAGAATTAAAAAATATATAATAAAGATAAATGACATAGAGAAAGACAGATAATATGAATAATAAACACAGAAACATTTATATATTATGTGATATGAACAAGATTTTTTGATACATGAAGTAATATGCCACCCATATCTATGAAATATGCAAAAAAAATTCTGAACATTATAAGTTAAAAACCGCCAGAACAATAAGTGGCTCCCTCTTTAGCTTGTTTTTTTTTGTCGCCAGAAGATTTCTTATATTTTTTGGAATTTCTCTTCTGACGATACTCGCTTGATTGCCGAAACCTCTTTTGAGAAGCCCTGCGTTTGTCTTTTTTCACAGCAATAGCTAACGAGGCACTGTTAGCATCGAAAAAAGATTCCGGTGAAGCTAACTCAAGCGACTTTGCGCAACCAAGATTGAACTCGCTTACAGCAGACGTTACAGCAATGTCCAACCTTTTTTTGGAGATAAATGTCTCCTTTGAACATTTAGCCCAAATACAGCTATGGAGACATTCATTGGCATTTTGAGTTTTGTTTTTAGTGCAGCGCGAAAGAAGCTCTGTGGATGCCAACCGCTGATAGATCGGCATTATCTTCTCGACTACCTGCTGGCTCAAACATGTTCTCATCGTGGAATGTTTTTTCGGAATGGTATTAGCAGCCAAAGCCTTATTGTAAAAACACCAAGATTCTGCACCAGGTGGACATTTTTGGTGTAGAGGTTTTTTATCTGTCGACATACAATGAAATAATGTAGCATAAATAGCAGTTTTCATGTTGTCGACGTTTGGCGCATTGTCTCGAATAGCATTTCGATAGTAAGTTTGCAACATAGTTATGGTGCTGTCCTTCAAGCTACCAATCTTGCGCCCACCAAGAGTAACACCTTTAGCACGCCACTCTTTAACCTTGTTGCGAAGCCCTGTTCTCACTCTTTTGGCAACGTGGTTCAAGCACTCTTCTTTTTCTATTACGGTATCAGGTCCATACACGTGAGAGTCATTCAGAGCATCAAAAGTTTTAGTATCTCCATCCGAAAGAATAGTTGTGTACCTGAGGAGGCAGGTATCGACAGAGCGCTTCCACAGAGTGAGAGCAGCATGCATTTCCATGCTGTTAGATGAGCCCTCAAAGTTTTTTTCACACTGTGACCTATGCCCTTCAAACCATATGTTGTATTCAGGTGTATCAGCACCCAAATCTTTCGCTGTTGTGGTACACTCGTGGCAATACTTCGATAAGATTTCAAAGTCCACTACCAATCCTGTTACAACTTCAATTACAATTCCGATTCCATACAATGACGTATGGCCACGCTTCTGCCATGTACTGTCATATGAAACGCAAACATCAATGACACTTTTGTCATTGAGGTTAGAGTTTGCTTCGAAATGAACTTTTCTTACAGTTTCTCGTGAGGTTTGGAGAACACTGTGCTTCAAATTTTGTTTTAATTCAACAATAGAATTGAAACATTCACGGAATGTCTTACTATCCATAGCAGACATTCCCAGAGCCATTGAAAAAGTTTCTAGGGCTGCGTGACCTCTGCCTACATCAATAAAGGCAGAAACTATTTTGTTGTTGATATCAAACCGACGGCTATTATCAACACGCAGGCTTGAAAAAGTTGAACCAGCTATGTTACCACACGTAGAACAGTTCAGTTGAAGTTTCGATGAGTACCCATAAGAATGAGAAGAGTTCACTAGTAATGTCAATGATTTACATTCAGTACACGGTACAGATTTGAGAAGATTGTTCAGTGCAGACATATCAACAATCTTATAATTGGGAAAATCCGCAGTTTCTTTATTTTGCACTGACAAAATATTATCATCAATATTTATAACTGGATCAGAAATAGAAACTTCCTCCAGCTGACGATTTTTTTTGAAATTATCAGACAAAACTTTCTTCCGTTTTGTTTGACGACCTTGTGGCTTTCGCCAACGTGCACTAATACTGTGCATATTTTAAAACAAAATAACGTCGGAATAGCAAAAAATTAACGTATAAACACTAACTAATTATTATAAAACAAAAACAATAACAGAAAATAACAATAGTAACGGAAAATTCAACAAATTTAGAGAACGAATATCAAAAATGAGCGCTAGTAAGTTTCAGTTTGTAAACAAACAATCTAATAATGCTTTGCACAGTTGCAGTTAAAATTGTGTTGCCAACTTTCTCTTATCAGTGTGAAATAATAATTATAAATAAATCTTGGATAGCCAAGAGAACAAAATGTAAAATTCACGCTATCAGAAAACGAAAGCATGGCAGCAGAAAACGAAACTAGCTTCTTGACAGGCTGTACACTGTAAACAAAGGGGCGTGGTCAAATACAAAAATAAGCATATATTCGTTATTTTTTCGTTAATTTACAAAATTTTTTTTGCCAAACGATCAGAAATTTACCAAGAATGAAAATATAAAAAAATCTGAAAATCAAAATTTTGAACAAATTTTACAATTTTGAAACCCCCTTGTCGTAGTAGAAATATAGATGAACAAATGAAATCTGAATGTATTTGAACATAAATTTAATTTATTTATTGATAATAAGAAATGCTAAACCCAGTACGTTCTTTATTAAAAAAACAACATTGTTCATAATTCAGTAACACGACCTAGAAACAGTATCATATCATTCCTTTTATCTGTAATAGCATACATGAAAGGGTGATCTGCTGTAAACTCTGGTGGAGGTGGAGGCGGTACAATAGGTAATGAAAAAGGTACAAGTTCAATACCTGTTGCAGCTGCCGCTTCGCTTCCTTCTTCATTCACTTCAATAGCTGCTTTATGGATAATTTTATTGACGTAAAGCATACGCGTTGGGGCTATACCCGACAAGTCTGCCTGTCCAGGGGTCAAGACGTCTTTTGCGCCCAATTCCTTGAAGTCGGGTACCATTTCTCGCTTATATTCAACTTTGAACTTCGGGAACGTAATTATTACTTTACTTGTACGCAGTTGTTTCTGTATGCGTAGGAATTTTTCTTGAGTAAAACTGTCTTCAAGATTTTTGAGACCATTATGTTCTTCTGGTAAAAGAATTATCATGCTGATATTATCTCCTTTGTATGGCAATTCCAAGGCTTTTATGTCATCAACTGAGGCATAAGGCAGCTTTGCGGTCATGTGCATCAAGGGAACTTCCCTATGAAAAAAAGAAAATAGTAGATTTGGTTTCAGTGTTTCATCTTGAAAATATGAGTTATGGAAATCTAATTTTTTGATTGCGCAATTATGTATTGTTATTACTATTAAAGGATGCAAATTTTGTAACAAAAAGTGACCCCGCCTATAAATATATGAAGCATTTCATCAGATAAGTAATTTCTTAAAAATTTTTTCTTCAGATATTGTATTTTATAATCGTCGTTAAACAGCCGACCCAATTATGAGTCTGCGACTTCCAATGTTCAACTTCGTAGCCTTGCAATTTTGAATCCAATCCAAAAGACAAGGAAACTCCTGGATCAAGTATTGGGAGAAATTTGCCTTAGTGGAAGAATTTTTGATGAAACTAACCCTTTAAATATTTCTTCAGCTTAAACTGGACTTTTACATGTGAAAAAAATTATTTTGCATTATTTGCACGGTAATTTTTCCTCATTTGACTTCTCAGGACAAAAATACAGATGCAATTAATACGAGTGAAAAGATTAAACTTTCCAATTTTTAGTTTATAATAAAGCTGATGATATTAAAATTATAGTAATGTCCGCGATACTATTAGATACTCATACTTATTTTTTGATGCATTTAACATAATAAAAAATATAAAAACATAACTAAAATTATTAACAAATCAAAAATTAATTCAGACATTTTAATGTAAAATTCAATATATCTGCCTAATATATATATGTAACCTTTCAATATATTCAATATATATATCTAACCCTTATGTCTATGGACAAGTTTTTCAAGAAAAACCAATGAAAATTTCTACGTGTGCTGATTTCTCAAGTCTTGTAACGAAAATAATTTCTGAAGGTATTTACCATATTTTTTCAGCTTATATTTTGCAGAAAAAAAATCATTCTGGAGATTTTCTGTTGAGGAAAAAATCCAAAGGTATTTGACCCGTTTTTTATGCCTAGTTTTGTAGAAAATAGAGAAATCATTTTGATGATTTAAACCTTATCTTAAATTAATTTTCTTTATTTCAAATCTGCAGATTTCTAATAATCTTATCATTAGAAATATTCGGATTAAATGGAGGAAATTTTTATTCTGAACAAGTGGGTGAGGAGCACCTTATGAAGTCACTTAGTTCCATGCTGCTAGGTGCATACTTTAGCCGAGAGAACTAATTGGTCAATCTTATGACCGGCTAAACGAGGATTCGCATCCAGGTGTTGACACAACATTTCCTTTATTTCTTTAGTTTCCAATATCCCTGCACTTCTAAAATTGGTAATACTGGAATATTCGATCATGAAACTTTCATTCACGTATAGATGGCAGCACCACACAGCTGTTTAACACAAAAAAGTATTGTATTTTTTTTCTCTCATGATAGAAGGCAGTCTTTGGAAAATCCTTTAAGAATTTAGCAGAAAATTTAGAGAATTGATTCTAAAGATTTTCTGCTGAAAATAAAATATTTACTTAATTTGATGAAAATGTAGACTTAACGAGTGAGTCAAATACCTTTAGATTTACTTCAGATTATTTTTAGTGGGGACACATTATGTTGATATTCCTTTATTTTTTATATACTAGGTAGACGAGGACCTTCCAAACCTCTGGGTCACTACATGTACTTATCACAATTCAAGATGACCTCTAACCTCTAACTTCTTTTTGTGATATATTTTAAGTAACTTTTCGTGATTTATTACGCCTTACCTACCAGACTATCTCGGCTTATTACCAAAATGTTCTTTCATAAAGCTGCAATAATTGATTATTTCGAAAATAAACTGCTCTGAACTTTGTGATGAATGAAAAGCAATTACGGAGGTTGGTGAGTGGAGCAAGAAAGAGTAGGAAATCTCCAAGTAATAAAAGAATGCAATACTTTTGCAATTTCATACATACGAAAGTAACTTACTTTGCTTTAGAATCCAAGCCATCATTGTAAAACTTTTGTTGTTTTGTCTTTTTTTGATCGAAATAAATTTTCCAGTTGCCTTTGAAATAAATTGCATTTAGTATGAGCAATACTGTTGAAGGGTCTAAATCACTTAAAAGTTTATCAATTTTTCCGTGCGTTTGTTCGCTTACCCAACTATTTACATCATTTACAATTTTAGCAGAATTTTTCGCAAAATTGACTTCCTTAATGTTTGCATGATATTGTTCTTGAACATCTTTCTTATAATTAGAACTCACGTCATAATTACTGGATACTAGCAATTCGTTTGCAAGATTTAAAACGTAGTCTGGTTCTTTTTGCTGGTTCTCTTTAAGAACTTGGTTTAGGTATTCATTAAATGCCGATGGAACTTCCCCGCTGCTCAGATTCGCCGCGTCATATCCTAGGACTGATCTGAGTTGCTGAAAAAATAAAGTATATTAGAATCACGTCAATAATTTAATAATTTATTTAAAGTATTGGTTTCATAATAATTGAACTGTTTTATACGAAATCTAGTAAAAATAAGACTTAATCTGAAAAAAAATAAATAAATCCGAAAGATGGAAATTGGACATTAAGAACTGGTTTATTAAGAGTAAGTACAATATGTTACAGTGCAAAGTGTACTTTATACGTACATAAAAAACTTTACAACACTTATAATTTCGAAGCTATTGATTCAATTGAAATGGTTTTGATCTCATTCAATTGACTTGGGTTTAATCTCATTCAATTTAGCGTACAACATAACATAAGACTCAATACTATACTGGTCTGCGGAGCTATGTTTAAGACATCTTATCCGGCGTAAGTATTAAAGAACTTTAAATAAATCGACTTAGTTTTCGTGTTTGTTTTTTCTTTTGATTTTTCTTCAAAAAATTACGTAAAAAAAAAAAAAAAACAGTATCCCATTTGCTAAGAAAGCGATATTAGATGCATAAGTATAGGCATAGGTAAAAAATTTGCATTTTTTCCATGAAACCTAAATGACTCCTAAACTTTTAAACCTTTTGATTAGAGATTGATTTTAGCGTTAAATAATACATAACCTGTCTGAAAGCTTCGTTTACCTTTTACAAATCCCCTTTCCATTCCTAGTCGCGAGTTACAAATATGCACCACTGAAAATTATATTTTAAAATGCATAAATAAAAAAATTAAACCATTCACAACATTTAATGATACAGTTGAACCCGAGTCAAAGATAAAAGTCGCAGTTTAGAAAATTATTTTAGAAAAATTATTTTTTTGTTCTAACTGCATGTTTTTAAATACAGGGTTATTCATAATTCCCTCCGGGGTTTCGAAGCGTTATAGTAAAAAAACGAAGATGAATATGGCAAAAAAGAACATAGGAAATTGTTCCGAAAGTATTCAAGTTTCAATTTAAGCAGTTGCCGGTAGAGGACAGTAACATGTACCACTGAAGCCAGTTGTAGTAAAAATAAGGTTGTAGTAAACAGAGGGAATTATGAATGACCCTGTATTTTTAAAATGGTTTTGCCAAATGTTTTTTTTTTTTTTTAATTTCTCATTTCAATTTCTTTTTAATAAAAAAAAAATTTTTTTTTAAAAATAATTTTACTAACATAGGAAATTTTTTTTTATTTCTTAACCTCAAAATCTAAGAAATTAGTTCAATTGGTGAATAAAATTTAAGTAGATGAACTTCCTGTAAGTAGGAGAAAGTCTGTTCATTAGACAAAACGTTATTCAGAATAACACTTTTTTTAATATTAAACTTGCGCATCATTTCTTAACTACCATGAAGTATTTTTACTTTAACAGTACTTTCTTTGCCTCCATCAAAAAGTAGTCCCATAACATTTGATAATCTCAAAATCTAAACCTCAAAATCTACTCTTAACCTAAGAATCTCAAAAAATTGGTTAAATTGGTAAAGGAAATTTTGTTAAATATTTCGACTTCCTGTAAATAGGTGAAAGTCTGTTCATTAGACAAAACGTTATTCAGAATAACACTTTTTTTATATTAAACTTACACATCATTTCTTAACTACTATGAAGTATTTTTACTTTAGCAGTACTTTCTTTCCCTCCATCAAAAAATATTCCCATAACATTTGATAATCTCAAAATTTAAACCTCAAAATCTACTCTTAACCCAAGAATCTCAAAAAATTGGTTAAATTGGTGAATGAAATTTTGTTAAGTAGGTCTACTTCCTGTAAGTAGGTGAAAGTCTGTTCATTAGACAAAAAGTTATTCAGAATAACACTTTTTTAGCTTAAATGTACACATTATTTCTTAAATACTTGAACTGTATTTACTTTAGCAGTATTTCCTTCAGCTCCATCAAAAAGCATTCCCATAGCATTTGATAAACTAAATGGAGAAAAGAAAACGTTCCCAGGAGTATCTTTGACTAGTATCTGGTAAAGTTTCAAGCCAAGATCATTATTAGCTGTTGCTAACTTTTTCATTTTATTGGATATTTTATTAGGAGTTCCATAAGAGGTGTTGATGATCACGCTGAATGCGATAAAAAGAAAAACAATTTTCCAAGCACTGTGAATCATTTCTGAAGGTATACTGAAAAAAAGATAAAAAGTTTAATCTAAATACTCTAACGAGTACACACATCTAATATATATAATTCTCTTACGTGTATCCCAAATTTTGGCTGTATTTCTTTTCCTCCGGTGGCAACGTTTGCTTTGTTTTGTTTACGTTTTGAAAACACCAAAGCATTCCGCCTTTCAATGATGTGTTTCTGATCTAATATATATAATTCTCTTACGAGGCTCCCAAATTTTGGCTGAAGTACTTTGTACAACTAAATAAGATTCTTTTCACAACACTTAAATATTTACTTTATTTTCTTCATTCATAGAGAAAACAGTCGGCAAAGAATCCTGTTAGGTTAAAAAACATTTCGCTAAAAAAAGAACGAATTCTAAAAGAAATAAAAATAAACAACTTACAAAATAAAAATGCTGTTACCAGCTATAGAAGTTTTTGAAAGTTAACTTAGCAACATAAATCAAAATGACATAGAAGCGCAACTAGATAAAAATTAAGATACCTGAGCGCTTGACGTAACAAATCCTTCAATTCTATAAGTGTTGTATCGCCAAATGCCCAAATAAACAATTGTGTTTTTAGAGAAATTCTCTCTCTCCCTCTCTCTCTCTACTATTCAGACAACTATTTCATATTGTTTTACAACACATGACTTTAACACTCTGGTGGGAAAGACTTTAAAACAAAACTTACAACAGTTACTTTTCTCAACAACTGAAATTTAGAATAGTGTGATTAAGAAATATATGGAACTGTTTGCAATTTCAAATTAATATTGAAATGTACAGGTTTAGAATTTTCTACAGTGAAAAGTTTTCGGAACTTCAGTATTCAAAAAAGTATACAAAAGCTAGACGTTAAGAACGTATCCAATGAGCGAGAAAAGCGAGCTATTATCCCGTCAGAAAATATTTTATAGCGAGAAAAAAAAAAATTGTAAAACTGTTATTTTATAAAAAAATAAAAACTATTATAAAAAAATGGAAAAACGTTAATTTTTTTAAACGTGGTGTTTTATATTAATATGTATTGATATCGTTTCGTCAATAAGAGACGGAATAAAATTGTACAATTCATAGAATAAAAATGAAATTATGAGGATCAAAACAGTAGAAAACAAAGCAAGGTGTACCGTAATCACGCATCTCTATAGATTGTAAGAAAATTCGTGAAAAATGGTGTTAAAAATTATACCCAATTCCAGTCAGTAAATAATCTTCAGTAAACAAGAGTAAAACATAATGTTATCATGACGGGACGAATGTTTGATGAAGACGGAATTAAAACATCAAAACCAATTTGATTGGCGAAACTTAAAGTATTTTTCCATTTCCAAGTTTCCCTCCGCAATCAAACAGCTTTGATGCTTTTAATTTTGCTTTTCTCATTAACAATAGTTCATTTGTGGTTCAGTGACCTCTAATAAATATAATTTGTGACCTCTAATGTAGGTACTGTGTTTAAATTAATTTTTGATATGGATTCCAAAAGTGTACATGGAAATGAGTGATTTCGGAGCACTAAGTTTATTTGATGCTAAAAAAATAATCAACAAGAACCATACATAGTTTGTTAATAAATACTACTAGATAAATGACATTTTGCAAATAAACAATTTTAAGACAAAACATTTGTTATCACCTTTAACACATTAATATCTGGTCAAAAAAAGTCTATTAATGAAAAAAGTAGCAGTACATGTTTGTTTATATCAAAGCTTTTTAATTAAGTTCTTTCACTTCCTGTCATTAAGCTTTAAAAAAGCTCTGTGCTTTGGCTTCAAAGCCAAATATAAGTATTTATATTGTTAATATGATAGATCCTGTTGCTACAAAATAAATCCTGAAAATGAAGCACTTGTGTAGCCTCTTTTATCTTTTTTTTTTTTTTTTTTTTTTAAAGGAACCGTATTTTTTAAAAAGTTACTTGGTATAAATGGATAAATAATTTTACCTCAGATAATTTACCACATTTAATCTAGATACAGAGTAAGAACCTGTAGCCTGTTCGGTTAAATCAAATGACTTTAAAAGTTTACATTTTAACACCTAATAATAATGAATAAAAAGAAAAATTCTCAAACTTTACATCATGTTTACCCTTTTTTATCGAAAGAGTTTTATAATTTATTGACCCAATTTTATTATTTCTGTAAAACTGCCCAGTTATACTGCATAAAACTCCTTTATAAAGTACTAGCACTTAAGATGCATCATCCGTAAAACCCATTTTAACGTAAATTTATGATATTTATTTAATTAGAGTGATTCAGTCTTTTTACGGAAATAACTGTAAAAATTACTGTACATCAGATTTTTTTGTTCCGTAACATATTCCGGTAAACAGTACGCGCATCTGGGTGCGGGGTTCTTTTTACCGTAATTTTTTACAGTGTAGAAGTTAAAGAAAGAAGGATTTGAATAAAGAATGCGCATGTTCTATTCATCAAAACACCAGAAATCGACATTCATGCGTTTCATGACAAATGTATAGCGAAAATTTGTTGAAATATGTGATAAAAAGTTTCATTAGTTTTGAAAGAATTTTTCTTTCGCGAAGCAAAGTGTAATCAGAGATTTGGCGAAAAAAGTAATCAGACACTAAAATTTTGAAGTATTTTAAAAACATTTCGCGTAATTTTAGAAATAATGAATACCTTCATTTAATTCCCTCATATTTAGGAATTCAATATTAATTTCGTCCCAAGTTCATAGTCTCCATTATTTAAATCATGGATGAGTATCGTCATTCTAACTTAGTTTATGAAAATTAAGTTTTTCGTTCAATAATTTATTTTTATCAAATAATTGATTTTATTCTGAAATAAACTAAGTAAAAATAAATTTATAAATAAATGAAACTCATGACGCAGTAAAAAATTATCAGGACTCTAACCAGTCTGCTGAAATATCAATACCCTCTTTACCATCTTTAATACTATGAAGTTATTAATGATAGAAAAAAAGTTTCCCATAACGTATTTTAAAAGTATTGTAAAGAATATTTTCTTACCCTTTCACAAATCAACCAAACACTTAACAACCATCTGCAGACAAGAACACTTAAAGAACAGTAGTTGGTTTGCAAACAAAACGAATAGAATTACTTAACTACAAACGATCCATAAATTTGTCTAGGTGGTAGTTTTTATTTCATTAAAAAAACAACAAGAAAAACATGAAAATTCAAGCATTGCTACTTTGTTTGATTGTTTGTTTGAAGGTCAAGTGGAAAAACCTATGTGGAAGTATTTTCTCACCTGTGATTGATGTCACAATCAACTTCTACTAACTGGAGATTTTGTTATTGACATTGTGTGTAATTAAATTCTAGCTAACAGAAATTCTAAGAACTGTTAAGATTTTCAATATTGTTCTATTTATATTAATTATTTAATACAAGATATTTAGAGAAAGGATATTTTCTTTATCAATGTTGTTTTACTGTTCTTGTTATAATCGTAGAACATCTGCTTTAACTTATGAGATGGTTTATGAAATAAGACGTTTAAGAATGTTAACTTTTGTGTTATTTTTGGCAAACTAGAGCAGAAACTGGGTTTTAAATCTAAACATGCTCGAATGGATGCTATTTAACTTCATGATTTGTCCAGCCATCTGTTGATAACTTTAGAAAATAGAAAGAGCGAAAAAAAGAAAGAAGGATTTTTTAAAAAAATATAAATATGGGTAACATAAAAGGTTAGCGCGAGGTCAAGAAAAGCTATGGGAGCTAGTTTCCGTTGTTCATTATTCATTCGTTTATTTTATTATTTCTCATTGAGTCTATTTGTATTAATAAGCATAAATTTTATAAATTTGTATTACAAGCACAGAAGGATTATGACCAATTCTTTATACTAGGTAAAATTAGGAAAAAATCTCCCTACCTTCTGTCTAAAAAACAAATCAATTTAAGGTAATAACCTGAAGGAATTTCTTTTTTCAAATCAAACTCAATCTCAAAAATATTTTAACACAAATTTACTTAAAAAAATTGCCATGATGAAATCAAAATTGCCATAATTGAAATGAAAATTCGAAAAAGTTTATTTGTTTTAAGTTTACAACTATTTAGTTTTTAATGTGTAGTGAAAATATTGGAAGTTTCACCCACTTTTCGCAGAATTATTTTTATATTTTTTAACGTAATAAAGTACCCAAGTTGACAATAATTGAAAGCCCATAATGCTTGCTATCTGTTTACTTTATTATTTATTATTTAAATTGAAATTTTTCTTTTACTTAAGAGTGTAAAACTGTTGAGTGATTTTTAAAGTGTGTAAAACTGTTTGAATGTGGTCTGAATAACTATGATAGAAAGGTATGACTAACATAAATAGAGTTATGACATAAATAATAAATGATATATATCAACTTATAATAATTAAATTCATTAGATGTCAAAATAATTTAAAATCTCAAAACAATACTAGCAATAATTATGTCTAAATAAATTTAAAATATTTATTTACTGATAAAAAATAATTAACCTGAAATTTTAAAAGGAATTTAGTTTGAAGAATCAGTTAAATAAATCATTGGAAAAAAAATTTGGTATCCGTTTTTTTTATTCGTTTCTTAATATTTTGTTAATTTTTCTTTACTTTTTAATGTTGTGCCTGTTATCAATTTCCTCTTTGACCAGAGTATATGACAAAAATATTGAATTGGTGGGATTAATATACCCTCTCTTTAGAATCTCTTACAGACAAAAAACCGAATTTATTTACTCCATGTTAACTTACAACACAAATCTCTGTCCTGAATTTCGTTATTTAAGTAACTAATTACGGAATAAATTTAGTTCTATTTCATTCAATTGAAACATGCTCTATTGAATTAACTAATTCATACAGTTTTACAAATTTACTTACAATTATTTACAATTTTAGTTTCATACTGACAACTTACTATTACAACTGAACTTACTATTTTAATTTCAAAATTTTAAATTGTAAGTTTTTCTAAAATCTTTTTCAAGGTGAAGTTTTTAAAAATTGCAGTTTTAAAAGTACTTGCAACCCTAAAATTTAAAATTAGGTAACTAAGTCATATAAAAACATACTTCAATGAACAAAATTATACAAATATCATTGAAAAATATCAATTAATTAATTAATATTATATGGAATAAATGACAAAATTTCCCATCATATAATTCTCTGTAGGTTATTGGTTATTATAGAAAAAGTAAAATGTGTTTCTGCCTGAGAAAGAACCTTAATAATAGTTGATATATATATATATATATATATATATATATATATATATATATATATATATATATAGCACAATAAAAACAAAGAGAAAAAAAGAGAAAAACGAAGAAAATTAATAAGTTTTATTAACTGAGCAGCGCATAAGCTGCAAGTATATAGAACTCATAAAAAAATAAGCTAAAATATTGAGAAAATATGGAGAGAAAAAAAAATTTTAAAAATCCGGAAAACAAAACAAAATAAAGATTAATAATAATAATAATAATAATTAATAATAATAATAATTAATAATGAGGACAATTCTTTATTTTATTTTCCGGATTTTTAAAATTTTTTTCTCTCCATATTTTCTCAATATTTTAGCTGATTTAGCTCAATTTACATACTTATATATATATATATATATTGAGAAACTGAGTTCTAATTGGTGAATTCTCTTAAAATATTAAGCGCCGTCCTCCTTCGATGTTTAAACGTTTGAAAAAGTTTGCAGCACCCTATATTTATAGATTTGTTTACTCAGACTGTTCGTTTGTGAAAAAAAGTAAATAAAACTTAAATGAAATAAATGTTTGATTATTTAATAACACCTTTAATGTACAAAATAAATTTACAGTAACGCAAATATATCTTGTTGAACAATCAATTAATGATTGATCAATTCATCAATTAGCAATACAATCAGAGAACCTCTTTGTTGAAACATGTTTTACAATTCATTGACACGACCTAAAAATAGCATCATATCATTTCTGTTATCCATAATAACAAACATAAATGGGTGATTGGCAATGAATTGTGGGATAGGTGGTGGGTCACTAATTGCAGCAGTAGCTCTAACACCAATAGCTGTCGCTGCAGCAGCTTCACTTCCTTCTTCATTCACTTCAACAGCTGCTTGGTGTATTATATCACTAACACAAATTCCTTGATTTGGTGTTATGCCCGTGAAATCTGCCAAATCAGGGTTGAACATGTCCGTTGCACCCAGTGCTGTGAAATCTGAATTCATTGCTCGCTTGTATTCTACCTTGAACTTCGGAAATGTGACTTTTACCTTTGTTTTATACATTTCTCTTCGGATTGCAAGGATTTCTTTTGAGGTAATACTGTGTTCAAGATCAGTGAGGCCATCAATATCTTGTGGTAGAAGAACGATCATGCTTATATTGTCTCCTTTGTATGGTAACTCCAAAACCTGTAAGTCTCCGTAAGAAACATAAGGAAATTCCGATGTCAAATGCATAAGAGGAGCTTCCCTGCAATAGATAGACAATAACATAATAACATAAGACACTGAAAGATATACTTAAGAAACAAAATTTTTTTAAAAATATTTACAAATTTAAAAAAAAAAATTAAAGATGGAAAGCAAAATAAGGAAACTATGTAATCTCGTAGTTTGCTCACGCGTCGTTAGCTGTTATATCCGCATAAAAGATTGTTTTCTATTATTGTATCAATGCAATAGGAGCACCAAAAATTGAAACGAAAATAAAATATATGAAGCAAAAAATACTACTAGATACTTCTTTCCCCAATCAAACAGTTTTGCGATGTTTTTAATCTTTCTTTCCAATTCATAATAATTTATTTGTGCTTTAGTGACCTCAAATATATATATAATTTGTGACCTTTAATGTAAGTACTGTGTTTAAATTAATTTTTCAACAAGTTGTAAAATATCAAAACTTACATCAAAACCTGGTTCATTGCTGTAAGAAACAAACACAAAAGTGTTGAAGGGTGGTTATAATAAACCACTAGTTTCATCAGACAATCGAACTAGTTTTGAGATTATACACCTCTTTTCTCATTAGTTTATTCTGGTTACGACAGACTACATTTGGGTTCTGTTTATAAAAATAAATAATTACAAACAGCTATTTTCATTCAAATAGTTTCGGTATTGCATGAAAATATTTCTTTATTTACTTAAATAGTTTCAGAGTCATCAGGATATACAATCAACATTGAGATGATCACGTTTTCAACAGCTCTTTGGGCTTAACTATTGTGACAGTATATTTTAAATTTTGGTTACACGCATAATGCATATAGAGGACCAAGAATCTAAAAATCCTTGGAAAAAAATATGTTTATTCAGGTAAATATCATTTTTAATGTCTGAATTTGTGTTTCAAAATAACGCCTGAAAAAGTTTTTTTGAGCTAATTAAGGTTAGACATTCAGACCATGCAGATTATATCTCAGTAAGGGACAATCCAATAATTAAATCCAAAGTTATTTTTGTTTTTATTTTGTGTGTTTTATCTATACTACACAATTTAAATTCCTTGCCCAAATTGTCAGAAAAAATAAACTAGTTAACAGTTTATTTAAATCTGAAGGCAATTTTATTTTATAATTCTTTTAATTTGTATACGTTTTCTAAAAAATTAGGACTGGTGCGCTCTGACCTGAAGAAAGAAAAAACTGAAATTGTTTAAATTCAGTTTTTACCCAATCATTAAAAAAGCTAATCATTGAAGACTTTTTAGTACCAAGTAATTATATAATTTTTATACCCAAGTAAACTGATTTTTTTTTTTGTTGAAACTTAAATTATTTTTATTTTCTCCCAATGCTGTTATCCCTTGTATAGGTATTCTAGATCGTAGAGTTAAGCTGTACCAAAGCTCAAAAGATCTCAAAATTTCGACAAGGCATGTTAGTCTATTGAATGCATATCCGAAGATCTTTTTCGATTGCATAGTAATAATATAGATGTATGCTTATTATTAATTTGTTGAATAATGATATTTAAAACATCATATCAACATTAAAACTATTATTTTAAGAATAAATCAGCGTTATTAACTAAGAATTATTAGTTATTATTAAGAAGGAGGTATTATACATGAAAAAGCATTGATGGAGTAAGCGCAGATTGTTAAGATCAATGAAGATGTGATATTTTCGGGAATATTAAGTGTTTATCGGTAAGCAGATATTCTTCAACATGGTACTTGCATTCAATATATCAACATTCTAAAACGTTGTTAGGAATTTTCTTCTCTTAAAAGCCACGTTTAGAATAAACTCTTTTTTTTAAACAAAAATAATGGATAGGAAAGCAAAAAATAACCTTTTCGAAATATATTCTAATTTATGTAACTAAATTGAATAATATTTAGATATTATCACAGATAATAAATGTTTCTTTTTTTCTCCAACTTCGAACTCAATCGGCATCGTAGTGATTTTAATTATTTGAAAGGCGCTTAATCGATATGATACGGTATCACGGTTTGAATAATTGCATACTCTACCCGGCATGTAAGAGTGAAAAATACATGCCTGATCCGAATCTTTGCATGCCCCGAACATACTTTTAGAACCCTGCCCTGTTCTAAGTTTTTTATTTTACGGAATGCACAAGATTGATTAATAAATATGCGACATTTAATCTTTCGAATGAATATTGAAGAAAACAATCAACTTACTTGACTTCAGAATCTGATCCATAATTATAAAAGTCCTCATTTTGTGTGTCTTCCGCTTCGAACTCTGTTTTCCATGTACCTTTGAAATAAATAGCGTTTATTATGAGAAGTTTTGTGGATGTACTCAAATCACTTAAGAGCTGGCTGATTTTTCCATGAGTCACCTCATTTACCCAATCATTAACTGCTTCCACTGTTTCATCAGAATTTTCCATAAAATCGACATTTTCGATGTATGCGTGGAAAAAATCTTGCACTTGATATTTGTAACTGGTATATACGATAAATTCTTCTGCAAGCAATAATTCATTGGCAAGATTCAAGGTGTATTCAGGGTTGGGGGGTTGGTTTTTGGGTAAAATCATCTCAAGGTATTGGTCGAAGGCTGAGGAAACCTTGCTACTGTTCAATTTGGCTGAGTCGTATCCTAAAGCAGACCTGAGTTGCTGAAAAATGAATTTTTAGTTCAGTGAAAAAATTTTTTTGGGTTATAATGATTCAAACAATTATAATTCATTAAAATTGAATGCGATTAACATTATTGAAATGGATTTATTTGAAAGTGTTTAACACACTTTGATGTAAAGTTTATGTCAATTAGGTTTTATAAAAAAAGCTATTAAGAAAAAAAAAGGATTATTTTTCCTGTGTATCTATTTTATTTTACTATAATATTTTGGAAAATTTGAGCAATATTCATTTTTCATCATCAAAACAGTCATTTCATCAATTATGATCGAAACAATTAAAATTGAGTTCTATTATATTTCTTGTTTCACGACAGAATGCTTTTAACTGTAGTATAATATCAAAACAAAGACTATGTTTGTAAGCATGTTTGTATACTATGTTTGCTGTTTGTTCCTAATAATGTAAATAAAATTGTTGAAATTTATTGTTAAATAATATCAAAAGAAAGACTATGTGTTTATGATAAAAACTCTTTGGATAAATTGGTGAAGGAAATGTCAGAGTCGGTTGCAATTAGTCTGCACCAAACTCAATGTAAATATTATAATCAGGGCAAGAATTTTAATTGGTTAAGGAGGGAGGGAGAAGAAAAAAACGTGAAAAAGGGGAAAGATTTACATTGGAACATGTTTTTATCTAATAACTGATAAAATAACCTTGGGAATTGAGAATATGAAAGGAAAATAAGAAAAATGAGTACAGCTGGAAATTTCAAACAAACGACCGGAAAGATGGCGAAAATATGTTTAAAAAAATAGGAAAATAAAAACTTAGACAGGAAGGCAAAAAATCAACATTTTACTGTATAGGTCTTGTTACAAAATTTATATTTATATTTGTTACAATGTTTTGTTTAGAATTACAATGGGAATTTGTGTACTTTATTTCTAGTTTCTAGTTTCAAGTGATCATAATTTATTATTCCCTGAAAATATAAGTCCTGGATCAGGATTCGCATGTAAACGGCGTGTATGTTAAATTTCTTTTATTTTTCTTGATTTTTTTATACTTTTTACTTCTCTTGCAATAGTGTATTTGAAGCAATAAATTAGGGATAAAAATAATGGATCGGATTGTAACATTGGGGTGACGATGAAAAACTTGTCTTCGTCAGAAATTCGATTGAATTTTCCTGACGACTGGATAGCATGCTACACAACTGTGATTTTATTTTAATTTTATAATCGTCTTTGAATAGCTGACCCAATTTCGGGTTTACGACTAATCATGTTCAACTCCATAGCCTTGTAATTTTGAACCCAATCCAGAAGACAAGGGAACTCCTGGATCATGTATTGGGAGAAATTTGCCTTCGTGGAGGACTTTTTGATGAAACTAACCCGCATCTGCGTTACGTGGAGAGGGAAACTACGAAAAAATCCTACGGTCAGCCTGACGGCAAGGGGACTCTAACCCATAATCTGTCTACCACTGAGGATATTTTACATCGGAGCGAGGTGTGGGGCAGAATCCGTATCGACCAGCCATCATTGGGATTCGACCCCGGTTCACCTCATTGGACGGCGAACGCTATATCCCCTGAGCCATCAAGGCGAACACAACTCTGATTGTTGAAAGTTGACCAAAAGTTTTAAAATAAAAAAATAAAATAAATAAAAGTTTTAAAATAAAAGTTTTAAATTAAAAGTTGGTCACGTCTAAGGCTCAAAATTTTTAGAGATATTTAATTAAGAATAAAGTGTTTTGTTTTCATTTTGAGAAAAAAAAAAACAAAAAAAAAAAAAAAAAAACAGTAAGCTCTTGAAAGAAAATGAGGATTAAATACTGTTTTGGGTAAACTGTTTATGAATATGAGTTGATGATGTTGAAAGTATTCAAATTCAAGAAATGATTGCAGCTGCTGAAGAAGTGTCAAAGACAGACTGCAAAAACAAGACCCGCAATAAAAGCTAACGTTTGTGGAAGATTTCGAAGCCGTTGAAACCATGAAGAACTTTCTGTATATATACGAACTTGATTGAAAATGAACAACAACCCGTTACTAATGTCGAAAACTTATTGTTTACGATGAGAAGAAAAGAGGGTGCTTAAACCTAAATTTCTAAATATTTTAAATGAATTAATGTGTTTATTAATCTTTCTGATACATCAAAAATATTTTTGATTTAAATAATTTTCTCGATTAAATACTTATTGCCAATTAATTTATTTCCAAGCATTTCAAATTCAAGTAGTTCTTATCTTCGACAAACACACGCAAAATATGCAATTGCTCCAACAAAAAACGTATCTATCTAAATGAGAACAGGGTATACTTTGTGGCTATGTATGAATATAACAAGACCACGCCTCCACAGTGGACTAATCGTAAAGACACGGTTCCCAGTAGAGCACCAAATTTAAGCATCACTAGCTGTTGTCAGTAAGCGGGTGGGTGACCTTTTGATCAGCCTACTAGGGCCCGAGGGTGCGCGGTATCGGCCCTCGTTAAACTGTTCTACCGTAAAGTGCTCGACTTTACTCGCAGGTCGTCGGGCAACCAAAGCAGGGGAGTCAACCCCCCTGCAGAGGATCAAAATTGCGATGGCATGTCTTCGGATCCTCCATAGGGTTGTTTCCCAGACCGTCTCCAATAGCCCATTGTGCAGCTCTAGTGCGACGTAAATAAATTACCTCCTACCAAAACGTAAATAAAGTACAAATAAAGGTACAGAAATAGACAAAATCATCCATTTCTGTACCTTTATTTGTACTTTATTCATGTTGTTTCGTTTTATTAAAGAATTAAAATAAGCAGTTATTTATTGTAACAACCGAAAATTATCATTCACTACCTTTTCTGTGTTTTTCTTGGATCCAGCAAATAGCATCCCAAATGCGTTAGATATGCTGAAAGGAGAGAAAAAGACGTTCTCAGATTTTCCCGTCACAAGTATTTGGTAAAGCTTGAGTCCTAGATCATTATTAGCTATTGCTAATTTTTTCAAGTTCTTCCTACGAGATCCACTTGAAGAGTCGATAATTATGCTGAATGCGATGATAACTGAAAATAATTTCCAAACCTTGTGAGCCATCTTTGAATTCACCCTGAAAATGAAATAATGAAATACTTTAGAAGCCTAGATATGTTCCTTTACGACAAGATAAATTTACGAGTTATGATGCTTGGAATTGCACTACATTAATGGAGACTTAATTGCACGATTTATATATATATATATATATATTTATTCTTTTATTTCTATTTTGGCAATTTTTTTACTTGAATGAGTTTTTATTTTTTGAAGCTCTTTTTATTAATATTGCAACTAAATATAACCAAATTATAAAATTAAACATTAGCAAATTAAAGGAACAAATTATAACTAAAATTGCTTGCCAATTTGTACTTGTTTCTGCCGCTTTCAGCTTTTTTATTTCAGTATATTCATATTTGACTTGTATTTTACTTACTTTTGAGTATTTGAAAAACAACAAGTTTGACAATAAAGTACAATTAATTTTTAGTGTAACTCAAAACTGGCATGTTTTGGCAATTTTTAATTTTTCAAAGATTTATTGAAAGTGAAAAATATACATTACTCAAAACAAAAAAAGTAACAACACTGGGACGTTTCTAGGACTCTATCTTCATGGTTCGAGAAGGTGACTCAAATGTGTTAATTAATTAGTGAATGAATGTCGATATTTTAAGTTACGACATTTTAAGTTACGCAGACGACATATTAAGTTACGCAGACGATATTTTTAGTTACGCAAACAGACACAGAAACGTACTTCCTCTGAATAAACATATTGTTTTTTAACAGATTTGAATTTCTAACCTCCAGAATACCGAAATCTGTTAAGTATATAGCCCCCATAGTTCGGTCAGGAGAACGATCCAAAGTTTAGATCCCTTAATGCTTTTTACTTTTTTATTTGCTATTTCACTTTTTGTCCAAAGAAAATTTCATGCGAAGAAAAAAAATTCAGTAAATATTTATTATGTTTAATTATTTTATTTTGTAATAATCGAAAAAATTTGAACTGTAAATTATACAACTTTTTCCATCATTTTAAAGAATTTAAATATACAAGACAAAATACGAAAATTGAGCGAAATCGATTGAATAGTTCCAATTCGAATTTTAAAAAGTCGCATATTTATGTTCATTCAAACTTTGGATTGCCATCCTGGCTAAATTATGGAAACCATATTTCCCTGATTGTGGTTAGACCGTATATTTTGGAGGTCAGAACTCCAAATCCATAGAAAAAAAATGTATGTTTTTTCAGAAAAAGTACGCGTGTCTATTTTGTGTTTGATTTCGTAATTTGAAATATCGTCTGAACTAATTAACTAGCATATTTGAGATCAGCCCCTCATTCCATTAAGATTGAGTCCTAGCATGTAGAGATCCGACTATTAGATCAAAAGTTATTCAGTTTGGTCAGTTTTTTGCGCTCCGCAGAGACCTACTAGTACGATTAATTTTTGAAATGTGATCGTTAACTCGGAATTTACTTTATAAATTTCTATTTCTATAATCGAAGCAAAATGTTTCCTATCAGTCTATCTTTATACTAAAGAGCAAGTAGTTCCTACCAAGTTGAATTGGACGATTTTTGAAAAAGAATATAGTTTGAAAATTATTTTAAATAAATACTAAAATATTGAACAAAAATAGTAAGTTAAGGTAGTTAAATAGTAAGTGAAAAATTTTTATTTATCATTTTTTAAAATATGAATTAGTGACAAAAGTATTTTTTTTTTTAATGGAGAGTGCTTGGAACTATTGTCCATTGGCCACAGAAAGTGCCAGAACTGCTAACTCTCTTTTCATTACCCAGTGGGCACCCGTGGCGAAGCCACGGCGGTGGAGCAGCGCCGCCTGCGTCACATTACCACAACCCGTTTATAGGGCGGGTCACATTCACACACAAAGGAGAAAGGACATAGAACACAGATAGAGAGAAAGAAACATCCATGCCTTGCCCGGGATTCGAACCCAGAACCTTTCTGATGCAAGGACAGTTCCCTGCCCCCTACACAGGCCGGTCAGCGTGACAAAAGTATTAGTATAAATATTTCAATATATTTGTAAATTCATATTGCTTTGACATCTAAGTTGAACAATTGAAATGAGTAAAGATAGAAAAGTAGATATAATAATGATTTAATTTAGTTTCTATTCAATATTCTGTTATAGATTTTTACTTTCGCTCCTTTACATTATGTTATAACTTGTATAATGTTGGCAATGTAAAAATGTGTCTCAGAAAAAAGATAATTCGTTTGAATTTAAATTAAAAAATTTCAACAAATCATAGGTTGTGAATGTTAAATATCAATCCTTGATTTAGGTGCAATTGTCAATACTGTTAAAAAGTAAGTTTTAAGAGAAATACTGATATTTAGCTTATTTTTTATCATTTAATTTAGTTATGGAGGTAATAGTATAAACTTTTTATAACTTTCAATTTCTTGATTTACTGACTTGTGCAAATCAAACAATTTTAAAAAATAAATATTGCAAAATGTAAATAATGGCAATCAACATTAGCTTTCGTTTGTACTTTCAGTCAATGGTATCATGTATAGGCATGCAAAAATATATTCCCCTAAAAAGTAATTTGTTTGGATTTAAATTAAAAAAATTCATAAAGTTGAAGTTTGTTGTCGATAAACATAAATACCTGGATTTAGATATCTTTAATTGTCAATGTTTTAAAAGAGGAAATAGTAAGAAAAATTGATTTTATGTATTTTAAATGAGTCGTTAATGGAATTGTAAAAATGTTTAATGATTTTATAACTTCATATTGCTTGATTACTAAATGAAGAAATTAAAATGATTTTTAAAAGTCAAGTATGCAAATAAATAAATATATAAATTATGATAATCCAGTTTAGTTTATATATATATAATTTTTATTTTTCAATATTACGTTATGTATAGGATATAGTAGGCAATGTAAAACATGTTTCATAAAAAAAGAAATTCTTTAGAAAGTAGAAAGTTAAATAGAGTAAATGATTATAAGCATTTAATATAAATCTCCTGATTTACGTGTTATTAACAATAATTCTAATTAAATAAAAATAATTACTGTAAGCCAAAAAATAACACTTGGGAACGTTTTTATGCAATTTTATAATATATCAGGGCTTTTTAAAATACATTCCAGTGAATACTCAGTACTTCCTCCCCTTCTCTGCTACGTAAGGAGTGATGTGAAAATGGCCGTAATACAGTTCAGTTTATGATGTGATACGTTAGGATCATACGCTTTTTGCCTTAAGTGTTATTTCTAAAGCAGCAGACAAGGGTATATGCATGTTTTTAAATAAATCAGCTCTTTCTAAAATGTACATCCAGACAAAAATGAACAAAACTAAAAATATTGTTTTGAAAATGTGCAGCTTTCCGAAAAAACTAAGTTTAGATTAGAAATCCACGTACTCAAATTAAGTAAAATCAAGTACTCTTAAAAATGCAACAAAACATTTGTTTGAAAAACAATTAACATAATAACTGATAGTAAAATAAATTAATTAAGCATTTCTTTTTAGCAAAAATGTAACAAAGCTTTTAAATGCAGTACAAAATATTACACTTCAAATCTATCAGACAAATCATTATTTCTTACCTTTCCAATTATGTCGTCTTTGCGCAATTGCAGTCAATTGTGAAGAACAAATTTTTGCCAACTATCTTTTTGCTTAATTGTGCTGCAGCTTTGCAAACAAAATATTCAGATTTTAATAACTAGAAATGAAAAATAAATATGTCTTGACCATGAAATCTTTTTCCATTATATCTTTAAATGTCACATTGTATATTTTATACAATGTCATATTTATTAACTAGTTAACTTTCTTTCTTTCAACATCACACGGAAAAACCATTATGATCAAAGTGTGATAATATACACATATGCTTTATGTCTCAATTCTTTCTTATTGTATCGTAGATTTTGTTGGTTATTTGTATTTCATTTAATATTGCTCATATTTTAAAACAATGTTTAACAATAAATAACATATTTATTGGGTTTAAAACTAATTCAGTTTTTATTGTTTTTTATTTCACAATTCCAGTAAAAGCTACGAAATGAAATTTAACAGATTTAAATATATCATTTAAAAATAAATTTAACACTGAAATTAATTTATATATAAATCTTTAAAGCAAAACAATATTAAACTAAAAATTATTTTGATTTAATTGTTTGTACAGAGAATTTGTAGTCTAAGATTTTAATTGTAATTTATTATTACATTAGAATCTTTTTAAGTAACGGAAAAATATCTCATTAAACACATTTTATTCCTTTTCATTTGTTTTTTTTTCTTTATAATTAGCTCAATGAAACGTAATATAAATTAAAAATATTTAGATTATTAGCAAGAATCATTCATCAGCGAATGTAAACAAAAGATTTTTTTGTGCTTCTTACATTATTATTATTTGATCAATATATGAAAATTAACCTTGCTTTTTTACATGTTTGCTTTATGGATATACGTGTCTAGAATTTAAAATAACTATTTAATAATTTTAAAAAAAGAGTTTTTTAAGTGAAATGAAAACTGGAAAATTTATTTAATAATAATATAGCGAACAAGACATCTTGTAATGACTAAAAAACTGATTAGAACTTGAATTAATCCTAATTTATCCTCTTACATTAATTGAATTTTAATTAAGCCACAGAGCTCAATCTAGAATGAATCTCTCACAAACTGAGACAAACGCAAATTAAATAAAATATGCTTTTTAACTTCTATTTTTGCTTCCAAACAAAAGGCATATACAAGAGCATCGATATTTTTCAAAGTTTTTTTTCAATAGGATATAAATTTTTCAATCTTTTAAAAGTGATGCGTATTTATGATTGTGTTTTTAAAATGATACTGGTTTTACATTAACATATGAATAACTGGTTTTATATTTATATAAATAATACATTAACATCTACAGAATAATTTTTTAATAAATGACAAAATTTTTGAAAGTTTTTTTAAAAAAGAAATAAAACATTTTTGTAACCAGGCAATGTCCTTAAAAGTCTTGTTTTTTCAATGAGCTTTCGTTATTTTCTCAATTACCCAAAACGTTGTTTTTCTGACATTTATTTTTTATGATGTCCGACCCTGTCAGAATTTTCATTCTAAAATTATGGTAAAATAACCGTCAACAATCCATTCAATTAACCGTAAACTTTACGGCAAAGAACATGCTTTACCTTTGCGGTTCTGAAACCATCCACAACTAGCATGGTTGAAAAAATCATGAATAGAAAACTGTACGATTTTTTACTATTACAACTAACATGGTTTCAAAATCATAAGGAAAAAATGTAACAAGACATTGGCGATTGTTTAGCAATCTTATGGTGCTGCTATCTATGCGTGAGGGAAAGTATTGTATTCTAATAGTCCAGGGTCACAAATCGGGGAGTGCGGGACACTGAAAACCATGTTTTGAAGGGAATGGAAGAAATATTGTGGTGCCAACGCTGGGACTCGAAACCCAGTTCTGTAAGTGATGAGATTGACTGATTATTCAGGGCTCGAAAAAACTCAGAAATTTTACCCGTCCCCGAGGACGGCTTGTCCAACAATGTACCCGTCCTCCTTTGAAACTAACTAACTAAATAAATAAATAAAAATATAATTTTCTCTTATTTATTACTAACATTTATATAAATTGCACAATGAATTAGTTGTTACTAGGATTACATTATACAGTAATGAAAGAAATACTAGGTTACTAATAGTAACCTAGTATTTCTTTTATGAAATAATTCATTTCTTTTATGAAATAATTTAAATGGCAAAGGTCAAGTTATCTGGAATGTCAATCTACCTGAGGGTACTGCGTTTTTTAAATGAATCAAATATGACGTTTGCCAGTTCCACAATCAAGCCAATGATTTACAGAGGTTTCTGCACAGAAATCTGAAAGGGGTTTTCCATTTAGGTAGATGTTCATAATTGAGTTCAACGCTTCTTGTTTAAGACCAGTACGTAATGTGTTTTTTTGTAAGTTCATTGCTGAAAAGCCCCTTTCAACCGCTGCAGAACTCCCAGGCAGAGAAAACATCAATTCCACCATGCGCAGTATGTTGCTGTATTTCTAGATTAGAGGGTCATTTTAGAAGTGAGGCGCTAGACTCTGGTAAGATAACAAAAATTAAAAATGTATCACTAACATTAACGGGAAAATGGCCGTCCGCGCGGACTTCGGATTCGAGAAATTCGCTGTCCGCGGGTAATTTTTGACCACCGAAGATGGGCGGACGGGCAGTTTTTCGAGCCCTGTGATTATTCCTCTCAGCTATAATATGTACGCAGCTGCAAGGAACTAAGTGGCTTTAGTTGGTGCAATAAAATTATGGATGTTTAGCCAAATTAGGTGAAAGCAGTTAATAAAAGGATTCTCTTACAGTTAACAGTTAGAATAGAATACCATCTTATTTACAGTTATTTTTTGTTTTGCACGACTATGGTAAAGTAACAATTAAATAAATTGTTATGTAACTATTTTTTCCGAGAAATGTCTCACAGTGTAATGATTCCTTCGTAAGCTTTTCACAATTAATTTGATCAGCATTTAAAATAACTGAGGAGAGATAAGACAATTTTCTGTACGTATAATTGTTTCCGCAATTTTTCATTTTCGTCAAAGTTTTCTATGTTGAATTATTTGAACTTTAATCCTTTTCTAGGATCTAATACCTCAATTTTTTAGTTGAGCTGGACATTGTTGGTTGCCCACATTTTAAGAATACTTTTCTCAGAGTATCAGAGATTTTTTTCATCCCAGAGAAAATCTGCAGGAAAGAATTATAAAACCAAATATATAGGGTTAAAATGTAGACTATGTACCACCTAATTTACTTCAATTTTTTTTAAATCCCCGCTATTTTCTTCTCTTTAAAAAAAAATTAATTCGTTTAAGAAAAACCTTGGGAGGATTGTGCATCAGCTTAATTAACTTCCTAGACAAACCAATAGTCATCGATCTGAAACTAGTTAAGCATCAAGTCACCTGTGAGGGCAGAACATTAGTCCTTCTGAACGTCAGTTCAGTGCTTTAACTACTAATGTATCATGGCTACGGATTCCTCTGAGTTTTCTTCATTTCATCATGAATAACTTGTGCATTCTCTTAAATTAAAATAGAATACCCATACAGATTGAAAGAAGTATTGCATTTAGCATTAAAATATCTAAATTTTTGCTTTCGTATCAACAAGTTTAAGTTAGCAAAAAAAGTCTAAAATAATCATAAAAGTTAAATTGGGAAAAAAAAAACATAACAAAATATGCACAACTTGATACTAATTTTAAATATATACCATATTGGAAAAGTATCTATATTAACGAATTTTCATATTTGCTTCTGTAATTTTTCAAACATTGTGCTAATAATTTGTCAATTTTTTTAAAAATTTTACATAAAAGACCGCCTTCTTATTATCTAGAATGACGCCAAAAATAAGTAAATATAAGATATTTACTGTCAAATAATTGTAAAACGTTAAATAAATATGTTTACCATAAAGCATTTAACATTAAGGTCATATCCTATAGTTACTTTACATTATAATAGAAGAATATAATTTTTTAAGTTTTTAAATTCAATTAATAACGAAAATTCAAAATGTAATAAAACCAATTAACGAATAATATTTAGAAGAGATAATAAATATTTCAAGAAAACAGCAATAAAGAAGCATTATACAATTTACAAGTAAACGAGTTATTATTTTTATGCCGTTTACAGCTAAAGGTATTTTATACTTCTTTGTTTATTATTGGCCATACACTAATGACGATGATACACTAATGTTACCGTCATATAATTGCATCAACAATTTTCATTGATTGTTACGGCAACATTAATTTTTGTACAGTTAGATATGTCTCTGGGTCCCGCAGTGGACTGATCGTTAAGACACGGCTCTCAGCAGATCACCGAAGTCAAGCATCACTGGCTGCGGTCAGTGTGCGGGTGGGTGATGACCACTTGAATCAGTCTGTGTAGGGACCGAGGGTGTGTGGTATTGGTTCTCGTTAAACTTCACGTGCAGGTCGTCGGGCTACCGAAGCGGGGGTGCCATCACCTCTGCAGAGGATCAAAATAGTGATGGCATGTCTTCGGAACATCCTCAGGGATGTTTCTCAGACCATCGCCAATAGCCCATAGCGCAGCTCTAGTGCGACGTAAATGAACTACAACAACAACAACAAGATATGTCTCTGGAATCTATAATATAGAAGATCCAATTAAAATTGAAGTTTTTAAGAAACTTTATTTCTTAGAGGTTACTGATAGCAGCGTTATTAAACTACTGCGCAGCCTTCAATTGAAAAGCCTTGATGATGAGCTGATCAGCATCCCCAGGGAGCTAAAATCCTAATATAAAATTTTCGACAAGAACACTTGAAAACTCACCACCTTTCACCCAACATTCTAAGTTGAAACCTCGAACATACCTTTCCAATCATTTAAAAATACATTTCTGTTGAACCTCTGTGGGAGATTTATGTCCTCAGAAAATTAAATTGGAAAGGTAAAGCAGTGAGTTTTCAAATATGCGTTAAGAAATTTTAGTACTAGTTTTTTAGTTTTCTGGGAATTAAATAAAAACGAAGTTTGTGGCGTTTATAAACATGATAATAAGATTTCATTTTATGAATTATATTAAATGTAATAAGATTTCATTTAATTAAATAATTAACAAAATGTAATTTCATTGATACGTACATAGAACATAAATATACAATAAATCTTAGTTTTATACAACGTTCAGAAATTGAAGTTAAAATTATATTTTCTAAATAAAAAAAATAATTATATGACATAAGAAAACTAGCTAAAATTATTCAATTAAAACTGTTTAAAATACACAGTTACTTAGAACTTTTGGATGTTTTAATTTTCCAATTTAAACTTTCGTAGCATTTTTAATGACCAGAAGAGCATCCTGGAATTAAAGAGTATGGCATATTCGTAAGTAATACTACACATATATAGTAAATATGGCACGGTATGTACTACATATAATGAAAAACATTTTGTGGCGGATAACCCATGTTAAAGCTATTTAACTTCAGCTAACGACGGTCAAGATTAACAACTCTACTTGGATTATCATCTACAAAAACGTGAAGCTATTTCTGCCTTGCAATAGAAAAATCCACGTAAGTGACAAAAATTTCGAAATTGAGATTTTTATGTATTTGATATTTTTGCATAATAAGCAACATATTACAAAAGCATCTCTTTTCAAAAACACATTCTTTTTTGATATTCTATTTTAGCGTCAATATTATTAAGAAGGGAAGGAAAATAGTTGTCAAAATACTTTTCTCAAAATATGTCGGGAAGCACTTACGTTATTTTTCCTATTACATGAGAGATTTAGAGGCTCATCCAATGGAAGATGAGCATCATATTAAAATTATATATTCAAATGACACATCATATTAGACACTTGTATGAGTAGTTCATGAAATAAATATGTTAATACCGCAAGCAGGTTTTGTCCTTAAATTATTTTAGATGATATTATTTGAAAAAATTTAAAATGAAATTTTTTTTATTTAAACGTGGTAAAGTATTTGTTGTGAAAGTTTCTATATGGTAAATAAAAATTAAAAATAGAAAACGAATTACAAAATATACATTCAAGAAAGTAGAAAGAAATCTACTATAAAAACTTACGGAAAAAATTTGCAGCACGCAATTAGTTAAATAAAATAAAATTCCAACTAAATTTTCTTCTAATTTGAGATTACAACACTTAATTCTTTAAGAATTGGTTATAAACTGATAACAGGATTTGTGTTTTTTCTTATTCGCATTCGGCGCTTACATTAGAAAGAATGAATAGGCGATTTTTTTTAAGAGTGAAAGGTTTAATTAAGTTGAACCATTTTTCATATTTTATGCCGTTCTAATTTTACGAGCATTGGAAATTAGCATAATTGATTAAAAAATACTTTGCCATTATCAGCAGTGAAATCCGGAAAGTCTGTTTGCCAAATAAGTGCACTACCATATCGTCATGCAGTGGAAATTATTTTAAAATTAGAATAAAAATTATTGGGGAGTTCCAAAATACTCTCAAATGACACAATTAGGCGAACAAAAGCTAAAAAGTAAAAAATAAAGCTTTCTACATTTAGAACTCATAAGAGTGAAGAAGTAGTTTCGCCAAATACGCTCGTTATCATGAATTAAGGGGAAAAATGGGTCGATAAAGTCGGGTAGAAGTTAGCCAGATGGGTAAATGTGAGTCCTTCTGTTTATTTTAGACTTTAGCAACGATTTCTGACCTCAGATTCGACATCCAGAAGGTTCAGTCAAGGACGGCCAAATACTACGACAAATAACCGATTTTTATCGCTATGTGCACGAGTTAGCTAAAATCCTTAGTACAGTCATCAGAAGATTGGTGTCAAAGTGAACTGTGAGTAGACGGCTTCACGAAAGTAATTAATCTTTTAATTAATTAATTAATTTTAATCTTCATTTAATCTATTGTTATTTACAATAATGTTGGTATTATTCTTAAAATTCTGTAACGTTTTCTTTCTTATTTAATGAGATAGTTTGAAAATATTTTATACTTTTTTGTGAAAGGCACATTCTTGAGAAGAACATTTACTAAAGTTTATTTTTTTGTATAGAATTATCTTTGGAGAAACGAATTTTAAAAGTGAGTAAAAAAAAAAATTTCAATTCGCTTAAAAAGTTCTTGAGATATGATGAAATATGTAAAAAGTAAAATTGAAATTAAGGAGTCCGAACTTTGGATCGCTCTCCTGACCAAATTACGGAATTTCCCAGATTGCGGCTGCCTCCTATATTTTAGGGATCAAAAATCCGAATCCATTACAAAAATAATCCATATTTGTTCAGAGAAAGTACGTTTTTGTGTCTTATTTCGTAACTTAAAATATCGTCTGCACTAATTTATTAGAATATTTAAGGTCACCCCCTCGAACCATAAAGATTTAGTCATATAATGTAAAGATCTGATCATTAGATCAAATGTTATTCAGGGTGGTCCGTTACTTTTTTTGGAGCATTGTAAATCAAATGTGATGCAGATTTGTTTAGAATTGTGGATGTGTACGAGGGTTGCTATTTATATTTCTGGCCTTGACAACAGTAAGTGTTGCTAAGCGACCGCAGACGATTTTAATCGAAAGTTAGATATTTTTAAACATAAATTCAGCAGACGATTTACCATTATAGCTTCATTTGTGTTGTTGACAGTAAATTAAAAAGTTCTTCTCTTTCAAAAAATGGAATTGAATCGAGAACATTTTCGTGCCATTATTTTTCATAATTTTCGACGTGGATTGTCAAGACAAGAGTGCTTCGATGAACTTAATTCTTTATTCAGCGATAAAGCGCCATCCTACAGCACTGTAAAAAATTGGTATAACGAATTTAATCGTGGTCGATGTTCGATCCAGGACGAATCCCGTGCAGGTCATCCAAAATCCGTTGTTGTGCCAGAAAAGATCGATGCTGTGCGTGAACTGATAAAGCAAGATCGTCATGTGACATACCGTGAGATAGAGGCGTCTTTGGACATTAGTATGACTAGCATCAATAAAATATTGCATGAACATTTGAGCGTAAAAAAAAATTTGTTCGCGTTGGAACCCGCATAATCTGACAAACGCTCAAAAAAAGGCTCGTGTCGATTGGTGCAAGGAAATGTTGGAAAAATACGTTCAAGGTACATCAAAGGCTGTGTATAACATCTACACAGGGGACGAATCATGGATCTATGCATATGAGCCGGAAACAAAACAGCAATCAACTGTTTAGGTCTTCCAAGACGAGGCAAAACCAACAAAAGTTGTTCGAGGAAGAAGCACATCGAAACAAATGATTGCCTGTTTCTTCGGCATTAACGGTCATGTGGCAACAGTGGCGTTAGAGCAACGCAGGACGGTCAATTCTGAATGGTACACGACCATTTGTTTACCAGAAGTCATCGGAGAAATTCGAAAAAAGCAGAAGAACGGTCGAATCATTCTTCATCATGACAATGCGAGCTCTCACCCATCGACTCAAACAAAGGCATTTCTGACGGAGCGAAAGATCGAACTGATGGGTCATCCGCCGTACAGCCCTGATTTGGCACCCAATGACTTCTTCTTATTCCCACACATCAAAAATAAATTACGTGGACAACGAATTTCGACCCCCGAAGAAGCGGTTGATGCATTCAAAACGCATGCTTTGGAGTTACCTCAATCGGACTGGAAAAAGTGCTTTGAAAATTGGTTCAAACGCATGCAAAAGTGTATTGATCATCATGGAGAATATTTTGAAAAACAATAAAACCAATTTCGATCCTACATATTTGTTTTTTCATTATTAGGCCAGAAATATAAATAGCTACCCTCATGTAAGGTAAAGTGCGCAAAATAAAAAACGGACTACCTGAATAACTTTTTACCTAGTAATCGAATTTTCTCATTCTGAAACTCATTCTTAATGGCTCAAAAGGGTGACCTCAAATATGCTAATCAGTCAGTGCAGAGAATATTTTAAGTTACGAAATCAGACCAAAAAACTTTCTGAATATGCATGCCTTTTTATCGACGGATTCGGAGTTCTGACTTTCCAAATATAGCCGCAATCTGGGAAATATGGCTGCCATAGTTTGGTTAGGAAAGCGGTCCAAAGCTTGGAATGTTAATTTTACTTTTTACGTATTCAGCTATATCTTGAGAGCGTTTTAAGCGAATTGAAACATTTTTGCACACAATTATAAAATTAATTTATTCAAAGATAATTTCATACAAAAAATAGTTTTTAGCAAACATTTACCATGTTTTTTTATTATTATTTTAGTTCATATTAATCTAAGAAATAAATTTTGAACTGTAATGTATGGAATTGATTTTTACATCATTAAAAAAATATATAATTTTACATGACACAATATTAAATTTTAGTGAAATACGTCGAATAAATCGAACTTCAAAAAGAGATATTTAAAAAAATTCGATATCTCAGGATCTTTTTGATCGAATTCACTCAAATTTTGTACTTTAACATGTAAAATTATATAATTATATTCTTTAAAATGAGGAAAGAATTTGCATACCTTACAATTCAAATTTTTTCGACTAATATTAAATAAAATAATAAAAATACTATATGTTTATTTAAAAGTTATTTTTTTGCTTGGAATTACTTTTGGATAAAGGAATTTTATAGTTATGTGCGAAAAGTTAGCAATTCGTTTTAACCAGATATGGTGAAATACGCAAAAAGTAAAATTAACATTAAGGGGCCCAAGCTTTGGGTAACTCTCCTGACCAAACTATTGGGACCGGAAGTGCTCCGGATTTGGTTTAAAAAAATTCCTGATATTATGCGAATGAATACTTTGATTTTCTCAGAGTCGAGTGTTCATATACATTTTAAAGGGTGTATTTAATTCTAAATACTAATAATGGAGAATGTTTACGCCAAGCTCGCAATCATTTACAGTATTAAAGAATTGTGTTTGGCTCCAAAAATTCTAATTTTAACTATTCTTACAAATCATCAAATAGCAGATAAACGAAAGGCCTAATTTTGTTGTTGTCTTTAACGTTCTTAAACAGGCGACAAAAACAAAAGTTCACTTATACAAACTGCATATATACTTTTAGTTGTGTAAAAAAGATAATTACTTTCTCATAAAGAGATTTGCAAAAATATCTTAATTACATTTATTTATTTATAATCACAGTTAAACAGCCAACCCAATTTCGAATTTATGATTATCATTGCTCAAATCCAGAGCCTTGTAATTTTGAATCCAATCCAGAAAACCAAGTTGAACTCTTGGATCAATTGAAGGGAGAAATTGCCTGCGTGGAGGACTTTTTGATGGAACTTACCCTCACTTGCGTTACATGGAGAGGAAAACCACAAAAACATCCCATATTTAGCCTGACGGATAGGGAACTCTATCCGACTATCACTGAGGATATTCTACGTTAGTAATAAGGCTGGTGCGAGACGGATGCGGAATTCGCATAGAACTGACATAGCCGGGATTCGAACCCGGGTCATCTCACTGGGATTCAAGCTCTCTATCTCCAGAATCACTACGGCTTCTCTTGATTATTTTAAATGCTTTTATAATATTTAGTATCTATCCAATTTCGTTCTATTGAACCCAAGTCCAATTTGTTAAAAGCTCTCCTTGTCGTGTGCCTAGGTTTGTTAATACTAATTTTATTTCAAAAATTGTTGATTGTATGAATACTAAATTAACAGTTCTTGTTGTAAATTATATGGTAAAACTAACTTTACTGACTTTTATGTGAGTTATATCTTATTGTTTTGTTTTCACAAGTTTTGAGATTACTAAACACAAAAAACAGTGTCAACTACTTTGCAACAAAAGAAGTGTAATAAAACATTTGTGATATTTACTACACATTGAGGATTCCTCGGTGTTTTATTTAACCATTTCTTTGTTGTAAAGTATAGTACTGAAAATTTTTAGTGTTAAGATACCCTATTTCATACACTGTAAAATAAATGTGAAGTCTTTGGGGCCACAATACATTAAATAAGCAAACTTCACTATTGAGGATGATACATTTTTTCTGTGCATGATGCATTTAAAATGCGCTGTATCTAAAGGGCATGAAAAAAGAAATAGTAAAAACTTTTTAAAAATCCCATTTACTTTGAAATTAATCTCATGTATTTGTAAGAACCATACCATAATTTTGTTATTTATAAATAATTCCACAGAAAGAAGTGGAATACATTACTATCTGATTTTATTCTACATCCAAGTTTTATTAGCTCTAAACTTTCTACTACCAAGCTTTTGCCTGAAAATTTTTCATTATTTATCAGCAATATACTTTGATTTACACCCTCTTTAAACACATAATTACAGCTAATATATTTTCAAAAAGCACTAAAAATATTTACTTTTTTTTGTACCTAAATTCTCAGGGTTAACCTGCAACTATACTCTGTTGCAAGTTAAGAAAAATCTTTCATTCATATCGAGAGAGACTGTTTGCATCTAAGTATACGCTAAATAGACTCCAAGTTCCAAGCGCGAATGAATATCAACATTACGAACTCTTGAAATGACGTAGCATGGCCTTCTTTTTGCTTATAAAAAATAGCACTAATTAAATTTCTGCCCGAAGTGTTTAACCCTTAAAAATTTTATATCGTTTTGAAAGCATAATTTTATAATTTGATAACGAAATATAATGGGACTGTATGCAGTCAATGATTACTTAAATTCTATACCGAAATAGTCTTTTCTTAATATGCAAATAATATTGTTTTTATATGCAATTGCATAGTTGCAGTATCAGTTGCTTTATTGAAAAATTAAACTTGTGCTAAACCAGAAATTTTTTATTTTGATCTTTGAATTCTACATTTGAATTAGTTTTCTAGAGTATTTAAAAATAATAATTAATCTTACAGAATGACATTTTCATAATTTATTGACACATTCGAAAGTACCGAGTACTCTAAAATAAATGAATTTAGTTTTGAGAAATCAATTAAATAAAAACGTCAGAAAACTGCATGCTTTTACTGCATAATAAATAAGAGAATTCACCCTCAAGAGGGTTCTAAATTAATTACAAAATTATTTTTAAAGTTTGACAACTGATAGTGCTACTAGCTGAGAAAAAGTATATAATAATGTTTAAAAAATTATCACAATTTACTGAAGCAACTTCAACAAAAGTAACAGACTCCCGCCAAATAATTCAATTGAAATAATCTGACATGCATCAAAAAACATTGTTTTATACTTTGTATAATGCAGGAACACCATCTGTTGACGAAATATGTAACTCATTTTTAAATTCCATGAATATAGACAACTGTTTTCCCTATCAGAACACACTAAACTATATTTTTCTCCTTCTTCCTTTTTTAATTGATTTTTGAAATCCAAGGAAAATGTTGGAACACTACGTATACAGTAAAGACAATGGCATCTTATTGAACTGTAAGTCATTAATTCAGATGATTTTTAATTAACAATACTTATACCGAATTATTTTACATTGAAGCAGGTTTTACAATTCATTCACACGGCCCATAAACAATATAAATTTATATTGGTTCTCCATAATAGCAAATATAAATGGATGATCAGCCGTGAATTTTTGTGGTTCTATAACTGCTGTTGCAGTACCGCCAATACCTGTCACTGCTGCAGCTTCACTCCCTTCTTCATTCACTTCAACAACCGCCTTGTGTACAACTTCACTGATATAAACTCCTTTTTGTGGTGTTATACCCGAGAAATCTGCCGATCCAGGGTTGAACATGTCCGCTGCACCCAACACTTTGAAATCTGAATTCAGTGTCCGTTTATATTCTATGTTGAATTTTGGTAATGTGACCATTACTTTGGTTGTATACATTTGTTTCTGGATTTCCTGGATTTTTTGTGGTGTTATACTGTCTTCAAGTCGGTCAAGACCTCCACGCTCTTCTGGCAGAATAACGATCATGCTGACATTGTCTCCTTTGTATGGTAACTCTACAGCCTGCAAGTCCCCGTCCGATGTATAAGGAAATTCTGATGTCAGATGCATAAGTGGAACTTCCCTGGAATTGAAAGATATTAATAAAATAAAAAAATAGTTCCTTTCATAATGAGAAGTTATTGCCAGAAAATTTCCCCAATAACAAAAGTTGTATGCCGAAAGAAATATAAGAAAAAAAATTAGAAACGTGCATCTGACTTAGACTCCTTTGTACAATTTATGAAAAAAAAAACATTCTGTTAGCTCACAGATAAATAAGTTAAGGAAAAATGTAATGTATTAGTTATTTTAATTGAAAGCATTTTATAAAAAGTCTTTTGCATAAATTGCTATGCTATATTTCATAAAGGTATGATTGTTAATATTTGGTTGTTAATATCTATTATTAAAAAAATCAACGAAACTTACTTTGCTTTAGAGTTTGATCCATCATTATAGAACTTCTCAGATTCTGTGTTTTTCTTTTCAAACTCCGTTTTCCAGGATCCTTTGAAATAAATAGCATTCACTATGAAAAATACCGTGGATTTACTCAAATTACTTATGAGCTGTGTGATTTTTCCATGAGTCTGTTCATTTACGAAATCATTAACTTGTTCCACAATTTCAGCAGAATTATTCTCAAAATCAACTTCTTCGATGTATGCGCGGAAAAGATTTCGTACTTGTTTTTTGTAGTCGGGATTTACTTTGAAGTCATTTGCTAACAGCAATTCATTGGCAAGACTTAAGATGTATTCTGGATTGGGTGATTGGTTTTTGGGCATAACTATGTTGAGGAATCGGTTGAAGGCTAAAGGAACCTCGCTGCTTTTTAGATTAGCTGAATCGTATCCTAACACAGATCTGAGTTGCTAAAAAGGGAATTTATATTTAAGAGAAACAAAATTTTTTTAGTATATTTAAATTTAAACATGGTTTTTGAAAATGGGATTGGATTTATGGAAGTTGAAAAAAATTATGGAAAAACTTCTGTACTAACTTATTTTTTCATTTTATATTTAGAGAAGTATTTTATAGCTTCAGATGTGCGTAGACCATGTGGTTTCTCAGGCATACCAATGCAGTTTACAGATGTTAGTGGTTTCAGGGACCGTCAAAAAATTGCGAACGAAAAATAATGTTTTTGAATACCCTATAAACTTGTAGCAATAAGTTTGTAAATTGTATAAATGATTTTGGTTATAATATGCAATAACTTCAAAAAATTTTGTAAACCTAGCTTAAATATAATATTTGTATATAAAAAAAACAAATACAAATATAAATATTTATAAAAAAAAAATAATTGTTTGCGTTCATTTTCTTACTATAACTGCAGAAATATTTGTTAGAACTAAACAAAATTTTTAAAATAATTTTTAATTAATAAAAAATATGTAATTTTTGAATTTAAAAAAATTCGTTTAAAATTAAGCAAGATATTTAAAACTATTCCTTTCATATGCGGGGAAACATTAAAAATTTTTTTTTATATCTTTGTTCGGAATCGTATTTCATAACTTATGAAAGAGTCCAATTTGGATATCTTGAAAATGTAAAAAGTTTCTTTCTATTTTCTAAGTAGCTCATGTATTTAAAAAAAAAAAAAAACTCCAATTGATAAAGGTTTTTCCACAAATTTCCATTAGTGTCATATTACAAAATTTTATAACAAATGATAATATTCTACAATGATGGTCTGGACAGCAAAAGGAGGTTGTACATAAAGAAAGGAGACATGTCGTAAAATAAAACAAATTTTGATTGAGAATGGTGCTATATAATGCCGATGTCATTTTTAATAAACCTTAATTATCGTAGTGCAAAATATAATTTATGGAAAACCCTTTACCATTCACATGTTTTCTTTCCAAATTTACGAAAGCTACTTGGAAAAATGCCGGAAACATTTTAAATTTTCAAGATATTTAAATCGAATTTTTTTCATATGTAACCAAATAGGATCCAGAGCAAAATTATGAAGAAAATTTTTTGAAGTGTTTTTGCGCATGTGCAGTATCAAAGGATTACTTCAAATATGTTTATATTTAGGGTAATTTTGAGCGATTTCTTTAAAAAAATTTTGAAATGATATTTTCATTTAATTCAATATATCTAGAGTTATAGTAAGAAAACGTAAAGCAAAAATGATTTTTTTAAAATTTTTTATAAAAATGTCCATACATCCAGGAGTTTTTAAGTTAGGGCTACAAAATTTTGTGCAATTATTTAATATAATTACCAAAGTACTGGATGCAAATTTCAAGTTTATTACTATATATTTAACATAGAGTGTTCAAATCACTTTTTCTTTCGTAACTTATTGCCAGTTTATAAAACATCTAAAAGCTTTAAACTTCAATGATACGTATAAGAAATCAGAGGATCTAAACACTTCTAAAGATATAAAATGATTCTCTAAGTATTTTTTGAGAAATATAAAAATATGAGTTAGTACAGAAGTGTTTCCATATTTTTGTCCAACCCCTGTATGTTTAAACATAATGGTACATTTAGTTGTACTGAAAAAATAAAGCTAGCACTTCTTTTTCACTTTTTATGTTACTTTAATCACAAGTCAACAAAGAAAATGGTTTATAGTTTAACAGCATTGCATGTATTTTTGAAAAATAAAGTGCTCTAAAACGATTAAATATTTTTAAAAATGATTTTGGCTAAATACAAACATTGATCACAGAAGATCCGCACAAAACAAAGTAGGAAATATTATTATACGATAATATAGGGAAAAACATGTTAATTGAATTATAAGTGTTAGGTAAATTATGTTGTAACTGTAAAAAATGTATAAAATGAAACGTAAGTAAGGGAATAACAATAAAATAACCAAGACAAAGAAAATTTCATCGTTACACCTCGTACTGCATATCATTCAAAACTGAATAGATTTCAAGGTATAGTACAAAGTCTGAATCTGTAATTGTTTTCAATCTTAGCCTTTTTGTGTTTAATATTACCTAAATTATAAATTTGTTAAAGTTAAATGTTCGTTTGAAACACTTTTTGGCATATTGAGAAGCAAGCTATCGAAATGTCAGCAAAGTCATCTACACGATATATTATGCTACTGATAATGCTCTATAATACCGATAATGCATACTAATAATGCATTTTGCTGGGGTAAATGATCAGTTTAATAAAAATACGTAATGTCATTGAACTTAGAAAAAAGAGCTAATTCTGCCTTACGCGAAATTAAAACCATACATTTAAATTCAATCCTTCCGTTCTAGAATGGTTTTATGATTTATTTCTCAGTCTATGGTTTATGATTTATTATGATTAAGTTAAGACTTATTTCTCACTAAAAATTGATTTATAAAATTTGATGATTAAGTTTATCTATTAATATTCATCTATTATCTCTCTAAAGGTTAAATGTTGTTTGCAACTTTGATTTTTAATTTTCATAGTTGTTAATATTTGTTAGATTTTTTCTGATTTTTGTTTCGATTACTATTTTATAAAGACCTTGAAATTATTGCTGAAGGAATGATATTGTGTTATATGAAAAGATTTTCCGATTTTCCATTAATACAAAGAGCTTAAAAAAAGAAATAATTGCAAAGCAGGTTATGTAGGGAAAAATAGTAACATAAGATTACATTTTCTATAGAAAGTCGCTAGATGAGGTTGAAAATTATACGCATTATACAAGGACAAAGAAACAGAAATAGTTCTAAATCGTTTTATTTATTGTTTAGCCGTATATGTTACACATTTACTACCCAATACTGCCAGAGAAGATACTCAAAAGCTGTAAAAGGATGCTTTCTAAAAAAAAGGTAAGTTTTTAGAAGGTGCGCCATTCTTTCACATGTCTATACACTGTGAAAAAACCGAATTGAACGGTTATAAGTACCTGCACCTTGGATGCATCATCCATAAAGTTAAATTTACGGTAAAATCCATTTTTATCGTAAAATTTTATATCGTATATTTTATAGTAATAATTATTTAACTGCAGTGATTTTACAATAAATATTTTTTGTAAAAACTTCAGTATATCAGATTATTTGCTCCGTGAAATTTCACGACAAAACTTTTGCACCTTGGGTGCCGGTTTTTTTTTATTGTGAAATTTTACGGAACAAAAAATCTGATATGCCATATTTTTTTTTTGTAATTGTAATTTGATCCGAAATTGTTTGGAGTGCAAGCGTCTGGGTAAAACTTTGATTATACCCTGCAGTAGAATAGGTTCTGACTGCGTGAAAATACAGTATAAATAGAATTAATTTTGTCTTTATTATGTAACTACGTATACTTTGCAATCCCCTCTAACAGATCCGAATAGCGTTTAAGACCCCATGTTCGATATAATATTTCATTTATTCATTTTTGTACATTTAAGTCGCTTATTCATTTTGGGCCACGTATTTTTTAAGTATTGTGTATAGGAAAAATAAGTAAAGCTAATTAATTATATGAAACTGGAGTCATTTTTTCTATTAAGAAATTCTCAATTTTTAAGGATTTATTTATAGTGTATATGTTACGTATAAAGTATGGAAGCCCTTAATGTTCACGTAACCAAAATTATCTGCAGATTAACTATTGCGATTCGGTAAAGTGCAATATCAAAAATTTTCCTCATTTTACTTAGGTAATGAACACTTTAACGACTTTCACATCGTTAAGGTTCAAGAGTTTGCTTCTCTTTTTTTATCGAAAAATTTGTGGATTGCTTGATTGATTCTTTGATCATCGAAGACAAAATAGTATTATTTTAATTTAAGTGTACTTAAGCGTTGCTGTTGTTTTTGCAAAGATCTTATTATCACTTTAATGAACGCTTAATAGGTAATCTACAGCTTAACGAATGCTTAGTTATGTGCAGATTATCTTGGTAATTTTGAGATTACTTAGGTGTTTTGAGAAATAAAATAATTTTCAGTGCTTCAATGAATTACCCTAGTAACACTGAACATTACCTAGATAATCAGTGGAATAACTGATATCCGCATTTTAGCGTTAACAATATAATGAGAAAACGAACAAAAAAAAAAAAAAGAAACCTTCATTGGTGATCCTCAAGTTGCATAATATTTAAAATAAATATGATTCGAAAATGATTGGCTAAAATAAAAGGAAATGTGACAGTTTGTTGTAACAGATAGTGCTAATTACCTTTGCCGTGTTTCCTTTGGCTCCAGCGAAAAGTATACCGAAAGCGTTAGATAAGCTAAAAGGAGAGAAAAACACATTTCCAGAGCTTCCTTTCACTAGATTATGGTAAAGCTTGAGTCCTAGATCATTGTTGGCGATTGCTAATTTTTTTAAATTATCACTACAACCTTTTTTTGAAGAGCTCATAACTACGTTAAAAGTAATTATAAGAGAAAATAATATCAAAACTTTGTGAGTCATCCTTTGAAATACTGAAAATGAAAAATTAAAATTAAAATTTTTTATATGCATAATGATGAATTTAAAATGATGAAAATTGAAAACTTTTTACAGAAACTACTTGCTGTAGTTAAAAATAATAATTTTATAAAATGCATCGAGTCCTTATAAGTTTTTTTTTCAAATAAATTAATAATTTATTTTATTTTTTTTGGCCAAACATTTGCACACGAATTTTAATAGTAAATGAAATAATATAGTAAACTTAATAATTCAGTAAATAAATTCGCTTATATTTTAATCAAAAAATTTAACAAAGTTAACAAAATTTAAACTTGAAATACAAACTACTTGCTTTAGTTGAGAATATAAATTTTATAAAATGTATTGAGTTTTTATGAGATCTATTCAAAAGTATTAATTAGTTCCTTCTTTTTTTTATATACATTTGCAATTTTAATAGTAAATGAAGTAATATAGTAAATTTAATAAAATGGTAAATGAATAATTGTCGCAAGTAATAAAATTTTTTATTCGCTTATGTTTAAATTGAAAAATGTTGAAAATTCAAACTTTAAGCACAAATTATTTGCTTCAGTTGAGAATATAAATTGAAAAAATGTATCGAGTCATTATAAATGCTATTCAAGTGAATTCATAAGTTTCTTCTTTCTTTTTCTCACAAACATTTGCACAATAAATTCAAATAGCTTAGGAATTGTATTGTATTTTAGATATTAAAGCAAATCTCACCTTTTTCAATTAAGTCTCCTATTTCAAAGTCAGTCACTGTCATGAAAGTCCTCTGCTACACTGTGTGGTTGATTTTATAATAGCTTTGCAAGTAAATTATTAAGATTTCAGCTGCTTGTAAGGAATAATAAATCTTCCCTAATTATTAATTTTCCTTTAATCTGACAGTTCCATCTTCTGAATCAATTTCACTCAGAATGTTCATGTATTACTCACTCGATTTCCATTTGATTCTTTTATAGATATCATGTAATGTTTGCATTCAAAATCAGCTTGTTTCAGAAACTACATTTTAATGAATAACTTTAGCAAACTTCATTAGTTTGAGTTTTAAGCAAACTTTTGTTAAGATAACAATGAAATATTTCAATTAATTGTTTTGATACAGATTTCATAGATAATCATATTTCTATTATAGATTTTATTTTATCATAGATTTATTTGAATAATTGCATTCAATATGAGCAAACAATATTGTCAATAAATCACGATTTCATTGGATTCATATTTTCGCAGATCTTTGCTAGACTTACAAAAAAATTGGTTAAATTTTACTTTCTATATTTCAGAAGAGCTTAAAAATTACATTTATGGAAATTTAAATAATCGTGTAAAATAGTTTGACTTTGTAATTATTATGTAAATAATAAAATTAAAAACTATATTTTTAAATAAATTAAAAAAAGAAAATAATTCTGTTTTTTTTCAGAGCAAAAATTAAAAACGTAAGTCACATGAGCTTTGAAAGACTTAGGAAATGATAGAAGTTCATTAAAAATGTTATGTGCTCTATTTTTTTAATTTTTATTTTTGTTTTGTTTTTTGCGTCAGAAAAAGAAATATTTTGTCCTTTTCAATCCACTTTAAAAGCATAGATTTTAAAAATTGTTATTTCATTTTATTAATGTCTTATTTTTAGTTTTGTGTATTAGCTTTTTTAGGGAAAACCGTTACAATAAATGAGCGAAAAATTTTGCAAGACGCAAGAAAAAAATTCTGGCAAAATCACCATACTTAGATGGTAAAGACATTTCTAGAGACAGAAACCAAAATTCTAAAAATTAAACCCATATAGACGGTATTTAAACTATTTATATGGTAATTTTACCGTTCGCTATTGTTACTGTTTACCGGAAATTCTGTTTTCCAAAATTTTAGTGCTTATTGCAATACATTTAGTAACAAACACAGAACTCAAAAGTAAATGTAACCCAATTAAATGGTTTTTATGCCAGGGTAATAAAGTATCACGATAAAATTACCAAAATGATCTTCAGAACTATCAATCATTTTGCGATTCATTTGGTAATTTGAACCTTTTATTGTCTTTGTCTCTAGCCAAAAAAAGGGGAATAATCAGTTTACACTTCTACTGTTTATTTAAATGTATGATAGGAATTAAAGCCTGTTTATACCATCCAAGTTCTTGGGCGAAGATCGTTTGAAATTGATCGATTGAAACAAGTTTGGCTTGGAGCTTAGATCGTGTAAACGATCATTCAAGTTCTCGGTCCAAGTTCTTGGATGATAGTAGAGCATGTTTTACTTTCCATCCAAGCCTTTTTCGCCCTTAACTAATCAGTTTCTAAAGTTCTGTTACGTCAACAAGCAGGCATCAGATTCTCATTTAGTTGTCCGTTTTACTATTTATTGATCCAAATAAATTAATCTGTTAGGGTCTATTTGTGTTATTATGATTTTATTTGAATTTGCTTAGTAAGTTTATATTTACGTAAGTATGATTTTATCATGTTGAATATGAATAATGCGCATGCGCAGGTTTTCACCCGACCAATCAGTCACATACAAGAACTTGGATAGTGTCTACGAATCATCCAATTTCTTGGAGAGGGAAATTCCTCCAAGCTCTCAGATTTAAGAACTCGGGCTGTGTAAGCAAGCCTTTAGAAGACTAGTAAATATTTCTTATTCTAATATAATTTCTCAACAAGAGTTAAACGGGCAAGAATGATTGCTTCAAATGTTTAATTAAATTGTTTTAAAGATACTAAATGACTCAGATATATTATCCCATGAGGACAGTTTTATCCATATTTTATTATTTGGTAGGATTTATTTATTTACATACGTACACAAGTGGTTTTTCTTTAGTAAATACAAGGGACACCAGAAAAACTATTTTCAGTTTTAAAAACGAATAGAACAATTTTACGAAAGACAGCAAATACATCGAATGCTAAAGCGGGAATCGAAGCCACTACATATGCGCTTCTTAGGAATTAGTGGAATAGCAATACTCGATGGCGAGGCTCAAGTATAACAACTATATATTAATAAGGTCGCCTTTGCCGCTGGGTGTTGTCCTTCTGCCAAACGCTCAGAAGAGTAAAGGTAATGGGATCTATATCTTTGTGTTTTTTTCCTCATTTTTATGATATCTATTCTACAATTTGACAAGAGACAAGAAATTAAATGCATGAGGCGCATGATCATGTAAATATATCTAAACCAAATTTATTCATTTTCTGTTTGACCCACAGTTTACTGATCGCATGATATGGTTCCCAGTAGCACACCGAAGTCATGCATCACTGGCTGTGGTCCGCGCGTGGGTTAGTGAGCACTTTGATCAGGCTATAAAAGGATCGAGGATGTGCGGTATCGGTCCTCGTTTAACTGTTTTACCGTAAAGTGCTCGACTTCAAGAGCAGTTCGTTGGTTTACTAAAGCGGGGGAGCCATCCCCTCTGCAGAATATCAAAATTGGAATAGCGTGTCTTCAGATTATCGTCATGGATGTTTCGCAGATCATCTCCAATAGGCTATTGTGCAGTTCTAGAGAGACGTAAATAAACAACTACTATTAAGTCACTCTATACATATAAAACGACTTATCCGGACTAACTGATTCATCATTGCAGAGCCTGAAGAAAAAAACATGACATTTGGATAATGTGTTCCTTTTATGATATTCCATCACTAAGGGGGTTAAATAGGGTTGTAATCTATAATAATAAAATAAAAAGCTTGTATGTGTGTGCCTCTCATAACTCCACATCGATTTGTGCTAAAGTTTTAAAATTTAGGCAGTGGGTGAAAGGGATAATTTTAACCTAAAATCCGTTAAAATGTTTTTGATTAGATCGTTAGCGAGATTGTTGTTGTTGTAGTTCATTTACGTTTGACTAGAGCTGCACAATGGGCTATTGGTGATGGTCTGGGAAACATCACTGAGGATGATCCGAAGACATGCCATCGCAATTTTGATCCTCTGCAGAGGGGATGGCACCCCCGCTTCGGTAGCCCAACAACCTGCACGCGAAGTCGAGCACTTTACGGTGGAACAGTTTAACGAAGACCAATACCGCACACCCTCGGTCCCTAAGCAAACTAATCCAAGTGGTCACCCACCCGCACACTGACCGCAGCCAGTGATGTTTGATTTCGGTGATTTCCGTGTATTAACGATCAGTCCACTGCGGGACTCGTTAGGGAGAGACATTTATTAAATGAAATTTTCTGATTGGTTTAGTACTTTTTCAAATGTTTTAAAGATAACATTATTGATGATTGCCAGCTTATAGCGCTTAACTTCGCTCGCAGGTTGCTGGTCTATCACATCGGAAGACCCGCCCCCTCCTCCTCAGAAGATCAAAATTGTGATGGTTTGTCTTCGGATCATTCTCAAGGATGTCTCACAGACCGTCTCCAATAGCCCATTGTGTAGCTCTAGTGCGATGCAAAAATAAACAACTACAATTCTTTTCTGTTACACATCCACGGTTAAGCTTTAATTCGAACCCGCTACCTTTATTTCATATAGCATTTGGCGGAAAGACAAGACTGGAGTAAAAACTTTAAAAAAAGATCCTTATCATTCCAAGAATTTTATTTTATTTATTGTTATACATTCATACGCAGGCTTGCTTGCTCGTTGCAAAGAATGATTTAATATAAGTCCTGGTCTAGCTGAAAAACAGATAGCATAAGTTAGAGATGAACAGAAAAAAGATGCATACATTTTCTAGTGAAATCCAAATCCCCTACCTTTACATTACAGAGCGTTTAGTGGAACAGCGAGACCACTTGGCCAGGAAAATTTTTCGTGAGCTACTTTGCGTGTTCTTTTATTACTCTTTGGCCCATTGTGCAGCTCTAGTGCGACGTAAATGAACTACAACTACAGCCTTTATTACTCTTTGACGATACCAGTCAATGCTGACCAATATGAAAATATGGAATACTTAAGAAAAGCCATTATTTGACCCATATTAATGTGCTGTACTCGGAAATATAAACCAAAACACCACATTGTTATATCTATTTCAAATTCCATTCGGTAGTCACAGAAATTTAACATAGTTTTTTGGGTTAGAAGAAAACAGCTAGTTTTTCATTGTCAAAACTTAAAACTTTCTAAAATTAAAAATTGGAAATAAGCCTACTTCTAAGTTCCAATTTCTCTTGAAAATCTGGAAATTTTGGCATTCAATTCAAATGATAATTCGCCATAAGACATTACAGAAGTTGAACATAATAAATTACATTGGAATTGTAATAGTTATAAATAATAAGACTTTTCTACCATTTTTTCGATTTAATCAAAAGCATTATTTTGTATAAAACCAACATTGCTGTTTTTCTACGTTCCTTGAGATACTGTGTATTTTAATGAGCATTATTATGATTACTTGGGTTCATTCATCTTTGATCTAGTGATTTTTTTGAAACAAATTAAGTTGTTACATGTTTCATATAACCTTATATAGTTGTTTCATATAGTTGTTTCATATAACCTTATAAATACTAATTTTGTGACGTAGTCCGCCTACGATGATCATTGAGATAATCTAGCATAACGAATAAAAAATAATCAAATGTTACAGAACGTGCAATAAACTTTTTTGATTAGATCCATAAGATGGCAAATATCATTTTTATGTTTAAAATATCTGACAAAATTTTATCATCTATAATTTATTTTAAAATAATGACTTCCGCTAAACCAATGAGAAAATTCAATTTCTTTATTGTCTTTGTATTAAGAATATAATTAAAAAAAAACACAAATCGGATTTGCAATTTATTTACGATTGTCCTCGTTTACCTTCTTGTTGAATGTCGTATTTCTATAGCTAACTGTTTGCCGGTATACAGACACACACGAACACAAGCAAAATTTTCATTTTATTATCTGTATTTATAACACAAGCCTTGTAGTTTTAATATAATAAAAAAGTTGCAATGAGTTTCAAGATGGTGCATAAAATACGATTATAATAGAATTTTTGTACTAGTAAAGCAATAATCTACTACCCATTATTCCTCTAAATTTATCAATACATTTTAGCTTTTTTTTATTAAAAAAAGAAAACTCTTTTTCAATTTTATTCACTGTATATATATGTTATATAATTTGCATAGAAATTATACCGTAACGATTTTATTTCAAAATGAGTCCGTATAATGTAGCATGCTCCTCTGTGGGTGATGACAAAACAAATAGATGTGGGAATGCAGGTCTGTTTCCTCCAAAGCTTTTGTGAATAACACCACCTAGCGACGAACAAAAGCGGTTCTGACCATGGGTTGTAATACAGATCTGAATCCTTGTGATGTCTTCTTGACAACAATCCCAAATTTTTTTTATTCTGTTACTTTTATCTTTTAAATGCATTTACGAAATTGTGTCCAACATTTTGACTAAAAATTCAAAATTTTACAAAAAATTCTAACCTGACACGCCTGGTTTTCTTCGTTTAATTTTACATCTGAATATTGCTAAAATAGAAAATCAGCAGAAATCGATAATTGAATAGCAAAAAGCAGCATTGTAATTTTTTTTTAAAAGTTAGGATCCTTTATCCATCAATGGATTAATAATGGTTCAATGTTAATGGTATGCCAATAGTTTATAGATATAAAGGATCATAAGAAATTATTATGACCCGAAATTATATCGTAAAAACACAGAAATTCATTCGAATAAAAAGATTTCTACAGAAAAAATCGCTTTCTTCCTTTGGTTGTTATTTTTCAGTATGCACGTAACTTTTTTTCTCGATGTATTAAAAAAAAATTTTTTTTTTAATTTTTTTTATATGCATGTACCTTAATAAAAAATAATTAATTTATTTTTTATGTAGTTAAAATACGCATGAAAATATTACTAAATAAATATAAAGTTATTTACTCATAATACTAAGAGATTTCACTTTAGTGCGCTGTCATACATTTCGCTGTACGTGCCAAGGTACATAATAACTAAATTCGCGATCGCAACGCTTGAGTTCGCCCTCTAGCGGAGGCCAGAAAATATCAGGCATTTAGTTCTATCATAATCACTGGCAAAGTCTGACGCCATTTTCTTAGCAGCAAATAAGAATCAAAATTTTTCTAAGGAAAAGGCAGAAGAACTTGAAAAGACGACCCAGTCATTGGTAAATCTTTCAGAAACATAACGCGCCCAACATTTGAAGAAATTTCTCAATAATTTTTACCTCTATATCATCAACAAACTTGCAATCGATAAATTCCATACGGTTACAGATGCGTGTATTACGGTAAAATACATTTTTTTTTTGTCTTCAATTCATTACAAATTAAAGTGAAGTCAACATTGCTTACTTCATTCCAGTGAATAAATGTCATTTCAGAACATGCAGAACTGTAATAGTTATAGAATAGTATATATTTCTGAATCTATATAATTCGGAAAACAACAATAAAGAATCATTCGAATTACTTGAAATAATATAAATTCTGTTGATTATTAATAAATTTTTATCGTTTTCTTGGTAAGTATTTTTTTAATTTTGAATGTTAAATTCCAACTAGAATTCAGCTATTTTGTTTTTAAGTTACATATTGAAATTCATATCAAGATCTTGCAATTATAATTTTTTTTTGTGTGGTATGTCATCTTAAAGTAATGAAGGGATAATCTAAATATATATTATTTGAGAATAAAGTTTTCAAATGAAGAACATATCATTTTGGAATTCTCCGGATTTATAAAGCATGTAAGTGTTATGATTTTTATAATAAAAAATTTTACTTGTAAATATTTTTTTTTCTTATTCGATGATAATTTTCTATAAAATGGTCTTCTACGTCCGATTATGAATAAAAAAGAAACATGAAAGTTTTATATTTTAATGTGAGGAATTTTTAGAATCTTTTTTTTTTTTTTTTTTTTTTTGGTTTCGTAAGCATTCTTTATTTTACGTTTTTTAGTTTCTAAATAATGATTTTGATTGAAATTTAAAAATTTTTGATAAAAATTGTTTTCAAAAAACTTTTTTTGCAAAATTAAATTATATAAAATTACGAGTTTATGTATACTTTTTGCATATTTTAATGTTTGAATTAATATGATTCTTCAAACTATGGAATGTAAAGTTTAAATAGGCCTTTCATGTTATGCCATTAAATTTAGTAAAACTATTTCTCAGGCATTAGATTTTAACTCTAATAAGAAGATACATTTTTTTTCTGTTTATTTACAAATATTTTTCCGATGTGTTTTGGATGTTCCTTCTCTAAAAAAAAGAGATACCATTTTATTTTCGCTTGCATAAGAAAGAATATCAAACATTTTTCTTTTTGAAATGAAATAAGCCACAATAAAGAAGGAACGTTACAATGCTCCACTGAAGACATTTCCAAAGCAACTGAAAGACTGACTGTTCTTATGGAAATCACAGGAATTCGTCTCATACAACAACGCCCCCTATAGTTCATTGCGATCGCGAAGTATATAATAAACAAAATTGCCTATGTTTTCGAGAACGTGAATTTAGTTTCATTTTTGCGAAAATCACTTCTGTTTTGGTGTAATTTTACCCAAATAAATTACATGTTCTGCATCTATTGGAATCTCTAAAAAGCTTAAACGCCCACATATGTTTCATGCGGATACTATAAATTGTATTACAGAGTGCTCTTAGAAGCTAAGAAACAAAGGTCCACATATGTAGACTGTGATAATGTTCTATTATCACAAGCTTTTATTCTCCTTAAAAGTTTTAATGTGTTCTGTTTTTGCAAATTCGATTTACCGTTTAAGCTTTTATTCACTTTCGGGTGAAATTTGATTGCTTTATTAAAATGTAAAAGTTACTCTCATTTTGACTTCACTTATTTCAAAATAAAAATATTTTTGTCTTATTGGGATAAATTATTTTTCATTACTATGGGTTTAACCCAAATTTTAGCGGCTTGTACTAAGCTATGCTTTTTGTTTATTAATTTTCTTGCACAATATAATTTTTTTTATTAATTACTAAGGTATTTACTTCCAGAAACTACAAATACATATATATCTTGTCTTTGAAATTTTAAATTATGTACAACAATATACAACAACAATTATGTACAACAAAATAGCTGAATTTTCTCATTTTATCAATAGCTCTGTTCAATATCTATATTTTATTAACTATTGAACATATTATGAATTGTATACAATAAAATAGCTGATTTTTCTCTTTTTATCATTCAATATATATCTTTTATTAACTAACTAGCATATTGATACTCTATATACATATTCAAATTGTGCATTACAGTCGGACTTCTATTTAACGAACTTCCATTTTGTGAATTTCTTTATTTTGCCATTTTTTTCGAGGAACTAAGAACATTTTGAAAATTTCTTCGTAAAATAGCTTCCGAATGGTGAAGTAAGTGAATTTTTCTATTTAACGAACTTTTCTTTGAAATCCACTTTCCCTATTTCCCAAAATATTTCAGAACATTTCAAACTTTTTAACGCATTTTATGGGGGAAATTGATTTTCGAAGCCGCTTTTGGAGAAACCCTTTCCCTTTTTTTTTTTTTTTTTTTTTTTTTGCCTTTGAAACGTAAAACTCGGACAAAATTAACAGATTTCATCAGTAGCAATTAAACTTAAGAACGCATGTGGTAATGTACCATGTTTAAAATTAATTTTATAATAAATGCAGCTATAATTTTATACATAAATTTAGCTTTTTTTTGTTGTTGAAAATGCATGTAGCGCGATAGTGTAACACTGGATAATGTTTTGCTCTATTCTTGCTCTTCATGCAGATTTCTTTTTATGATTAATATTTATAAAATAAATAGTAGATACTAGTTTACAAGATAAAGGTGTATCAATTGCTATTTTAATTATGTTTAGGGCTTGAGAATTTAAAACTTGTTTTGTGTTGTTTAAGTATTTCAAAAGGTGATTTAGCGAATTTTCCATATAACGAACTTATTATCGGGATTTAGCGACTTCGTTAAATAGACGTCCGAATGTATATATTTTTTCTTTATTATCCACCTAATATTGTTTGCTCTTCTTTAGGTTGTGCGGTGTTCTAATTACTCCTTCCCCCCCATTTTCTATTTTTACTGTACTCGTAAACATCCTTTGTAAGGCCGAAAATTCCGATACACATTTTCAAAAAAATAAATTGAAGTCCCCCCCCCCCCGACTCTTTTTTACTTTCTCCGAAAAACACCTGCTTCTCTGTCCAGAGGAAATGGAAATAAAACATAAGACGCGAAGGTCAGGCTCTCCGCTGACAAACTTGCATTTCACTCCTCTGATCTCAGACCAAATATCCTCTCATTTTTCTGTCGAACGAAAACAACACCCAAAACCCCGTATTCTAATAAGATTTTTACCCCGTTCTCTTAACGGCTTAACAAGTCTAATTCTGCCCCCTTGACTCAAATTTTTTTTTTTATATTTCTTGTGTCCCATCTACAGGAAACTGGGCTCTTTTTTTACCCGGGAAAAAGGAAATATAAAGCTATCTTATTCCTTTTTACCTAACGCCGAAAATATATTATTTCATTCTCCCTCACATGAACAGACGATTTTCTTACTTGAGTTTATTTTTTTACTTAATTTTATTTTAGTTTTCAACAGTTTTGGAAGGTTTAGTGTGAGACCTTCCCACTTTTTAACTATGGGTTTTTGTATCAGTTACATCATGGCGACTTATTTGTTATTGGCTGAATGCTGAGAGCTAATGGTGGTTTTTAAGGTATTACAGGACCACGAAGGGTAAATATTAACGTTTTTTAAAGATGTGTATTTTGAGTGCTAATGAAAAGTAAAATTTTTTTAAAGTGGTGTTTGGATTTTATTCCGTGTGTATTAGTCATGGATTTGTGGTGTAACTACCACTATAAATATTAAAAACCAATTCACTAGTATATAAGACATGTTAACTTGATTCTATCTTGAGGTACCTTTTGATAGAAGAAGGTTGACATAGTCGACAAATAATTCCCCACATTGGTGACCCGGACGTGATATGAACTCGTCAACATCGATGGATGGTCCATATTTAAGCAGTTGATTTGCTAAAAAATACATTGCTCAAAGAAAGAAAAAAAAATCCGGTGAAGTAAATAAAGTCTCCCGGTTAATAAACAATATTGAAAAAAAAAATGAGCGAAAGGCTATAAACAAAAATTAAGGAGAAAAAATTAGCGAAAATGCTATAAAATAATAATGAGCGAAATGCTATGAAAAAAAAATGAGCAAAAATGATATAAATATAAATAAATAAATAGCATGAATCAACTAGTGGTATTCATTCATCGAATTCTATCACAGATAAAATTCTGGAACGGGAGTCATGTGGCGTAACTACCACTATAAATATTAAATACCAATTCACTAGTGTATAAGACATGTTAACTAGATTCTATCTTGAGGTACTTTTGGATTAAAGAAGGTTGACATAGTCGATAAATTATTCCCCACAGATTCCTTACCTACAAAGTCTGTTGGTTTTTGTTATCATAATCTATGAACAAAAAGTGCAAGAAGTTTTAATCAAATTTAATGCATCAGAATTGTATTTTGTGGCTCCCGTAAATGTTTATCAGCATTTAGCAGCATGTAGTGTGTGTGTGAGAGAGTTAGAGTAACTTAGTGCGTATGAAAATTATTTGCATAATAGTTTGAATTGTCTTATAAAATAAAAGTGTTAGCAGCTTTTACCCTGAAATTCCAGTATTTCCAAATTTCTAGTATTTTTGTTCCATTTTTTTAATCAGAAAAAAAAAAACGTGTGAATGTTAGGACTCTTAGGGAGATTTCGCAATTTTACGCACGTCGTTGTACGTCCCGCAGTGGACTGATCGTTAAGACACCGTTCCTAGCAGATCACCGAAGTCAAGCATCCTTGGCTGCGGTCAGTGTGCGGGCAGGTAACCACTTGAATCAGTCTGCGTAGGGACCGAAGGTGTGCGGTATTGGTCCTCGTTAAACTATTCTACCGTAAAGTCCTCGACTTCGCGTACAGGTCTTCGGGCTACCGAAGCGGGGGTGCCATCCCCTCCGCAGAGGATCAAAATTATGATCGCATGTCTTCAGATCATCCTCAGGGATGTTTCCCAGATAGCCCAGTGTGCATCTCTAGTGTGACGTAAATGAACAACAACAACAGAATGTTGTTGTACGCTCCCGTACATTAAATTTGATGTTTCTGCGCATGCTCCAATTTTTGTCGATCTTTCTTATCTTTAAAAAATTACATTTTTTAAAATATTTTACTCTTGAAAAAGTCTGTTGGTGGAATAATTGGTGTTGTATTTAAGAAGATGAAAAAAAAAGGTGAAATATAAGGAAGAAAGTACTGAAATATAGATATAAAAAATAGCACAATATTGTTTATTGAGATATTTGGTTACATTTCATGTTATGTCACTACTTGGTAGTTTCAACACAATTAAAAATTACTGACTCGACCATAAAACAATGCCAAATAGTTTCTCTTATCAAAAATTGTAATCATAAAAGGATGATCAGCAACAAATGCAGGATCTCTATGCACAGTACGTGGTCCGACTACTATGACAGTGGAGGCTGCAGCTTCACTTCCTTCTTCATTTACTTCTATAGCTGCTTTGTGCAACACTTGTGTGACAGCCAGACCTGTCACCTGCGTTATACCAGTGAAATTTGCCAATCCATCATCAAATATATCTTTGGCTCCAAGAGCTTCGAAATCTAAAGTCATCTCGCGTGAGTATTTAATTTTGAATCTAGGCAATGCTAGATTAAGTGTTGTGTTTTTAAGCAATAACTGAAAATTCTTGATATCTCTCGCAGCGAATCTGTTTTCAATGTCTCCAAGTCCATCCAAATTTTTTGGCAATAAAATCATCATACTTATGTCTTTCCCTTTGTAAGGTAACTCTATTACTTGATAATCATCCGTTTCGAAGTATGGAAATTTTGATTTAACATGCATGAATGGAACACTTCTGTAATGAAAGCACAGTGAACTTCAAATTATTATGGAGGAAAAAGCAAAACATTGAATTTAAAAAATAAAAATAATAGGGTTTTTTTTTTTTTTTTTTTTACAAAAAATCAATTTCTAATAACGAGAGAAAGCAATGGTAATTTTTTTTTTGTAAAAATATCTAGTTCCGAATATTTTTACTAAAATTTCAAAATATTCTAACTTTGATTTGATACTAATTAAAAAAGTGGGCGAAATTTATTACCAGTCTAATAAAACAAACTAATATTTACGTTACATAACATATAAAATTTCAAACTTAAGAAATTTTTTCTAATTGAATTGGAAGCAAAATAATAAGAGAAATCATATTTATGAATTTAACTTACTTGTAATTACTTTGTTATGAAGAGTGTTATTATTGTTGTATGTTTGGGAGATTTTCTTGTGGAAATCGCGGATCCCTTACTTGTTTTGTTGTGTGATGAACAGTGCCATATATTATGATTAAGCATCATTAGCAGGCTTGGAATATTAAAAGAACGATATAGTGACGTTGAAGATATTCAATGCGATATAATAATTATTTTTAAATTGGACAATCGTTTTTTTTTTCAAGTTCAATTTGGCACTTTAAAGGTATTAAATAAAGAAGTAACGATGCATAATTTTTTAATAGAAACATCTTTAATATCTGAAAATATTAATTATATTGTTTTTAAGTTTTGCTGGAAATTTTTCAAGCGAAATCCAAGGTCAAAAATCTATGATTTTTTATTAACACAAAATTTTTATTACTAATTAACTTGTTTAGATAATAACAGTCTAGCTAACATATTCCAAGCGCTCAAAAACAGACGCCCATCTTTGAGACTTGTCAGACGTGAATGAGAAGAAAGAAAAGTTATTTGGAATATGAAACGTAAAGTTTCCAACGAAAAATGGAAAAATAAAGATGAGAAACAAAACAGTATCACAGTAGCTGACACAAAAAAAAGGTAGAAAAACAGAACAAGAAAAGACACAGTAACCAAGAGGGTAATGTATTTCCATGCGATATAGAAAGGTGGTGAGGAACTAATGTCGTTAATAAGGGAATCATCATCATTCATATGAATAAAACAAGATTTTAGAGCATAAATATGTGACTGGACTGATTGGGGAGAAAATAATTTTGACTTTGTCGATATTTATGACCAAGATTCCAACAATGTGCAGCAATTGATGATTCTTGATGACAAACACATCTATTGTGTGCCTTATTCATGTTTATCAGTAAATAATATTTTATATTTCAAATCAAATATCTCATTTCATAAAATGGCTTTATCCAGGAACAAAATGAAGAACTGGCAAAGAGTATCAGAACTGACAAAGACAAAGCTACAAGCACGCTGTTTATAGCTGTTAAATGTTGTTTTCTGCTTAACCCTACCTTCGAACAAAAACACATGTATACATGTAATGCGAATTTGAAAAAATGTATTGATGAAATTTATAAATGAATCATGCATTCTTACAACCTTGGCCAAGTATCCTTTGGCCAAGCTTACAACATTCAATAAAAAATAATTTTATTAATTTTTGTTTGACATTAAGGTTGTGTAATTGAACCATTTTCATAGAAAACTAGATGTATTTTTTATATTTCAAAATTATAAATTATATTTATTTTAACTATACAATTCAGTTAAAAAAATTAAAAAAATCAATAGAAGTTTAATTATATTTTTTTAAATATTATTATTAATAATAATCTGCCTTCTTCATTGCTGGATTCATCAAAATCTGTAATCTACCGAATTTTCCTGCTCACAGATCCACAGATTTACGTTTAGCAAAGTATCTTATATCATATGCCACGACTTTAAAGAAACAGACTACATCCATTGTAAATGTTTGTTTCGATTTTATGGTCAAAGTTAAAATGATATTCCACTACGTTAGCGTTTTTAATTTCAGAACTTTTGCAAAATCTCTTATTTTCAGTTAAGTAAATTCGATATTTTTTCATGAGCACATGTGCATTTCACCAGAACTGACGCATGTGCACTAGAAGTGTGCATGCGCAATTACTTAAAACCTTACGTATGGAAGCTTGCGAAATCCCCTATTGACATTCGTATAATAAAATCGTAGTGAATTGCCGTTTATTCGATGGTCGTACAACTCATTTCGTTGGCGCTTTTAAATGAAGTTTTTGTGCAAAATATCTTTCTTTTGTTCACGTAAGTTTGCACTTGCGCAGATATAATTCTTTGAAACTGACGTAAGAGTACTTCGAGAGCGCGCGCTCAGTTATTTCAAATCTTACGTACGGGAGCAAACGGAATAATGTGTGCAGAAATACGCAACGGAATAATATGCAAACTCAATCTAATATATATGAAGTCACATAATTTTTTGGAAGCACATATACGCGTGTTTGATTTTGTTTGCAATATGCAGTTTCAATTGCTGATAGTCATAAATATGCAGTTGTTAAACATACAGTTTTCAGAAAATTAAAAGTAATTGAACTACGCTTAATTATTTCATAAACCCCTAATTTTGAAGTGAATAATAATAATGAACTTACTTTGCTTCATTTTCTTGGCCATGGTTATAAAATTCTCTGTCTGACGTTAATTTTCTGTCAAACTGAGTCAGCCATGTTCCTTTGAAATATATAGCATTTATTATCAGCAATAGTGTTGATTTATCCAAATTAGTCAAAATTTTATCAATTTTGCCATGTGTTTGTTGATTTACCCAGTCATTTACCTCTTCAATTACTTGATGAGTATTATCAGCAAAGTCAACCTCCTCAATATATGCGTGAAAGAAATGTTGAACTTTTTTTTTATAATCAGGATTTACGTCAAAATGTTCTGATATTAATAATTCATTTGCCAGATTCAAGACATATGCGTCGTCATCAGGTTTATTTCTTTGTAATACTTTGTTCAGGTACTGATCAAATGCGGAGGGGACCTTCTTAGTTGATAAATGAGCTGCGTTATAGCCTAGTGCACATCTAATTTGCTGAAAAAAATTTTCAATCATGTCAAATGCTTGAGAAAATTGTTAGAACAATTAAAAAATGAAATGAAATCCTACTAATGTTGTTGCTGTTGTTGGAGTCAGAAGGAGTACGATTGTTCTTGTTTTCCAGTGGCGTTATCTATGGCCAAAAATTCTGTCACACTCGTTTATAGGGCTGACCCATTCATACATTAATTCATTCATCCACAGATCATAATTTTGACCTGAACCATAGAACGATCAATCTCCAATTCAGTGCCCTCAGAGGTAAAATACTACTAATAATTTAGATATATTTAAATTTTTAATTTAATTTAATGATTTTTATTCATCGAACTTTAGTTTAATGATTCAGGAATATTTGAATCATTAAACATATTACAAGTATAGTCTGCATTCAAAAATACCGCGATGCAATAGTTGAAAAGTAACATTTTAAATGAAGAAAGACATGTAACTCTTTCTTTACGTGAATAAAACTAAACTGCGTAAAAAATGTGAAATGATATCACAGTAGTTTAGTTTTGATTCCACAAGAAAGAAACTTTCTTCAGTGACGAAACGCAGAATGACAAGACTGTTGTTCTTTTCTCCGATTTTTTTAAAGATGGTTATAATAGATCAAAAGAAACTTTTATAAATTCAAGTCTTATTTTTAAAGACCAAATAAGTTATTTTGGTTTATTAATTTTCAATCGAAAAATTTACTTAAGATGGTTTTAAGCAACATTTTAGTTTATTTAGTTTAGGAGTACTAGCTGAAGAAAGAAACAATAATCGAAAATATTTATGAAACCATGTTTGTCTTAAACACCGTCTAATATTTATCCTTAATCTAAAGGTATATATATATATATATCTGCATCAAAGCAATAAAAAGTTTTCGGACCATTTATGTTATGATTTTTAATTTTGTTCGTGTATTTTTTTGACACAAACAAAAATTGTGCAAACAATTGTGTATTAATTAAAATACAAAATCATCATTAAATAAATTATCTATATAGAAATATCATACAAAAATATGTTTTTTACTGAAAAGATATTTTGATTTCTCGCTAAGTTTAAAGAAAATACTTGCCAAGAAGCCAGGTTTAGTGTCAATATACATTGAAACGAAATGAATTTGATATAATGATTATGCAATCAATTTGAAGTCAAAATGTCTCTTTCAAAATATAAAAATAATTGTAGTTTTTAAATGTTTCAAAGTTAATATTTTGAGAATGTTGTAGAAGTAGATGAAAATGTTTTAACATTTTCCCATCTTAAATGTATTTAAAAAAAATCAAAGTCATTAGTGAGTGATATTAAGAGTATTTTCCTTGAGCCAACTCCACAAGAAGTTTTTTATACATATAATCTACTTTAACCTTAGTCATGTATTATTACTCAATAATGAAATTACTTTTCAATTATAATGCTTTAGTCTTACCTAAGATTAAGATTCTTAGACCCACCCATGAGGGCACACAGAGATTTAATCTAACTTAAAAGTAATTTATGAACAGCTTATAATTAAACTGTGGGAAATCAATCTGTATAAAATGAAAAAAAAAATGATTCAAGAAATTGATATCAGCCTAAATCTTAAACAAAAGTGACATATGTTCTATGCTAGTAAGTGAAACAATCTCACCTACTTTGGCTGAACTACATTACACTCAATATGGAAAAAATGATTCAAGAAATTGGTATAAACTTAAATCTTAAACAAAATTATATATATGTTAGCCAGTAAAACCAATTGCACCTACTTTGGCTGAGTTTCCACCAGTGCCAACGAAAAGCATTCCAAAAGCTGTTGACAGGCTGAGAGGTGAAAAGAAAATATTTCCATCATCATTCTTAGTAAACCTGTGGTAAAGTTTTACACCTAGCTCATCATTTGCCACTGCCAATTTACTTGCATTTTTTATATCGGCAGTTTCTGCAGAAAATATTACATTTAAAATAGCTAAAGTCACTGGAATGAATAATCGATGAATCTTCATAGTTCCCTGGGCAAGTTTTCTAGAATAAGACCATTTGAAAAAATATAAAAGCATATGATTGTAAATAGAATTAATGAATAATCATCAATTATTTTTATCATTATCAACGATTGTTATAATTAGACAATATATTCAATTAATTAATATAATAAGAGGAAAAGTCAAATATTAAAAGTGTTTTCACTCATTTGTCTTCGGATTGATAATTTTGTTTCGAAAAAGATTATTCAGAAAAAAAATTCTATATTTTTAATTAAAACATTTGAAAAGTTTTGTTGACGTAAGTAATTTTGTTATAATTAACTTTTGCATAACCCGGCGAAAACAAGTTTGTAGATGGCGCGGAAGATTGTGCTACAAAATAAGTTATCTTCTAATTGACGTAATAGGACACTTCTAAGAGACGTCATCATAGGTAAATCATGGCATTTGTCGATTCAGAAGCCATTCGGGTTCGACACACACTCGTAACGTCGTTTACAGGTATTAAATTAAATCTGCTTTAAATCACGTGGTTATGTATAATTACTTCGCTCCTTCTCGAATTGCAAGTAACCGATTGGGAAAACTGAAAAATTAAGAATAAGTAAAAAAACAACAATACACTGTAATTCATATCGGAAATGCCTCAGTCATATTAATAAAATTAAATAGTGAACAAAACTCCACAGATATAATTGCCAAATTTTATTATATGGCTTATGTCCACTAAATAAACTAGCTTAATGAAGACAACCAAAATTAAAGAATGTCAACTAATTTAGAGAAAAATCGAGCTTTATTGTATCTAAGAATAAAAAAAAATATGAAAAAAATCTTAACCACTATGCTCTGAAAAGACATGACGCGCATATCAAAACGCATTCGTCGTAAAATCGCCTCCTACGTGCTGTACTCGCTGGTACGCGTGTTGTACAACAATCACAGAATTACGTTCCAATCAGAGAAATAAAAAGTATTGCACGATTTCTATAACGTATCGAAAACTTAAGAAGAAGCTTTACCGCGAAATAAATCTCCCCCGGCAAATTCTGTTCAATCCTTTGGAGTTTAGATAATCTTATTTAGTTCTTTGCAGTTAAATTAAACCTAGAGGAAGTAAATAAGTTTTAAATGCTGAAAAAATATTTTCAAAATATCAAAATTCAAAGAAGCAATTGTATGTTAGCTTCTCTACCGCGTAATTCTGCGTAATCCTGCACTGAGAAAAATAAATTATGGTCAAAACTATCTGAATAGGGTAAAATTTATTGTGTTTCTGGATCGTTGTGAACACCAAAATGTTTGGTATTTGGCTATTTGATAATGGTCTTGGTAAAATTTACAATAAGATATGCTTTTATAATGTCTCATTAAATTTGAAAAAATGTGGTAAAATTTGGTAATTTTACCATGATACCTTAGAGCATAGTAAGAAAACCATTTATTTGGTTAAACTTACTTTCAGTTTTGTATTTTTTACTAGCTATATATATAATTTTTTATTTATTTATTTAATGTTTTTTTTTTTTTGAAAACTTGAATTTCCGTTAAGCCGCTGCAATACGAACGGAAAAATTACCAAGTTAATGGTTTGAAAATCGCATATTTTCATTTAATTAATAAAAAAATTGTTTTTTTTTCTTTCTTTAACCAGAAATATCATTTCAATATTTTTTTTCTCCGTGGATCGTAATTTGTATGTTATTTGATATTTCTTTTTAAAAAAAATTTCAGCATTTGATTTTTTATGGTTAACTCTAAGATTAATTGAACTCCCTTTTTTCTTATTTTAAATTACTAATCAGGGTAGAAGGATTTGGTATTTACTAATAGTACTTTATTTACTTTGCTTGCACAATGAGCTATTGGTGATGGTCTGGGAAACGTCCCCGAGAATGATTCAAAGGCATGCCATTCAAAGGCATGCGAGAATGATTCAAAGGCATGCATTGCATTGCAAAGGCATGCCATTGCACTCTGCTAAGGAGATGGCTCTCCCGATTTGGTAGTCCGACGTCCAAATGAGCACTTTACGTTAGAACAGTTCAAAAAGGACCACTAACAAGCACCATCAGTATTTCGCTGGTTGATCAAAGTGGTCACCCACCCACTCATTGGCCACTGCAAGTGATGCTTGGCTTAAGTGATCTACTGGGACCCTGTTTCCTCTAGCAGGTTTTAGCTTTCTCGAGTGAATGAAAGCATCTGCATAGGGGAAGAAATCTAGCTTTCATTGACTATATTACATTGACATTGACTTGATGTATACTAGTCCGCCAAGGTTAGATGCGGGCCTTGTGTATAAAGGAAAAAAAAACTTTAAGGGAAAAAACAGCAGAGGTTCTTGAAACGGGTTTGCACCCTCCTCTCCTCCTAACCGGGAGCACCATAGAGGTGAGGAAGAAAAGTTTTATTTTTTTTTATTTTTGGTTTGTTCAGTGTTATTACAGTATTGATAGTCAAGCTTCACTGGCCGGTCAGTAAGCGGTGACCATTTTGATCCGCCTGCGTAGGGACCGAGGGTGCGCGGTATCGTTATACCGTAAAGTGCTCGACTTCGCTCTCAGAGAAGCCAGCTAATCCTCAGGGGATCAAAATTGTGATTGCATGTCTCCGGATAATCTTCAGGGATGCTTCGCAGATCGTCGCCTTTTGCAGCTCTAGTGCGTCGTGAATTAAGTATCAGAAAGTGGCAGTCGTTTTAGTGCATCTGTGAATTTCTTGCCTGGGGAAGTGGTCAACGTTAATTCATCCCTTGTTAACAGTGGGTTTCCACTTTTGTAGTAATGACAAAAATTAAAGAATCACATGAATGCGATTCTTTATCAACATTACGATTTCAACATTTAACAATAAACCGAGCAAGTTTAAAAGAATAATGTTGTTAGAAAATGTAAAGAAGAAGAAAAAAAAATGTTTCAATCGGTGCATTTTTTATTTTATCTAACCCCTTCTGAACCGGCAGATGGAGAAAGAGGCACTTCCCTTGTCCCGCAAATTCCAATTTTATGCACTATATAAAATTCCATATCTAATTAAGGTAAAAAATATAGGCACTCTGAGTACCAATACCGTAAAATTTGAAGGAACAAAAAATCATGTATACCATAGTTTTTTAATTATGATATTTACCGCAAAATCGCTGAAACACTGTAATTAAGCAAACATTACTGTAAAAATTACGGTATAAAGCTTTATGGTGAAAATGGTTTTAAGGATGCAGCATTCAGGGTGACAGTACTTTTTATCCTAAATTTATCTGGAATTTTTTACGGTATACAGACTATGTATAGGTATCAATATGAGAGTACCGTAGATAGATCAATACCAAATGTAGAGATCATTTATATTGAGATCAATTCTAAATATCTCATTATATAATTCTATTAGTATATAATTATATTATAATTATATTAATATATAATTTTAATCAATATATAATTATAATTATCTTAATATCTCAGTATATAAATATATATATTGAGATCAATTCCAAAAATATTGTGAGCAGCGAAGAAAAAGCGTATTTTCGGTTCAAAACTTCGCTTCAAATAAAGAAATGAAAAAAAAAATTTGACAAATCGGAAGCGAAATCAATTATTTTTTAAAAATACTTTTTGCGTTTAGATATTCTGTGTCAGATTTTTTTTAAAGCAGTAAAGAATAAATAAAAGGAAATTTTAAAATTGAGAAATGACTACGAAACGGCAAAAATTTCCGGATTGGGCTTACCTTGAGATGAGAATTAAGCAGATTGTTAAAACAAGTACGATGCAATTGAATTTATACAAATAAAATATTCTTTATAATAATCTGAAATAAGAAGCCATATCTTGCTCTCACGAACTACGCTGTTTCAACAAATATAAATTATCTAAAGTTAATTATAGACCAATTCTAGTCTAGTCATCATTATATATTTCCGAATAATTTTAATGTGAAAAAAAAAATTCCATTTTCATAAAGACAGTTATAGAGTAATTGTAGTTGTTAGTACAAATATTTTTTTAAAAGTATTTTTTTAAATTTTTTAAGATTACAAAATAGTTACAGGCACCCAAAGGATTATTATATTAAATGCAAATAGATATTTTTAATTAATGCATGCGTGATTTATATTTTTTGTGAGCAAGAGCTTTTTTCAAAGAAGCAATAATAAGGTGAATAATTAGGTGAATAATAATATAAGACAAAATAATGAAATGCGTTTAATCAATAATGTTAATAATCATGCATTTCTTTTGTTTGTTGTCACAGGATTCTTCTACAGAAGCAATATTGTAGCCAAGAACGAAATGTGCTAACAATAAAATATTTCAATTATAAAGATGTTCAATAATATAATAAAAATAATGAAGACGAGTTGTTAAAGAATGTCACACGTAATATTTCATAAGTTTTTATTTATTTATCTAATGTTTGATAAACATATTTAATTCATGTTAAGTTTTTCCATTGAATTTACTAATTAGTCACACGTCCCTTTAACGTTAACATGTTAAAATATTAAACACTACAATGCGGTGAAATTTAGGATTTTTTGTTCCGTAGCTCGGCATATAGATGGCAGCACTTTTTTAGAAATTTTACTCATTGACTGCTTTTTCTCTTATTTTTCAAGATTTTAAAAAAAACGGGTCAGCACTTGATTTATTTCTAAAGTTTTCTTAATCATTTGGCAATTTATATGTTATTTTGTTTTGGTTATTCTAACTGTAACTTTATCTTTTTTTTCTTTCTTTGTGTGTGGCGTATCTCTGTGGTCTTAGGGGCCTTCCTGGCCGAGCGGTATCGTACGCCAAACGCTCTGTTAAGCGTGGAGGTGGCGGGTTGGAATCCCGCATTAACCCTGAATGTATTTTTTGTGATGTTCTTCTCTGCATTGTGCTATCTGTCCTTCTACTTGACAAAGGTTTATAAGCCTTAATTGAGCACACAAACCTGCAAATGTATGTTGTACCAATAAACCAAACCAATCTGTGGTCTTACACTGTTTCTATTAAGTCTTACTCTGCGTACTTTTGAATTGTGATTGTTTGTCATTAATTAATTTCTTTGCATTTACATTTCAATTTTTCGAATTGTTTTTTGTTGTTTGTTTTTCCATTATGAGGCCTCGGAGCAATGTCAGTTTTTGGTTTCACCACTGACAACAAAAAGGCTCCTGAGTGTTAGCAGGCAGTGTGTCCCCTGATGAAATGCTGTCCTACTAACACATATATATCTTAAAATTTTTGTCTTTTTCTGCTATTGTATTTCTGAATTACAAAATTAAAATAAAACAAATTTGGTTTCAGTTGCTATATGCGCTTTTCCATTTTGATTTATTATTTTAATGATACTTACTTATTTTGTCTTTTTCTGCATTTGTAAATTAGTTTCATTCTTTGATTAAACTACAGGAGGATAATTTCCGAACTATATGAAATAAAACCGTAAAAAACTTCTTAACAGTTTGCTTGATGAAGTTCAAACTTCGTAGGCCGCAGCGCATGCTGGGAATTAGTATACACATGCCACTTATTGTTGTTTGTCGGCCATTTGCAAGAGAACGGTACAGAAGGCTTGAGTGTATATCGCTTGTGAACGCCTACTATGAGAGTAATAAAAGCCCGCTTGGGTTTCAAAGGAAGTTTGCGACCGAGTACAAGCTGTAAAGACAAACAGTTCCAAGTGTGCTAACTATTAAGAATTTTATTTCGCAAAGTTAGGAGAGAACAGGTAACGTTTCTGATGACAGCGTTGGCAATGTCGGGGTCGACAAACAAGTGTGAAAACTCCTGAAATCTTCGAGAAGACATGCACTGTGTTTCAAACCAGTCCAAGGAAATCTATCAGACAAGCTGCATACAGAGTGAAAATCAGCCGGGAGAGTTGTTGTTAAAAGCCTGCATCTCCTCCCATTGCCAAACTCATGAATCATTAATCACCATGGCCATGGAACAGTGGTTGTGTTTCACCAACACATTATTGAGAAAACAGACGAACAGAAATTTGAACCCGCTTTTCACGATCGAGAAGCCTCTCCACCCTCAACGGATGACTGCATGGTGTGAAATGTCCATTCAAGGAAAGATCTGAGTGATAAAGACGAAGTTCGACTCCATTGGACGAAGAGAGTGCTTGATGTCCTAGAGGAGCACTTTCGGGGCAGCATTCTGAACCTGAGGTACCCAGAAGCTACAGGAATGGGACTTGCTTGGCCGCCATAGTTTCTAAAACTGACTCATTTTTGTGGGACTATACTTTATTATTTTTGTTTTTTGTAACCGCTGTTGAACAGCCGACCCAATGTTTCGGGTTTACGACTACTAATGTTCAATTCCGTAGCCTTGTGATTTTGAACCCAATCCAGTAGGCAAGGGAACTCCTGGATCGAGTATTTGCTTTCGTTGAGGACTTTTTGAGGAAACTAAGCCGCATTTGCGTTACATGGAGAGGAATACCACGAAAACCTCCCACGATTAGCGGGAGGGCAAGGGGCTATTTTTCAAACCTTTTCAAAATAATTCAAAATTTTTTCGACCAATATTAAACAGAATAATAAAAAATAATGAATATTTACTGAAAGTTAATTTCTGGAATTCTATTTGGTTAAACGAATTTTATATTTGAGCCCTCTCCAGACGAAACTATTGGGACCATATTTCCCAGATTTCAGCTGCTTCCTATATTTGGGGGGTTAAAAATCCAAATCGATGAGAAAAAAAAGGTTATTTATTCAGAGAAAATACGTTTTTGTGTCTTATTTCGTAACCTAAATTATCGTCTGCACCAATCTTATCATATTTGAGGTCTCCACGTTCTATGACTCCATCTGAATGGTTCGAAAGAGTGACCTCAAATATGTTAATTGGAGCAGACAACTTTTAATATACGACTTTTTTAAAATATGATTTTTCAAGAACTATTTTACCGATTACGCGCAAGATTTGTTCATTGCCATTTAAAATTAGATACTTTAAAATGATATAAAAATTGTATACTTCTCAATTCAAAAATCTTTTCGACTATTACAAAATAAAATAATAAAAAAATATAAATATTTACTAAAAATAATTTTTTTGCAGCTTTGGATAAAAATTTTTTATAATTGTTCAAAAACATTTCAATTTGCTTAGAAAGATTTCGAGATATACCGAAATACACAAAAAGTAAAACTATCATTAAAAGATCAAAATCTTGGACCGCTCTCCTGACCAAACCATTAGACAATATTTCCCAGATTGTGCCCCTTCCCATATTCGGTTTCTCTCGCAATTTGAATCCCATCTTATTTATGGTTATTTGACTGTTTTATTTTAATATTGTAAAATAACAATTTATTGTTATTTTACCATGTTCATGTACCAACTAACTGTTCTCTTTGGTTTCTCTTTTTGAAACGTTCTTATCTCCTTGTTCAGTTATTACAAAATCTATTCTTCATGGTCGGAGAATTTTACTCCGATGATATTTATCCGCCTGAGAATTCTCTCCTAACACTAAAATTGAATACTGAATCCATGAATTTGGTTTTTCTCTTTGATGAACTTCATGCTTTTGAAACATTGGTTATGTTGAAACGATTTGAAATAGGTTGATAGTCCAAAAAGAATCTCAAAATGTAAACGGAACAAAGTCCCCCCTGTCATAATGCTTGAAGTTAAGTCTTTATTCAATCGAACAATTACTAACCATATAAATTCATCATCTACTTTCGATAAAAAATCTTATCAATTGATCCCACAAGCTTATTTCACTAATTTCTTATCAAGAGGATAAGCTCTCTAGTTAGCTCTCGCTCACCAATCTCAATTATTACTTCGCAATAATAGTTTTTTCTTAGCATAAAACAGTTTTTTCTACAAAAATTGACAGTGCGAAAAATAAGACAAAACAAAACAGAACACTCAGAATAACTTTTGATCTAATGATCTTATCTTCCTATTCTAGGTCTCAAACTTAATAGTTCAAGGGGTGATCTCAAATATAAAAATCAATTAGAGCAGACAATATTTCTAGTTACGAAATGAGATACAAAAACGCACTTTCTCTGAACAAATATTTTTTTTTTTTGTGTGACAAATTTTGATTTCTGATCTTCAAAATATAGGGGGTTGCCGGAATCTAAGAAGTGTGGTCACAATAGTTTGGTCAGGAGAACGGTTTAAAGTTTGAATCTTTTAATTTTACTTTAGCGTATTTCACCATATCGAGAACGTTTTCAGCAATGTGAAAGATTTTTGCGCACGATTAAAAAAAACCGTTTGTCTAAAGATGCAAAATGTTACTTTTAGTAAATAATTTTTAATTTCTTCTTATTTTTTTTAATTATAGCTAAAAATGGAATTGTAAGATAATGCAAGTTTTAACATTAATTTAAAGAAAGAAATTTTAAATGAAAAGAGTTGAGCGAAATCAGTCGAATAGCTCTTGAGAAATCGTATTTCAAAAATCGTATCCTTCTTCCCAGATCCAACATTTATTTTTTGAAATAAAATGCTTATTTTGAGTCAAATTTAGTTATTAAATAGCATAGAATATCTGGTGTGATTCTGTTTCCTTTATGATTCTTTTTAGATTTGCAAGTGAACATAAGCAATTTTACTTAGTTATAATTTTCATTTTAAAATGAAAGATATATTGTTATAACAAATTTCATGAGTTCACAACCATACGATTACCAAATGGGTAGATATATCAAATGCAATTCATGCACGTACCACTGAGGGCCTAAAGCTGATCGTTAAAGTCCAAATCATTAAACGAATATCTTAATGGTACTTAAACAATAATAGGGTGATATCATAGAATTACATTATAATAAAGAAACAATTATTTAAGTTTTAAACTCTCAACTTAGAAAACAATCAAAATCAAACATGCGATAACATAGTAGAAAAAGAAAATAAATATTACGGGTGAGTACCTTCAAATTAGGGATACGAAAGTACTTTATAGGAAAAAGATAACTTTATGACTTTTATTTTCTTTATCCTTATAAATGTTTCTAAAATAATTATAATTTTCCGTTCCACTATAATTTTCCGTTTGTGCCATTCCTATTGGAGGATTCGTATTCCAGACCAAATAGAAACGTATTGTTATTGGTTGCGTCTATAGCTGATTGATCATTGATGAATATCATGTGGACAAGTAAGTGAAGCGACGTCAGCTTCGACATTTATATACCTTTATGTTCTTATGAATTTTATGCTGATGACAACCAAAATACTGGGTCCATAATTCCCGGACTGAGGCTACTGTCTCTATATTTCAAGGATCAGAAATCTGAATCCGTCAAAAAAAAAAAAGAATAATTTTGTGTCTTAAAAGCATATTTGTGTTAATTAGCATATTTGAGGTCACCCCCTCGAATTATTAAGATTGAGTCCTAGAACCTTTAGATCTGATTATTGGATTAAAAGTTATTGAGAGTGGTCCGTTTATTTATTTATTTTTGCGCTTTGTATTATTTAAAGAAGAAGAATTAATTTTTAAGAAGAAGAATAACTAGTGCACACTATAAATCAAAAAACATTAAATCGTAATTTCATCTGCACGAGCGATCAACACCTGCCTTCAACTGTACGAGTTATCGAACGATTATATAACCAAATATGATCGTTCAATCCGAGTATAAAACGAAAAATTTACTTTTACGATAATAATGCTAAATGAATTTAAAATTAAACAGGAATGCTACGTGGTAAATTTACTATTTGGAAATAAACAATTTGATTAAAACATATAAATCGAATTTATAAAAATAATTAACTACGTAAACTAAACCTAAATTTAAAAAAGAAATTTTTTTTTGTTGAAGGTAATGGTTTTAAATAAAACACACATGTTTGGCCAAAGAAACAGCATTACGCATTTCTTTAAAACGTCTGCAGATTGTTTTCTGTGATTAAAGCACAACGAATTTTAACGAATTTTGGTGGATATATAATTATCGTTAAATTATTTACTTTCAGTACTAATATAATCAAACTTGAAAATTAAAATCGGAAGATCGATTTAATGAATTTTATGTTAGATAATTAGTATCTAAGTATTATTCACATTTATTTTGAATATTAATAATAATCATGCGTAATTATCGCAATCAATCAATGCGAATGCTAGGTTTGATAAATAATTAATATCTAAGTAATTTTCGTATTTAAATTGAACATCATAATAACAATCATGTGTAAAATCGCAATCGAACGAAAAATATAACGAATTTTATGTGAGAGATATAATTAGTATCAATTAATTGATAAATATAGGGAATTTAATGTGAGATAGATAATTAGTATCTAAGTATTTTTGCTTTTTTGGAGTATTGGGCATGTAGATAACTTTTTGTAGAACGTAGTAAAAATATTTAAAATTTAAAATACTTTAATTGTGTTACCTTGGAATGTAAATCTGAAATTTATCAAACAGTTAGTTCAAATACGCACGATACAACCAAATTTATACAAATAAAACAATTCTTATTTTAATTATTTAGAAGAAAAATTTATAACTCATGCCTATGAAATATGCTGTTTCAACAAAAGTTCCATCAATTTATAAAATGAATATGAAGTTTAAATTAGTATGAAATATTTTTGAATTCTTTCTTTAAATAAAATTTTACTTTTTGTGCATGAGATAGCGATTTCGAAATATCAAGGATTATAATTCAGCCTATTCATAGTCTAGTCTACGAGGAACATAACAATTTTGATCACTAACTATAGTAAATGATCAAATTTTATTTATATAACATTATAAATTTTTTAAATGATTTCAAAGCAAAATATAAATTTGATTTATGATCACTGAGTATAAAAACGCTTTACACTGGTTGAGAAATCAAGTATTTTCATTTCATATTTTTTACTGATTCATACTTTGTATTTATAAAACAAAAACGATTGTTACTGATCAGACGATCTGATCTATGAGTTGGAGGTTAAACCGCAAAAATTGTATACCTATATTATTAGGCATATTTCCAGCTTCAAATTATAGAAAAATAGTTTTCATTATTAACAATGTGGACTATTAGAACTATTTTATCATTATACTTTTAGCTATTAAAGTTCTTAGAAACCATTTTATCTATTTAGAACACTTACAATTGAGAAAAATATCTACTGCTACCTACTCCACGTTAATTTTAAGCTTACAACATTTTAGAAGAAATAAAATTTCTAACATTAATCGAATTCTCGATATCAGAGCTAACATTGACATTCTAAAAAGTGGTAAATCAGTTTTTCGTTTTTTTAAATCATATTCCATAGATATAGATAGATTTTAAATTGCTTTTGAAACTTTAGAGTTTTAAAGCGTCATCCATAAAATGAAGTCACACTTTTTTTTAGGAATGTAAGGAAATGACATTTCTGGTTAAGAAAAACAATATAATTATGGTTAATAAAACCAAATTCAACAATATATACATCATTCAATTGGAAATGTTTTCGTTCATATGGTAACGGTTTATCGAAGATTCTTGTTTTCGAAACTATAGTTCTTAATATCACACATTTTATTAAAAAAATGTTAGAGACTGTAATATGTTGTTATAGTTGGTGTCACGTGACTGTGACTGCTGCTGGTTTCATTTAATTTTTATTGTTTCTCTTTGGTTTTTATGTTGGCAACCTGCTTAAAATTGTTTATGTTGGTTATTTAGTATTCGAATTGATTGGGTTTTGTAAATATCGCTAAATTTAGATTGCTTTAGAGTTAATAAATGTTTGTTAAGTTTTCATTCGTATCTGTTTATTCATCTGTAGAACTTGTAGTTCATTTGAATAACACTAAAAGGCATCCGCAATATTTATTTGTTTGCTGCAATTTACAAAAAAATATAAAAGTGCAAGTAAATTTAACCAAATTAATTGGTTTTATGCAATGAAGACTCGTTCTTTTTGTGGGTTGAAATCAAACTAAATAATCAATAAATCAATAACAATCAACATTACTAAATCATGCATAAAATTGAAAAAGATATTTGAACACAATTAATTAACTTAAAAAATACCAGTTTTTCTGCTTATAGTTATTTTTTAAACTTCCTGGTAGCCTTTTAGTTGTTAGATTAAGCAAAAAATGACTTTTTTCAAAATTCATCCTTAAAATTAAAAGTTTTCTTAAAATGAAGACTAGCAATGTTCAATATCATTTGTAGTAGTGTAGATAATAGTAAAAAATTACCATTATCATATCCCATACGGAAAAAAATATTTCCCCAGTATTTATAGTGGGTATAGTGATATGTGTATTAGTATATATAGTATTTATTAAAACAGCAACAATTAACACAATATCAGTAATACGTTTTACAAAAAAAAATTCTATTTTTCGAATTATTCTTTCTAAATTGAAAATAAGAAGGGGCACATCAGCAATCTTTAATATGTGTGAGCAGAGTATGAAGTTTTAAATCCGAAATGATTAGCATGATATTTAACAAAACTAATGGCAATTTTTTCATGGAAATCAGCATGTCTCCAGCGGAAACAGATAAAGTTTACATATGTAAGAATCACATAAAAAGATAGCTAATATTTACTTTGCTCTCAGCCAGTTGAGATTACTCTTGCAAGTTATACTTTGGTGGAAAGATACCAGAGCTCCAATGGCATAGGGCTAATCATGAGAGGTTTTAGTGGTTTATACCTCCATTTTGCGCAAATGCTAATTAGTTTCGCTTAAAAGAATTCTTCTTGAAGAAGAATATAATCTTAATCTTTAAACAGGTGTTCTCTTGCCTTCTAGAATGAAGGCTAAGAAGTTGACAATGAAAAAAAGAGTTGCACATCTCTCCACAGAATGGATTCAGCGCTAGAAATTCGTGAAGTGGTAACCCGAATTAGGAAGAAAAATGAGAGTCCCGTAGCTAATTATGATCGAGTTGTTTACCGAGATAGAACAAAATTCCCGAAACCTTTTTGTAAACATTTTTTATAAATTAAAATAAATCGTTTTTGGATAAAACTGCAAATTTTTATTGAAAAGTTGGAAATGATTTTTGTGGTTCAACAACTATACCATTAAATTTTTTTGTATTAAAACTAATAAAATTACTTTTATTTAATTTTAAAAATAAACTGAAATATAATGAAATGGCAATTTGACCGCAATCAGTTCAATTTTAAAGAATGCTTTTTTAAAATCAAAACTTACCGAATTCTCGCAAATTAAAGCGATACATACCGGTGAGACATCTACATCGCCAAAGTTGATCTTACACTGCCTCTAAATTGTCTCTCGTCAGTTTTCGGCAACAGCTAACAAGACTAATTAAAATTTTATGCCAGTTTGCTCCATAAATTGTGACGAAAATTTTATTACATGAATATAAGACTAAATATATGTATGTTTATTTTATCTTTTCAAACAAAATTTTATTCAATGATAAACATTAAAAATCCTCCGTGAAAATAAGCAAATGCTACGCACTAAAATCATTCATATCATCCTTTATGAAAGAGTTAGAATCAAATAAACAGACCCCCAAAATTTTGTGAGTTATGTCTTGACAAACAAACTAAAGACATAAAGTTTGAGCGAAATAACAAAAAGAAGGAACGTATAAACTTTAACGTTCATTTACTTAAATGCACTAAAATGTCACTTAGAGGGTTCTTCCACTAAGCTCTTTATTTCAATAACAACTTTGATGAATAATAAATCAAATTTTATATTTTATTTTATAACCGTCGAAGAACAGCTAACTCAATTTTTTGGTTTACTAATGTTAAATTCCGTAGCCTTATAATTTTGAGTCCAATTCAGAAGACAAGGGAACTCCTGGATCAAGTATTGGAAGAAAATTGCCTTCATGGAGAACTTTTTATGGGACTACGCCTTATTTGTGTTACATGGAGAGGAAAACCACGAAAACCTCCCAATGTGCGCCTGATGGCAAGGAGACTCTAACCCATGATCCATCTACCACTGAGGATATTTTACGCCAGCACTGTGGTTGATGTGGAATTCGTATCGACCAGCCATCGTGGGGATTCAAACCAGGAACACCTAATTGGAAGGCGAGCGCTCTATCCTCCAAAACATTACGGCTCTATAAATCAGTTTAACAGTTTTTAAAAAAAATTAAACTTTGAATTTATTTGCTATTATTAATGATGAGATCAAAAGAACTTCATTTGCAAAGATTTTTCATTTTCAAGGATTTTGTAAGGATTTGTTAGAATAACTCTTACTGTTATAAACTTTTTAAGTTAAGTTAGAAGAATACACGGATCTAAAACAGTAAACAATACATTTTAAAGCAACAAGAAATAACAGAGCTTAATAGCACAGTTCAAGAGCTAAAAAACAGCATAACCAAGTACATAAGTATCTACATTTAAAAGTTAAAATAAGTGTTTGCATTTATTCGACACGGTTAATTGTTAATTAAAATGGAATTTAGCCATGTCAACCAATTTTATCTTAAACTTTTTAAGCCTAGACGAAATATTTTTGCTTTTCTTAATACTGAAACAGAAGAGTTGGGACTGAACTGATCGAAGCCTTCAATACACGCGTACTCAAATATTTAATTTATATACAGTGTGCAAAAATTTAAACAAATCATCTTCAATAACTTTTGATCTAAGGCTCTCTGGGGGACCCTCAAATGATGTTTTATAAAACGAAAGCAAGTACGAATACCCCATAAAAATTTGAAATTGTATAACATTATTTGTGTTTTGGGAAAAGTGGGTCTCATTTCTCTCTGGTCTAATTTTAATAATTGTCATTATATTACTAAGAAAATAAAACTTTGACAATGTAAGGTTGTTTAAATTACTTTCCTTTCTGTTGCTTGCATATTTTTTTTAATTTACTATTTAAATGATCATTTAGTTTTTAGATGATAAGATCAAATTATGTTTTCAGTTTCATATAAACACTTCTTTTTAATTTAAATAGTCTAAATAAATTAGCTTTTAGTTTCTTTTTTCCCCTCTGTTACTCTTTCACTTTATTATAGTGTTAATGTTAACTTTATGTATTGACTTTTAATTCAGTATTTCATTATATATTAGGTTTATTAAAAAAATATAGGCAGGAATCAATATTTGTATGACTAAAATTTGCAATACAAGAGAATTTAAAATTTATTACTACTGACAACCTTCTCCTTTTTTACCCGATAAACTCTGTTACTAACCATTTATTAAGCTTAATTTCTTTACATAATTTAACACAAAGCAATTTTAGTGATTTACAGTGTTTATTGTTTAAGCTAACTTATAGATTTAATTAAACACTTTCATTTTGTTACATTTATAGTTTTAATTTTGTTTGTATAGTTTTAATTATGTTTCAAATCAAAAGAACTTTGTTGTTTTAAGTTTTATGGACAAGAAGCATTCTAATTGCGGTGGAAAGTTTAATAAGTAGTAATTCAAGTCGACAATCTTTTTAGAAGAACTTTTCAACTTGCCTCTCCACTTTGAAAATGACCCATAATCAAAGAAAAAAAAATAATTAAATGCATTAACTAAACGGATATTTTAAAAATAATGATTTATTTGAAAATTATATAACGGTTTCTAAATGTTCTTTTCTGGTTAGCACATGTTTTAACCAGAGGAGCAATATTGCATATTTTTTTTAAAAAAAGGCCTGTTTTTTGGAGATTAAAACGCAATTTTAAAATTTTTTTCTAATTTATCTACTGTGATTTGATTGATAATTATAAGGAATTTTACAATAGTTAGCATCTAGGTACATATTCCGTAACATTCTGAGCACTGGGCTCTAATTGACTTTTTTTGAAAGACCTAAAAATATTTGTAAATTTTAAAACACTGAAAGAGGAATGTTAATCAGAAGTTTACCGAATAATTAGTTTCAATAAATTTGCAATTGGTTTCAATAAATAAATACAAATATAATGATTCTTATTTAAATTATCAAGAAAAAAATTCATGTATCTTTATCAGCAACTGTGCTGTTTCACCGAAAATAAATCCTCAAAACTTTCCGCAATTTATAAAATGAATCTGAAAGTCAAATTAAGATAAAATATTTTCAAATTCTTTCCATAAATAAAATTCTACTTATGTATCAGCTGATAAACATGGAGGTTAAGAATTTAATCTTTTCATAGTCTACTCTATAGACAACCTAACGAAAGTTAAGTTATTTTGTTCATCAACTATTTTATTTATAATATTATGGAAATGTTACCAATACCTTCAAAACAAACATATAGAAACGCTTTATGATCTTGGAAAATCAAACACTTCGAATAATAAACCAAGTATTTTAAACTGATTCATATTTTGGGGGTATAATATCATGACTAAACAAAAACCATTGTTGCTGGTCTGACGATTGGGTTGTATGTGGTGAGGTTTAAAATATAAAGGTTATTATTTTATTTTACTAGGTAGTAGAGGCTAGGTTTAAGTGTTAGAAAAGTAATTTTAACCATTTAGAAAATTAGTCTGTTTTCTACTATTAATTTTAAAAATGAGAAAGCTTCTAAATGAGTAACATTTCTAATATTAATCAAATAATGACATCACATTTAAAATTTCAAACCAGTTCTTCAAAAAATATAAGTATTTTATCAAATTCACTTTATGTACTATATTTCAAAGTGATTTCAGAGCTTAAGTTACAATAAACAGCTTTACAATTGACCGGAACAAGAAGTAAATTGGATGGTTGTCCCCACTTGACGAAGTTTCTTTCGCATACTACTTCCTTAACCTGTTTCAATCACCTGTCTCAAACCTACACCTGTTTTAAATCGTTTTTAGACGGCAAAAGGAGACACAAACTGTTCCAAAAGGACGCAAATTATTTAGTGACTGATTTACTCAATAATTTGCGTCATTTGTAAAAATATGACTTTAGTAAAATCCAAAACTTTTTTTTTACTTGGAATAATTTTTATTAAAAAAGTTATTTTCACATAAATATTGCAGAACAAGAAATGGTTCGGATATTCATCGAAAATTTGATTTAAAATCATATAGTTATGATATATGCCATGGAATAATGAATATAATTTTCAGGAAAATTAATATCCACTTAAGAATGATTATCAGGAAATCAATGAAGTTATAGTTTTCTAAATTTAAAATTTTATACAACCATGAATCATCCCAAGTCCCATTTTTTAAAATTAGTTTTCACGCTTACTCTCTATAGAAAAGTATTGAATTATAAGTTTTTAGCATTCCAGTTATGTAAATTTAAAATATCACACGATAAAGGCAATTTATTTTCGATAGTTAATCCTCGCAGACTAGTGAAATGCTTTCAAACAAATCACTTGTGAGTATGGAGGACTAAAACTATTGTCAAAGAACTACCACAACCAAGTATATAACAAGAAGAGCTTTATAAGTTAGATTATAATTAAATTGGTTACAAGTTTGGTCAAATTATACAAGCTGTTCGGCAATGAACATTCTTAATGCATCATTTTTAAACTACCTGTCTCATAAGATATTGAAAAAGTACAATGCGTGAAAAAAAAACGGATTATTCTCAATAACTTTTGATCCAATGATCGGATCTTCTCGTTCTAGGACTCAATTTTAACGGTTTAAAACGGTTTCAACTATGTCAATTAATTTGTGCAGACGATAATTTAAGCTATGAAATCAGACACAAAAACGTACTTTCTCTGAATAAACATACTTTTATTCGATTGATGTGGATTTCTGATCCTCAAAATATAGGAGGTAGCCGCAATTGGGAAAATATGGTCCCAATACTTTGGTCAGGAGAGCAATCCTAAGTTTAGATCCCCTAATGTTAATTTTATTTTATTTCATTTTATTTTTTGTTTATTTTGCCACATATCAAGAATTTTTTAAACGAATTGAAAAGTCTTTGCACACAATTATAAAAATCGTTTATCCAAAGATAATTTCATAAAAAAAAAAAATGTTATTAAATATTTACTATTTTTTTATTATTTTATTTAATAACAGTCGTAAAACTTTTGAATTGTACGGAATATAAATTTTTATATTATTTTAAAGAATCTCAATTTTACAAAATGCAAAATTTGAGCGAAATCGGTTGAATAGTTCCAGAGAAATGGAATTTTAAATATACGACTTCTTTAACTTTTTTACTTTAACTCGTAACTTAAAATATCGTTTGCAGTGATTAATTGACCTATTAGAGGTAACCCCCTCGATCCGTTGAAGATTGAGTCCTAGAACGTGACTATCCGATCATGAGATTAAAAGTTATTCTGCGGGATCCATTTTTTTTTTCTTGGCGCACTTTACATTCAGTAGGGGTTGTAAATTAATATTCAATTGAGGAAAATATAAAATCGCTACAGTAATAGAATGAATCACGACCGTAGATGTTAGGACTAAAAACAACAAAACTCATTTGATTTCCAGAGAACTTTCTTCTTTGAGTAGCCGAGAGTCGATTATTAAAGTCACTTGCAAGTTTCATGAAGTAATCAAAGTAGTATTGATACTTTTCATTAAGCTTTCCTCAGAAGGTATTCGGTAGATTTCGATAGTGTTATTGCTTCTTTCTTGTTTTTGAACATAATTTGCGGTGGCTTTATTCTACAATTTTTAACTTCTTTATTCTACTAATTTAAAAGACCTATTCTTGGAAGCAGATTATCCTACATATTAAGTAATTGTAACTATGATTCACAGTCTCTTACGTTTAGATATCGTTTATATATTTAAGTGTGTATTTTTCAATCTAAGCTTTAATTGAGTAAATGTTTAGTAATTTGCTCAAGAACGCCCCTTACATTATTAAAAATTTCTCGTCAAAAACGGTTAAATAGCAATTTATTTAATTGTAATTTAATTGTTATTTTATCTAAATTCAACCAAAACAGTCAAATAATCGTAAAAAAGAATGATATTCAAATTGTTAAGCGAGAGAAAAAGTTTTATTGATTGTTTTTACCTAATAAGGTTTAAAATTCGGAATTCTATTCGTGCCAACTAGGCCCACCTTATGCAGTCATTTTGTTCCAAGCAGCTGTGCGCATACTGTAGATGAGAAGGCTAATGGATCAATCTCATGATCGGCTGAACACAAGTTCGAATTACAGAGGTGATGCCACACTATTTCTTCCATTCCTACAATACATGAAAAGTGTCTAGAGACTATTAGAATACGAAACTAACAGTTAAGCTTAAATGGCACAGTACCCACAAAGATTACAATGAAAATTTTATCCATGCATTTAAAGAGACGTCTAGATGAAGCAGGCAAAAAATAAAAAGGTTTTTCAAAGCTTTACAAAACGTTCGTTTTCTTGTCAGAAGTAAAAATTTATTTATTATTAAGACGATAAACAATGCCCTATTATAATTAAAGAAGCAAGGGTTATTGCTAAAATTAAAAAATTCATAACATTTAATAATTTTTTTTTATTTTTCTCTTTGTTTCATAAACATAAAACATTTGCATTATTTTTCTTCAGTTGTGTTTACAAATTAGTCACACGTCCCATAAATAATACTAAATCATTCCTCTTATCTTGTATCATAAACATGAAAGGATGATCTGCAGCAAACGCAGGGTCTGGTGTGAGCCTAACGACACCGATTCCAGTAACTGCTGCAGCTTCACTTCCTTTTTCATTGACTTCTATAACTGCCTTGTGTACAACCTGGTTGACAAATAAACCATGTTTTTGTGTTATTCCCGAGAAATCAGACAAACTGGGATTGAATATGTCTTTGGCACCAAGATCATTGAAGTCTGAAGACATCTCGTGTGAGTATTCAATCTTAAACTTTGGCAATGCTAGATAAAGTGTTGTGGGTCTAAGCTCTTTCTGATAAGTCTTGATATCCTCTGCCGTGAGCTTGTCTTCTCTCTCTTGAAGACCATCTTGGGCGTTTGGTAATAAAATGATCATGCTTATGTCTTTGCCTTTGTAAGGTAATTCGATTATTTGACATTCGTCGTCTTTGTAATATGGGAATTTTTCCTTAACATGCATGAATGGAACACTCCTGAAACAAACAAGAGGTTGGTTTTAAAATTAAATCGCTTTAATAACTTTTTTTAATGAGAATTATTGATAAGCATAAAAAGGATTAATAAAATGACACACACTCAGTAAAAAAAAAAAAATCGGAAAAAAATTTGTGGGTATTTGACCCAAAGCCTATTTTTCCTTCAAATTATCTACACATTTTATTTTCTGCAGAAAACATTTAGAATGACTTCTCTAAATGTTTTGCAAAATTGGGCTCAGAAAGTGAAGGAAATAAAATTATCTACTATAGAAAATCTTCAGAATGAATTTTTAAAATTATCTGTAAAATATAGGTTCAAAAAGTACGCTAAGGTATCTTCCGAATTTATTTATTTTCGACCACGAAGTGTTCTCCTTCCACCTTCAATATTATGTATGTTGTGATTCGACTGCCTTTCGGCACTTACCTCTTCATCTAATTTTGAATACCAGGGGCACCAAAAGATTATTATAGGAGACTGTGGGCGTAGAATAGTATGGAATGTACAAAAAAAAAAAAAAAAAAAAAAAAAAAAAAAAAAAAAACTACAAACTCCTTTCATGTTACGAATAATGAAAAATACAACCTTTTAGTGTCTGCCGCCGAAGGTGGAAAAAACTGATTCATCGAATAATCAAAATATTAAAAAAAAGTGGTAAAAGCATATAAGTAATAGGTTAAAATTATAAATAATAAATTGGCAAAGGGAGGAATGTGGAACAATGAGGTATTACATTGTACGATTGTTGGTTTCAGAAATTCACTGTTGACTTCCAGTTGGAAAATATTGAAGAAGAAATGTAAGATACATAAGGGAAAAAAAAACCAAGGTATGATAAGACGAACTATTTGCAAGCGGCGAAAACTTAGTAAGAAAAAATATATTGTTTACAATACAGAACCTTTACTGGGCTTTTTCACATTGACAAAAATGTTTACAAATTTTTACTGGGAGCCGTGATGGCGCAGAAGATAGAGCTTTCACATTCTAATGAGGTGAACCCAGTGATGGCTGGTCGATACGGAATCTGCATCCGCCTTGCACCGACCACAGTGCCGACGTAAAATATCCTCAGTGGTGGACGGATCATGGGTTAGAGTTCCCTTGCAGTCAGGCAAACCCAGAGAAGTTTTCGTGGTTTTCCTTTCCATGTAACGCAAATGCGGGTTAGTTCCATCAAAAAGTCCTTCAGGATGGCAAATGTCAGCCAATACTTCATTCAGAAGTTCTCTTGTATTCTGGATTCAAATTACAAGGCTTGATAGTTGTATATTAGTAGTCGTAAACCCAAAAAATTGGGTCGACTGTTCAACGACGGTTATAAAATAAAATGAAATTCTTACTGGTTACGAATTCTCCTACCGGCTTACACCTGACACTGTGCAGACGGAAAATATAGCCTTATGCTAGAATCCTATTGCCGTCGGCAAATGATGGGGTTTTTAATCATTTTCTCTCCGTTTAATGGAAATGCGAGTTAGTTTCACTTGACCTTCACGAAAGCGAGTGAGTCCCAATGCTTTTAACATTTACAAATTTTGATTACTTACGAATTTTCCTCTCGGTGATTGGGGACTGACTGATCATGGATTAGAATCCCTTGCCATTGGGTTAACAGAGAGAGGTTTTTGTGAATTTCCCCTCCATTTAACACAAATTCGGGTTAGTTCCATCAAAAAGTCCTTCACGAAGGTTAACTTGTCCCAATGATTGATCCAGAAGTTTTCTTTGTCTTCCGGATCGGATTCAAAATTACAAGCCCTTGGTCGCCTTGTTCAACTCCGGCTGTGAAATAAAATATAAATTTTTATGGGCAGTTTCCGTCAAATGAGTTTTCTATTCATCTGCCATTTAACTAATCTCGATTATTAGTAGCATTATCAGTTATTGAGAATCTTGGTCATTAGTAATAAGATTAATTAGTTAATAAAAGAATAGTAATACAAAAATCAGTATATAAAACTTGGACGCTGTTTATTCTCCGAAAACATATTTGAGAATATGGAAAAACATTAAATAGAAACAAAATGAAAAATAAGAAGAAGAAAAAAAGACTCCAACGAGGTGCGTTTGAAAAGTTTATAAAAATACCTAACTACCCCTCAAATATATATACCTAAATGCCTCCCAAAAAATGCCTAACTACCAATGATCTTTGCTTTGTCCAAGGCTATATTTTGTTTTCCTGACAGGTAACGCTTATTCGGAGAAATGTTTAGTCTTGGTGAAATAAAACGTGGAACTGGTTATGACCACCCACAGAATTTATGATTTCTTCAAAATGACTCTGAAATGTCTACAAAAAATCTGCAGTTATTTTTAAGAAAAATTTAGCCTTTCAAAAGGACAATGAAATGTTGTAAAAAAGTACTCAGATATCTTATGCAAAAAGTGAAACCTTAAAAAATGTCTGAAGATCTCTGAAGAAATGACCTATGATATTTTTTAGTAGGGACTTGATTTAATAAAATATTTTTAGGTGATTAGGAATAATTTTACAGCTACTTTACCTATCATAATATTTAATTCAGTTTACTAATATGAACAAAGAAAAAATTCATTGGTTAATTCATTGGTTAAGGTTAGCTGTAATAGATCAAGAACTAATATTGCATATTTATTAACTCACTTAATTAAATTAAATTTTTTTTTTTACTCAGATATTACTTTTTATAAAATAATTATTATTTGCATTGATAATAAGCTTTCAGAATTTTGTAGCATCTATTTAGTTAATTTCTTCAAAACTTTAGATTTCATAAAAATATTTTGTGAAACAATATGATGTACAAATTTTTGTAATAACGTATTTTATTTATTCACGTGCGTAAAATGTTTAAAACTTTTTTGATTGAAAAACGGTTTGGAAAAAGATAAATCTGGATATTTTAAGCTTCCAATAAGTTTTTAATTTAAACTAAATATATACGAGTGCAAAACAAAATAATACTATGGAGATAATTTCGTAATTCTCAAATTAAAGTTAAATTTAACCATTTTCTGTCGTCTTGAAAACATCTAGTATGGCGAGGGAATTAAAAATTGATCGTAAAAAGGTTAGACATAAAATGGTTGAAAAGAAAATAAGGAAAAACATCAGCAAAAAGCTTCAGTTTAGAGCCATTAATCATAAAGTATAGTGTAGAAAACAAAGCAAGTGCCGCAAGATCCGACAGAACACATCAGTTTAAAAACAATACATACTTTAGTAAGAAAAATGCATTACTTACCCATTACCACAAAAGAAGGACGTAAAAAAAAATCGCCGAAGAACATTTATACGAAAAAAAAACATTCATTTTTCAAGCTTCATTGTATAAAAACATTACGCAAAAAAAATACACCATCATTCAAATTAAAAAAGGAATTCAAGCAACTTCATTTGCCAATAAATGCGGCCAGGAGTCCCAAAGAGAATATGAATAAGTGACGGAAAAACATTTACTGAGAGTATCGCTATGACATAATACAATCTTTCTTTTATGTTGGCTTTGTTGTTGGCTGTAGAAACCAAAAATGGTTGGCTCAAGGAAAATAACTGTGCAATTAAACTAAGAATTAATCCACATAGATATTAACCATTCGAAATGAAATTAATATTCTAACATACGATTATTTAAATCATAAACAATTCATTAAAATATTTTAACCCAATATTGTGGAAGCAATATATAAAACAAATAGTTTAGTTGACACACAAACTAATAATATGATATTCATTGCATAAATTACATTAAAGAGGAAGTAATTAAATCACAACAATTATTCTTAATTAAAATTTAATAAAAATATACCATATTAAAGTAACATAATGATATCAATTACCAATTATTTAACATATGTATATTAATTTGCCAAGGTTATATGTAATTAAATATTCATTTGTTATAAACATTCATATGTGGTATACAATACAAAACTTTGTATTGTAACAAAATTTTACATACAAAACTAAAAAAATTTGTATGTTTTTCCCATCATCAATTTCAAGAAAAAATGCACAGTGATAGATTTTACATGGCATCATTAGTTGAGGACTATGGACTAGAGTTCTAACTGTACTTAAGCATTTTAAGCATCACCCTTGTTGGTTAGGAATAAGGCTCATGATGTAAATAAAATACACAGGCTTTTAAAATTTCAGCCAGATGATTGACATGAATTTCAGCTAAATGAGCGATTATAATTTAAACTAGGTGAGAGAATTGATGTTCAACTAGATGACAATTAGAATTTCAGCTAAATAATTAATTCGAATTTCAAGTAGATGAGGGATTTGAATTTCAAATAGATAGGAAATTTGAATTTCAAATAGATAGGCAATTTGCATTTCAAGTATATTTGCGATTAGATTTTAAGTTATGTAAGCGATTTAAAATTCAACTAGATGATCAATTAGAATTTCTGCTAGATAATTAATTTTAATTTCAAGTAGATGAGTGATTTGACCTTCAGGTAAATGGACGTTTAGAATTTCAGATTGATAAGAAATTTGAATTTAAAGTAGAAAGGAGATAAGAATTTGAGTTATCGAAGCAATTTAAAGTTCAACTAGATGATCAATTAGAATTTCAGCTAGATAATTAATTTGATTTTCAACTACATGATCAATTAGAATTTCAGCTAGATAATTAATTAAAAATTCAAGTAGATGAGTGATTAGAATTTTAGCTGGATGAGCTCTTTCAAGACAGCTTGAAAAGCTCACAGTGTCATAAAGAAATCATGAAATTAGAATAATTGTTGACTCAAAGCATTAATGTTCACGAAGTTATTGTTTAAAATTAGACAAGCAAGAGTAAATTTTTATAAAATGTTTTCTTATACATAGATTTTTATGAATAGTTTATTTTGTAAAATTGTTTTAAAATCGTATCTACATTGGAAAGTCCTTATATTAATAATTTCACCAACGGAGGGGATACACGATCGTATCTAAAAATGAAATATTGTTGTAATTTTGATATTTCTAAGCAATGTTTGTAAATACAATCGTATAAAAAAGCTCAGTAAAAAAACTTTCATATAAAACATTATTTAAGACAAAGAAAAAAAACTTACTTAACTTCATCATCTTGACCATGGTTGTAAAAATCTCCATTCAAAGTTAACTTAGGGTCGAACTGAATTTGCCATGTTCCTTTGAAGTATACAGCATTTAATATGAGCAATAAAGTTGATGGGCTTAAATTAGTCAAGAACTTGTCTATTTTTCCATTCGTTTGCTCTTTTACCCAATTATTTACATCTTTCACTATTTGGCCTGAATTTTCAGCAAAATCAACCTCCTGAGCATCTGCATGGAAGAAATTTTGAACTTCTTCTATGTAATCTTTATTTACATCAAATGTATCTGATAATAACACTTCATTTGCAAGATTTAAGACATAAGCGCTATTATCTTGTTTATTTCCAGGCAATAATATGTTTAGGTACTGGTCGAAAGCTGATGGAATCTTTGAGATAGATAATTGAGCAGTGTTGTAACCTAATACGTTTTTGAGTTGCTGAAATAAATATATAAACTGACTATAGCAAGCATATTTGAAACTGTACAATTAAGATACATTCATAAAAAGAGGTTAAATCAGAAATAATTGTCTGGTTGAAAAATTCAAAAGTATCAAAGTATTCAAAGTATAATATTGTAAAGAGCGAAAGAAAATTTCATGTTTCAAACTAACATTAAGCGACAGAGGTGATGAATAATAATCGTTTTGTTTTTTTCAGTGATAAAATGTCAACTAAACCGCAGTTTTTTCTTACAATAGCAAAACTAAGCAATAATCGAATAAAAACTCTGTAATCTGATATCTTGCATATATGTTTTTCTGCCTAATTTGGCTTTATTTTCCACTGATTTAGTTTTTTCATAATGTAAACAGAACTTTCGTAGACTAGAACAAGTCACTGAACCGCCAACTTGTCTTGCAATTTCAGCATGAGAGAGGCCATTTTCTCTCAATATGACAATTCGGCTTCTTTTTGTAGATGTCCAATTAGTTCTTCTTGTTGATGACATTGTTTAAAATTAGTTTAATTAAAAAAGGACTTTAAATATTCAAAAACAGCAATACTCTATTTAATTGTACTAGTATACATCATTCCGCAAAATATTTCCACAACAATAACTCTTTTACCATTTAAATAACCTAAACTATAGTTACAGACATTTGATTGGTCCTAAGAACAGTGTTTGTGATTGGCTAGTACACTTTTATTACAAAACACGCCCATATTCAAAACGATTTGTGTTTGTTTGTTCTACTAAAATGAGCATAACTTTTTTTGTAATACAGATATTTTAATTCTGTTTTTGTCATTAAATTCTACATTAAATTACCTTCAATTCAATATATAAACTAAGTAATTTAATATTCAATTTAAGTGAAAATTAATATATTCTACAAGCACACAAACCGCACTTTTGGCCGCCACTGTATATATATATATATATATATATATATATATATATATATATATATATATATATATATATATATATATATATATATATATATATAAACAAAGACAGAAAAAGTATCATGGTAACCACAGAAACGGGGTTTATTTAAAAAATCTGGGATAAAATGATCACCATATCAAGGGCCACCAAACATTAAGTTAAGCCTACGACAAGTTATATTGAACGATTTTCAGGTTCAAAATGTATGAGCATGAATTTAACAAGCTTGTAAATATTTTATTATGTAAATTGCCCTTTTAATTTATCTGTATTTATTATAAAATTAACTTTAATTATAATTTAACTAATTTTACTGAAAATGGTTCTAAAGTCAGAAAAACCGACGTCTTTGTCATTGATAATGTAGTTACAATTAGAATAAGAAAATTACGTAGACAAAGAAACATAAATCAGGTACTAGTACCTTCGGAAATTTTTGATTGCTTCTGTGATATATATTCCTTATTTGTGTGGTTTTTATACGGTCGTACAATAGAAAACTAAACATTAGCAACACAAAAAAAAAAAAAATCGAAATTCTAATTTTTATTTGTTTATATTTGGCATTTAATGACTTATGTATGATAATAAGCGACATATTAAAACAAAATTTTTTCAAAAAAGCAATTATTTTATCAGTTTTTTGAAATTTTATTGAAGCGTTGATCCTATTAGCAAAGTTAAGTTTGTTTTTTTTCAATTGCGTGTTAATATACGTTTGATTTGAAAATTAAAAAAGGAAAAAATCTCCAAATTAAACAGAAGTTGATGGCTAATTAAAGAAAATCATTTAAGTAATTAAGTGATAAAATTGCATTTCTATTTAAAAAAAAAAAATGATGTTTTTAAACGAAAAATTCCAGTTTCGACTGCAGATAAACAAACTTAAAGTTTGGCCGCTCTGGAAATCGACACCAAGAATGGTGATAAACTGAAAGCAATAAACGCGTGAAAATGAGATTCAAAGTAAAATAATTACTTTCGGAAGAAACTGAGACCATTTTCGAATTCGAAACGGATTGTGAAGCTACGGAAAATTACAGAGATAATTATCAAGAACTTCAATAAAAAATCCTAAATTCTTGAGTAAAGATTCTAAATCTGTCTCCAAAAGTTCTTTAGAGGTAAGAGTTATGAAACTTAAGCTACCGAAAACTGAATTGATGACATTTTCGAGTAATCTAAAAAAGTCTCACTTTCTGAAGTGTTTTTCAAAAATTTATTAATTCGAAGATGGTTAGGAGTCTCCAAACTCCAATATTCATACCAACCAATGGTACCCAATTCCAAAGCTGCAAAATTAGTTCACAGTTTCCCAATAATAGCAGAAAATTATTAAAAAACTATTAAATTACGAATGATGTAGTACAGTATTTATGTCTAGGAAGATCTTAGAATAAGAATGATACTACCGGTAAGAATTCACCTGCGTTAAATGTTTAAAATTTTAACCTCAATCTTAAATATATAGTATTTTTTAAATTAGAACTTTTGATCAAAATAATTTATGCTGCAAAACGATGCATGTTTTTCGAAAAACTGTTATTTGGTGCAAAATCTTTACGAATCATTCTTGTTTTTAATTGTTGAGAAATTTTTAAAGTGAATTTTGCGATGAAGATGTAAACTTAATAACTTTGAAGTTCTATCGACACTTTAAATCAACAATTAACTTTAGACAACTCGTTACTTTAGGAAGTAAATTTAAACCCATTTTTCAAATATTTTCAAGTTTTTTTTCAAAATAAATAAATAAATATCTTACTTTAGCGGAGTTGCCACTAGTACCAACGTAAAGCATTCCAAAAGCTGTAGACAGACTAATAGGTGAAATGAACACATTTTCAGCATTATTTTCAGTCAACCTTTGGTACAGTTTCACTCCTAACTCATTGTTTGCTACAGCCAATTTATTTAAATCATTTTCATTGGCTGCTTCTGTAGAAAATCCCACATTTAAGACGTAGAGTGCCAGCAGAAAAAGAAATCCATCCATCCTCGCAACCACTTATGAAAAATCTCTAAAATGAAATTCCACACATTTAGTTCAATTTAGGGTCATAATACTAATATATATTCATGGTATTCCGTAATAACCGCAATTGACATATAATTTTAAATTTCTTTTAAGAAATGAAGTAAAAAGGATATACTTACTCCTCGTCGCAAGTTATTAATATTTTAACTAAGAGAAAAAAAACTAAAACGCTATCAAAATCTAGCAAATTACTAGAAATTCGCTAAATTTAGATAACTTAAATATATTTCAATAGCGATTGAGGAGGGTTTTGGTAAAGGTTTGGAAAATCCGAAATCCTTTTGACTGCTTGAGAAAACAGAAAATAGTTGATTATTAGGCAATCAAATTGGTTCTGAAGTTTTGAGTTTCACTTCGAGTGATCAGACGAATTTTGATTGCAGTTTTGTACCCTAATCACTTAAATATTATTTGTATTGCTTTTGAGCTTGAATTTTGAATTGAAATCTAAAAAAACATAGTGATTAATGAGTGGTAATTAGAATATTTTCTTTCTTTTTTAGACTTATGCTCCGCTAATTAGTTTCTAGTTAGTTAAAACAAAACTAGTTTTAAATGTTTCAAATATTCACTTTTTTAAAATATCAGAAAGTTAAGACAAACTTCTTTTAGTTATAGTTACAGTAACAGTTCTACAACTACTAACAAACTACTTTTAGTAAGAGTTTCAAGTTTACTATTTCACTGTTGTTTCGATTTCAAAGTTTTAGAAATAAGGAAATGAACTCCTACCTTGAAACGCAGGTAATGAAATAAAAAGAGATCGAAAATTTGTGTCAGCAGCGCTCTTGCATCATCTTTGTTTCAAAGCAGATATACAAACATAAAAATACTTAATCATGCTAATAATACTTAATCATGCTATAAATTCATCGTACATTTCCCACTGTTTCAATAAAAGCACATTTAATCCTTTGTCTATAATTGTAAGTTTATTGGCCATTTTTTAATTCATTCCTAGTTAGCAATTTCCTCCTAACATTTAATTTTGGCAAAATAATTTTTAATATTAATGTAAGCCACATTTATACATGAAAGCAAATCTATACAAACTGTTTACAGCACGTGTTATGTATTTCTTTCGGTAAGGTTTTTAAGATAACACAAGAGCAGTGTTTTCCAACCCTTGGGGCGGGAACGGGACGCATGATACCGGGATCAAATGGTACCGGGTAGCCCAAGGAACATTAAATTTATTTCCGTTTTATTTAATATGGTGTATTTCCCTGGTGTGTGAACGACTTTCCAAGATCGAGAGGTTACCTGGAACCGAGAGACGTCACTTAAAGCCACACTAAAATCGCGCATGTTGTATTTTATTTTGAAGACACTTTTAAAAGCAATTAAATTAAAATTACTAAATAAAAACAATCTAAAATAGAAACAATCAATGTCCCTACATTCCTTCAACTGGACGCGGTAAAATTATCAAACGTTGACCGGTCCGAGGTGATAAAAAGTTTGAGGAGCACCGCACTAGAGAGCCTCACCCCAGTTCTCTGTTTTGGAATCGGATCTTTCGGATTGCTTCGCGACTCACACTTGTTTTGCTATTTGCTAGTTCATATGATTTTTATCATTTTTATTTTGGCTCTGTATGCATGCTGCTACTCTTTCTAAAACAAAGTTCTGAAGATATGCAACATATACTCCTGTGAAACTTTGATTCATAAATATTCAGTTCAAATTTTATTAACTCTGAAATGATTCATAAATAAGTCATATCATAATGATACATCAATGCTGTTTGGAAACTGCATTCGGAGCAATTCAATAGAATTATTTTGGCTTTGTATGCGTGCTGGTACTTCTTCTAAAGCAAAGTTCTAAAGATATGCAACATATACTCCTATGAAACTTTGATTGATAAACATTTATTTCAATTTTTATTAATTCTGTAATGATTCATAAATAAGTCATATCATAATGATTCATAAATGCTGTTTGGAAACAACTACATTTGGAACAATTCAATTCATTAAATTCTCCCATATACAAAAGAATAATTTCATTGGAGACACTAAGTTTTCAGTTTTTATTTTAACATAAATTCACAAAGAAAATGTTTAAAGAACGAAAAAATAATAGTGACTTAGCAGTGAAAAGTAGCGGTAATATACTAAAACTAAAAAAACTAAGTTTAATCACTAAAAAGCATGTTTACAGCTGATCTCCGTAGATTATTAAATATTATGTTAATTAAACGTTGATTATTAAACCATATTTAAACTATTATATAATTCTAAATTATTATGGTACCAGCGTAAATTAATTAACGTAGCTAAAATAAAAATCCAATGCAGTTTTTGGCACTTTTCCATTTCGCAGACGATAAAGTCGCCAAATGCAAATTTACTGCATATGCAAATAAATTCATCTGTTTTTTTCTTTTTTTTTTGTATTTTAATTTTTTAAATAACGTCTTTTTTTCTTCTTTTTTGAATAAACAAATAGATAAAATAGCCGAAATTACTTGCACCGACGAAATGGAAAAGTACTAAGTTTTTTTATTGTATGAACTGGTCACTCTTCCTTTTTATTTCTTCCCAACTGGTCGCTCTTCCTTTTTATTTCTTCCCAACTTGTAGCTCAGTTTATTTCAGCGCTTCGTTGCCAACACAAGAAAAGAAATTTCATCAGATAGAATTTTTCTGCACCGATTGCAGATTAAGCTATCTGGGTCCGACATATTTATTTATTATTTTTTTTTAATTTTTTTTTTTTTTTGAAAACAGGCTTAATTAAAATTTTAATTTTATTTTTGATAAGCAGGGGTTTTAAAATTATATATCTAAAGTAAACTTTCTAAATTGATAAAATATATATTTTTTTCAAAATAAGGTAAATCTTAAGCACAAGTAATTTTTTTACGTCACACTAACCACTCTACAACTAATAGTAACGCATGAAAATCAGAATATTTTTTTTCGAGATCAATAATTTGGTTGCCAGTGTTTCGAATTTAAATCTGCTTGAAATTTTTCAAGCATGCATTGAAATAGAACTTAACTGTTCGATGTTCGATTTATTGTTCAATGTTGATTTTTAAATTAAAATTTTAACGTAAAGAATAATAAGAATGATAAATTCACACTTAGACCTTAGCTTTTAGTTCAAAACATTGCTAATATTTAACAAAACTTGCATATAAAGTTTCAACAAATTATATAATAAACTTTTTTTTTTTTCAATGTGTGTTAGCGGGTAAAGAGATTTTCTTAAAATCAATGTTTTTCTAAAAATGCATTTAAATTATCTAATCTCTATTCTGATCCAGCTGTCAGCATGTGCGGAATTCTGAAGATCGGAAGACAGCGATTTAAATAGATTTGTAAAGTTAATAATATAAGCAATAATGACAAATGATAACAATATAAACCACTTATTATACACCACTATAAAAGGACTTAAATTTCGAAATACTTTATTTGTTGCTTTTCCCCTTAATCCAATTATATTTTATTTTATTTTATAACCATCATTGAACGGTAAACCCAATTTTTCATTTTACGACTACCAGTGTTCATCTACGTAATCTTCTAATTTTAAACCCAATCCAGGAAAAACAAGGGAATTCTTGCATTAAGTATTTGGAGAAATTTGCCTTCATGGATTACTTTTTAATGGAAATAACCCCCTTTTTCGTTGCATGGAGATTAAAACCATGAAAACTTCCCACGGTTACCCGGACAGCAAGGGACTCTAACCCACGATCCGCCTACCACTGAAGATATTTTATGTCAGCGCTGTGTGGTGCGAGCCGGGTGCGGAATTCGTATAAGCCAGCCATTTCTGGGATTAAACCACGGCTCATCTCATTGGATTGGCTTCATTCTGTCCCTTGAGCTTCCACGGCTCTATGCAATTAGATTGAGCAAAACTCTTTTTTGTAGTTGAACTGTATTCAGTATCATTACTCAATGTGCTGTTGCTCCAGGCCAATCATTTACCATAATTAAGTGATTTTCTCCGATACTTATGAATATCGAGGGGTCATAAAAATTCTATTTCCACAGTATCTACTATAAAACTTCACAGTATTGATGCTGTTTTAATATATAACGAATATACTAACATATCGGTATCTTTGCAATTATATTAGTATAATTGCTATGCATTAAAACTTCATCAATTAACATAGTGTCTGTTGTTCCAATTATAGTTCGTTCACCAGGAGTTGGCACTTGGCTCCCCCGCCTCGGACGCTGAGTTCATTTCAGCGCGGGAGTAAGAAGAGAAATTAAATTGAGACAACCCTTATGCGCGCCAAACACAAACAGTGACTTCTTTTTCAGTCGCTTACTTCGCTTTATCATTTGCTATTATACTTTTCGTTTCTCTAGCTAATAATATATATTTTAAATTTAAAAACTGCTGTTTTCCCAGCAAACTGTCTCAAAAAAGACAAACTATTCCCTCCAAAAATAAAAAAAGAAATATCATAAAAAAAGGCTTCAAATATCATCAAATTTATGAAAAAAATGCACATAAGGTTTGCGAAATAAATATTTTTGCCATACGATCGCCAAATAGTAGCCTTGTTCATGATTGCTCTTAACCTTCTCCCAAAAATAGCGAAGTAGTATCGTCGCATACCACTTGATGAAGGCGGAGCCAAGTGCCAACTCCTGGTGAACGAGCTATACCAAACTCAATTTAGTATCATTAACGTTAATGGCGTGTGGTGATCTTTTGCATTTCTCTTGAAGGAATTTGATACCTGCAAATGACGTCATCGTAGGTAAATCGTAGCATTTGACAATTAAGAAGCCAATCAGGTACGACACACACGAGTGAAGTCGCTCACAGGTAGTATCCAATTAAATATGATTTAAATTACGTGGATCGGTATTATCACTTCAGTTTTTATCAAGTTGCAACTACCCAGATATCACCACTTTATTATTATTTTTTACTATTGAAAAAATTTCTATATATGTAGTACATATTTTTTTGACGGAAACCTCGACCCTATGATCTACATAACATGTATCTGAAAATGCATCTGGATCCATCCAGTAGAACCGTAGTTGCGGGCCTTTGAGTACTGTCAGTTAATTTTAACCACCCTGCATTTCAAAGTACGAAAATAATAGTTTTTTCATGCATCTATTAAAATTTCTTTAAACAAGTCACGTTAATTACTTGATGATTTCAAACTTCATTTTCATATTTTCTTTAGCAAATGAAGTTTTCTTTTCCATCAAGTACATTTTTCTACTTCACGATTATTCAGATAATATCACCAAATTGTTAAATAATATGTTGATAGCTATACTAGTGACGAAAACTTGATTTTTATCTGAGCTAGCTTCAAAAAATTGTGTTCTATAAAGAGAAGTTTAGAATTCTATATCACTATTTAAGTTCTGTTTTGCAGTTATCAAACTACTGTTTAATCTGATGAAGAAACTTCAAGTCGTATACTTTTGTCACCACATGAATTAAAAGCGAAAGATTTGGTTAAAAAAAATTTTTAAATTTGAATTTTTGCTCAAACTTTACATTTTATAATATTCACCCGAGTCAGAGATACACTTCGTTAATTTGTCATTTTGTCAAATTCGTTATTTTGTCAGATTCGTTATTTTACTCACAATATTTTTGCAGTGCTATGTAGAGACATTATTTCATTATCAGAATTATGATTTTAGCATCACTTTTTATCAATGCTCTTTTACTACTTATTTCCTAACAATTATCATATATTAATTATTTTAACTATCCATGGAGTGCCTTATTGGCTCTTGGCATTTCCGGCAAAATTAAATTCCTAGTGCACTTTAGCATCCAAATAGAGTCTCGGTGCTGCCATCTCGTGTGGCAGAAACTAGACGTCTAAATTAACATGGCCAACGGTATCTCACCCATCGTGGTGGTCCTGAAAGAGTGGATACCATCTCTGGGGAACGCACTAGGTCTGCTCATCGGGAAGACTGATTGTGCAGCTCATAGGAAATAAAGAATATTATTTTAACTAGATATTACATATTTGCTTCTTAAATCTTGTAATAACTAGTTCCTTACCTACGTAAAGAAGATTAGATCCAAGAAGAATTTTTCTAGATTAGGTCCACGAAGAATTTCGTTTTTATGTGCAACAAACACTATTTGTGCAATGTTATGTAATTATGTTTTATTTACGTGACTTATGTGAATCTTTTCTCGTAAATGCCAATCAATTATGCTGATTTCTAGAATTAGTGATTTCAAAAGACTATGTTGTAACCTTCGGAATTATATCATAATTAGAATCTTAATAGTTCAGTCGACTTTTTAAATGAATATTTACATAAAGCTGATCAAAATGCTTCCATTATAATATGTCTTGTTTCTTAGCTGTTTAAAATTCAATTTTTAAGTCATACAAGCTGAGTCATTTGGCTTGTGATTGAAAAAATCAGTCTCGTCAAAAGATTTACTTTAAAAATCTTCATTTAATATTTTATCTGAAATTATAATTTTAAAAAGTAAGAAAAATATTAATTTAAGAAGCTTCGGACTATTCGTATTCTAATCAAGTCAAGTAAAATTCTCATTATATTAAAAATGTATTAAGGAGTTCAATACGAATAATTACAATTGAATATAACAAGCACTAATAAAAGTATAGCAATTAAATTGATTATTTTGGTTAATTTATTATTCATTAAAAAATAGTGATTAGAGAAAAAAAACATTAATAGCGATATTTATATTCTGCTCTTCTTGCATTCAAAAAGTTAGTTTTCTTTCGTATTAAATTCGTATCTCGTATTCATATTTCGTATCTCAAATATTAAAGCACTCAAATTGTATTGCAAAGAACAATTCGAAAAAAAATCTAACTGGGGATTAAAAATTTGCAAATAGCAATAAAAAAAAATGCTTATTTAAAAAAAAAATTCTAACTCTCTACAATGCTCAAAAAAAAATGAACACCCACAATAACTTTTGATATAATGATCGGATTTTTTTCGAATTCTTAAGATTTAATGTTAATGGTCCCATGGCTTAACCTTAAATATGCTAAATAATTAGTACAGATACGATAAAATGAAAGCAACGATAATGAAAGCAACGAAATCAACAGACATAATAAATTACTTCCTTTTTTTATGATGGATTTGGATTTCTGAAACTCAAAATATGTGTTAGTATTAACTGTAAAGTATAATCCCAACAGTTTAAGCAGGAGAGCTGTAAAAAGTTGAGACCACTTAATTTTAATATAAATTTCTGCGTATTTCGAAATACCTCGAGAACTAGTTAAGCAAAAATTTCGCGCACAGTTATAAAATTCAATTATTCAGTAGTAATTAATATAAGAAATTGTGACAGCTATACTCTATTTAAATCTGTAGACTTATTATATTTTTATTACCTCACTGAAAATAATGAGAATAAAAAAGCGTTAAATATTTCCTAAGTAGCACACATAATATTAAATAACATTAGAAAACCAGAAAATCGAACGTTATTTTGAAGAACTTTTGAATATTAGAAAGATTCGAAAGATCGATGTTTTCTCTGCATTATATAACGTCAGATTCTATACAAACTATATAATACGTTGCATTTCGTTTTGATGATATTATTTTTTATATTTTCTGTTATTATCTTGCGTTCGTTCTTTGTTTTTGGAATAAGCGAGAGGAAGATTTGGATGGTAGTAAAATAATTCGGCGATATAATTTTACTTAGTTTTCTATATTGTTGCAAAGTAGTAAAACATAGAATAGAAGTTTTATATACTAAACAAAATTATATTACGATATTATATTATATAAAATATCTGCTTCCATCCATTTTCATTCTTCTTACTCCAAATTATGCTTTAGTGTCCAGTTGATTTTTATGAATGACTGTTTCAAATTTAACTAAGAAATAATACTCGAGTAGCTAAACTTTTGTTGATGTATTTTTCTTTTCCTCATACGAAGCCTTTTTTGATAATTTTGCGTCATTAATTACTTTCAGAGTTTTTTTAAAAAATTTTTAATGGATTCCTAAATATTTTTTAGAACATGAGCCAATGAACTTGTAAGTTTATAGAACATATTTTATAAAAGTTTTTACTCTAGTCATTTGTAATTTTACAATCATCATCTATATTTCTTATGATTTCGCCTTGAATCAGTTCCACGGACTTCGATGTCTTGTCACTGATAATTGAATAAAGTTTCTCGAAAGAAAATATCATGCTGTATATAACAGAATGATAAAGACTGTCATCACTGATATGCTCTAGTGGCACAACTAAAAATCGCGTGAAACTCTCGCTTGCCGGAGTTCTAAACCGGTGGAAGCATTAATAGATTGTAAATTTACCATCTGATTGTATGGATTTTAAATTTACCGACTTTATTGTCAAACAGCATAAAAAATTAATCAATATTTTTCTAGAAAATTCACCATAGAGTAACGTTAAATATGACCGTACTTTTTGCTGTTACCATAAAATCAGAAATTCGATAAATTTTACCTTATTATGGCAGTTTTTACCATATTTTTTTCCTAGTGTATAACTTAAGTTGAATTTTTGCAAAAAGATGTCCTTGCAAAAAAAGTTTTATAGAATTTCCATATATATTGAGAAATGAAACAATATTTTAAAGAAACCCTTTTTCGAATAAACGGCTGTGCATACTTATTGTTTCAACATAAGCTAATTAAACAAGAGACATTAGAAAAAGTATTAATGTCTGAACTTTTCCTTTATTTACTCGATAACAGTTTCCATAGAGAACATGCATAATTGTTATATACAATGTTCAAATTTAAAGTCTTTTATACATTAATAACACGACCCAGAAAAATTAACAAATTAATTCTTCTGTCTACAACTGCAAACATGAAAGGGTGGTTTGCCAAAACTGTTGGAGGAACAGGTGGGGTAAAGTCATCAGTCATACCAGCTCCTTGGTTCGATTCATCAACTTCCAGAGCAGTCTTGTGAAGTGTTCCAGAGACAGCTAATCCTTTACTAAGTGTCATGCCAGAAAAATCACCTGATCCATCGTACGCGCTTTCAGCTCCCAATGCTTCAAAATCTTTCGAGAAATCTCGGTAGTACTGGAATTTGAATTTCGGAAGAAGGACCATTGTCTTTTGAGGCTGCAACTGGTTTAGAACGTTTACTATAGTGTCGGGGGTCATAGTCTTTTCTAAACTTGTGAGACCATTTTTCTGCTGTGGTAGTAAAATTAGTAAACCAATATTTCCTCCAATGTATGGTAACAATAAAGCTTGATAATTATCATCTTCAAAGTAAGGGAAGGAGTGGATAACTTGCATAAATGGAACATTCCTGAAATATATATTTTGAAATTACTCTCAATAAATACTCTTATAAAGAATATTCTGTAATTCCCATTCTTAATATATATATATATATATATATATATATATATTTCAAATCCTTATCAAAAATGGAGTCAAAAAGTGCATATATTAGAAGCAACTTCAAGCTTTACCTGTCAGTCAGACAGGTTTTGTTGTGCTTTTAATTACACTTTTTTTTAAATTATGATTCATAAATTTCCTTAGTATTTATATCTTTGCTTAATCTGAAAGTTGTGATCCCCAATATATGAACTTTTAGATTTCATTTTTGATAAAGATTCTAAAAATATGGATTAATAGTGGTGATTATAGAGCACCCTGCATAAGCAGAAATAGACACATTCTTAAGTTTGATAATTAAATTCAAAAATAGGTCTGAAGGAATTTTCATTAAAATAATTAAAATATATTTCTTAATTAACAGGGATGTTTCGTCCACTAGCCCCTTGATTGCTTCGCATTTATTACTGTTTTTCTCTTAGTCGATATTTTTACAAAAGCAAAGAACATTTGATAAAAAAATTATATAGTTATTATAATTTCATGTAAAATAAGAACTTTTTATGTGAGAACGATAACCTAAAATTGAAAAGTAATCTGTACTCGAAAAGAATTTAAACTTAGGATTGTGTGACCCAAAATAATAAATGAAAAGTAATTTTACTCGCTAGCGAGACTTAAATTATTATAATTATTTAAATAAAAAATGGTTTTAACTCTCTCGAATTGTGTTTTTTATAAATTTCGAAATAAATGTTAAGATTTCGAATAAGATAATGTTATCTGGTAACATCTAACTTCTTTCTCTCTCTTCCTTTTTCTGTGAGTGAGTGTTTATTCCTTTGTTACATAAAAGCTTAAGTGCGAGCTTATATAATAGATATCTCGAGAGAGATGGATAAACTTTTCAACGACAATGGACAAATAGTAATTACCTAAAGCAAAATAATCGAGAAAAAAATATCGCAAAAAAGCATTTAAAATTGAAACAACGATGGAGCAATTGTAATTTCGAATTTTAATTTCAGGACCACCACAATGGGTGAGATACCGTTGGCCATGTTAATTTGGACGTCTAGTGTCTGCCACACTAGATGGCAGCACCGAGACTCTATTTGGATGCTAAAGTTCACTAGGAATTTAATTTTGCCGGAAATGCCAAGAGCCAATAAGGCACTCCAGAGATCTTTTACATGCCGCATAATCATACGACATGGCCACTGAGGATTTTCTGCATCCCGAAAATCCGGTGTCTGGGCCGGGGATCGAACCCGCAGACTTGGGCTCAGAAAGCCGACGACAAACCAACTGCGCCAACCAGTCACCTTTATATCACCTTGTTGCATATCTGCAACATACACAAAAAGCCTATGTCTTTGCCCCCACAAATTTTGAAGGACGATTTCGGCGATTGTCGGCCAAAACTAGTGCGTCAAGATGAAATTGGGCACTGGCCTAATTGGGCTAACAAAAGAATCAGATGCAAATACCCAAAATGCAAAGGATTTACACAAACTATTTGTGAGAAATGTGGTGTAGGACTTTATTACAACAAAAGTAACAACTGTTTTAAAAATTTTCATATGAATTAAAATTTTTTAATCTTTCAATCTTAGTGCCATTTTTCACAATGTTGCAGGAATGCAACAAGCACTTTTTTGTCATTTTGCATAATGTTGCTGAAATGGAACAATCAATTTTTTTACGATAATTATTATTATTTTTTTTTTATGTTGTAAAATTTTTTTATTATTTTTTGCATGCTTAGAATGATGTATTCTAATGTATGAGTAATTTTTATTAAAATCAGAGATGTTGAGATATAAAGGGTTAAACACTAAAAAAAGCGGTGACTCATTCGATTTTAAGCGAGCATAGAATAATACGAATACAGAGGGATGCTAATCATATCGTTCATGAACTGATTGTTTAAAAAAGAGTGTTTATCAAGGAAAATTTTAAGATCGGGTATTAAATAAAAACATACATAATTTAGCATTCTCCCTACCGTAACTAGTTGAAGGACAGAAATTATGACGACGTTGTAGGCGCATAGATGTAATATTGGTTGGAATGGTAAAATGTATGTTGATAGCCATACTCTCCATTTACACACTGCATTTCTGTGTTATATGCATTAAAATATCTGTGTTTTTAAATGACAGATTTGCCTTTCTATATTAAAAAATCATAAAATCCACTGCCTCGATTGTTCAACTTTACATTCAATTCTGCTTTGCTGTGTAAAAACAATATGACTTGAAAACTTGAAGTTAAGAAATAATGTACAGAGAGCACGACAAAATAAAATGTGTTCAAGAATTATTAACTGTTAAACTTATTGTAAAAATTGGGCCATGAAGACAAATTGCTTAATATTTATTTATTGCAATTTGATACGCATTTCCTCTTCTTTTGGTTACTTGACAAAGGCCAATTAAGCATATTTTTACCTAGAATCTTTTCCACTAACTGAGCTGTTAGCTATAAGCCACAATCTTTATATAAAATGAAACACCTTACTTAAATCTTACTTTGTTTCCGTCGCTGAGTAAAATGGTTGAGGCAATGACAAATAAGGTGGAAAAGGTGTCTCCCACTTTCCTTTGAAAAAAGCAGCATCTATGAGTAGCGCAGATGAGAAAGCGTCCACACTATTTACAACACTATTAATTTTCCCATATGTTTCTTGATTGACGAAATTATTGATATCATTAGTAACGTCATTAGTGTTCAAAAAATTAACATTTTGAATGGTTAAATCATATAGATTTTGAGCATCTTCTTGAAACTGAGGATATAATGGTGCTCGATCCGTTACTAAAACTTCATCGGCGCAGTAAAGACTATAGTTTACTTGGTTTGGATTGTTTTCTGGTAGCATTTGTGCGAAGTAATAGTTGTAGGTTGAGGGAACTTTATTTAAAGGTAAGCCAGCTGCTTCGTAACCCAAGACAGAATATAGCTCCTGGAAAATATAAAATATTAATTTATTTGTTATCCTACTTTTTAGCACTATATGGTGGCTAATGGCATTGGCATCATATGAGGCCAATGCCATTGCACTTCACTATGCCATTCACTGACTAACATATGTACTCTGACTAACATATGTTAGTCAGTGAATGACATAAATATTCCAATCACTTATATTTTGATGCTACCTATTTTCCATTGTTACCATTTCCGACATACTGTGTTGTTTATGTGTATCACAATCATGGTCATTGTTCAGTTTATGAGTTCAATGTTAAATCATACCTGTTTCTCACGGACATCGGTGTTGAACGTACAATTTCAGAGCTCAGCATATATGTCTTAGTGTATCCGATATCGTTGACAAAGTAACCTACAAACTATCCTTGAGTCAGTGTCATCTTTGCCTTCTTTTTAATACGAGTATATTTGTCTGTTAAAGTGTGAGCTAGACATTATTCTGAAATAGTTCTCAGACATGATGTGTTTATGCTTTAATTACTTTATATTAATTAATTTTCTTATAATTATATACATACATTGGTAGATGGCAATACGAACACCGTTTGCGTTGTTATGGAGATAGTTTTTTTTATAAATTGAATATCAGTGATGCGGTGTTATTTTGCCAGTTGCTTTCTTAATATTAATAAAATAAACTTCCTTTTATTTTGTACGATTTTTAGCATTCTAAGTGATTGTTTAAATTGTTGAGTTTTTTGAGGTCAGTTATTTTTTTAATGTATAGTGGCATGCGATATACTATTCGATCACTAGAATTGAACTTAAGACAAATATTAGTGAAGAAGTGCATTGTAATGATTACATTCATTTTAAAGCTATCTGGTCCACGGACGACACTACGCAGTAATTTTTTTCACTAAAACACTAAGTGGTACCATATAAATACTTCAGAATAACTTTAGATTGAAATTTTTTGATTCGTCAAACAGACGAGAATTTGTATTGTGCTTTAAAAGTCATAAAGAAAATTTAATGTAGAATAACTTTAGATTGAAATTTTTTGATTCGGTAAATAGACGAGAATTTGTATTGTGCTTTAAAAGACGTAAAGAAAATTAATTTAATGAGAGTACAATAATACCTTTATTCAGTTGAATTAATATTATTTAATGATAAATTTAAAATTTCAATTTCTTAAAAACATTTTTGTTTTGTGCATCATTTTTTAATTAAATAAATATTTTTGAACCCAAAACTCTTGAATAACTTTATATAACTTACAAATCTGGACTAGCGATCATCCCCTAAATTTCCAACATTTAAACTGTGTCTGTCTACAAGAAACGGCGATACTTATTTTAATAAATAATGCAATTTGATTTTTATCGTATTCATATGGTTGGAAGAAGTTACTCCTGTTTAAGGAACTTGAAAATTTATGTGAAATTATGAAATGAATTTAATGAAAATGAAAATTAAATTAAAAATTAAATCTGAAAATTTATGGCTTTCAACGAAAGACTTCAAGTTTGAGATTTGGATTTCTTACAGATTAAAAACTTATAACATTTTTGGGACTTTCCGTTTAGACGGGCGATAGAAAATTTAACCATTTATTTTATTTTATATTTAAGAAACAAATAATATAAGAAATATTTAAAAAAAAGTCGACGGAGGTCTACATTGCTTGTCGACTTTTAACTTGCACCCAACTACTCAAGAACTATCTAATTTTTTTTATAAGGATCAGTAGCTCTGATTATGTCTTTATACAATGATCACAAATAGTTCGAGCATTGTAGTGTTGACGAAAAAATCAAACTTAATTTTCTATACTATTATTTAGTATTTAACATTAAAATGGCTAGTTGCGTAATCTTGATTCCAAATGTTACTAAAACATTCCTTTTTCTGTGTTGAACAAGTTTTCTTACTTTCATGTGCATATTAAGCAGTGCTTTACATGTCTAGTCCGTTCCCACACCATGGAGCAATAACTACATCAGTAAAAACTAATCCTCAATGATTTCGCATGAGAGATGCATTATAAAAATCATACAGATAACAACAATGTTAATATCAGCTCGGAACTGACCATTTACTTCAATATGATGCTATGATATAATCTTACTTGCTGTGTGTTTCCCCTGGCTCCATATAACATTACTCCTAAACCTGTCATCAAACTGAGAGGGCAAAAGAATATATTGTCTGTATTTCCATTAATCAATCTTGGATAAAGACTGGCAGCTAAATTATTGCTGGCATCTGCAAACCTCTTCAGGTCATCATTTGACACTTGGGCAGAGCTAATAATAGCGTGAGTAGTGATAAAAAGGAACAGAATGCTGAGCACCATCCCTGAAATATATATGCGATCTATATTATTAAATATATGTTCTAATTTATTATAATTTATTTCATATTAGAGTAATATAAAAACTGAGCAAATGAGACACAGTAGCATCAGAAATAAAATAGCGATAGTAAAGGCACCTTTCATGTTTAAAAATTATAGTAAAAAGTGTTCTCCGCAGATTGCGGAACATTGAAAATTAAAAACTCATATTTGAACCTATTTAAAAGACTGGACATTCAGAATGAGAAAAATCCTTAAAAAATCATTAATTTTGTTTTTGAGATATTAAATAATTTCTACTTTACTAAATAATATGCAACAAAACGTTTTTAAATCGGGGTTATGCTTACCGAGTTATAAGAATATGAACTTGTAAAGTTATATGTTACTATGCAGTTCTCGTTGACAGAGTTGCTTTTTCTCGTAATGAAATTTTTCAATGTTCTCACAACTTTAAAAAGTTCCTTGGGCAAAATTTTTTTGTTTTATTGTTATAATAAAATTTTCGGATGCTCTTTGGTGTGTCTTGTTTAATTCTAAATGCATTAAATTAACTTAATACCTTAAATTAATATTCAAGCAAACATAATTGAAGCATGTTTTGCGAAGAAATTCTTGGCGACAAAATAAAAATTTAGTGCCTATGTACGTACATAAAAATTTCCTTTTTAAAGACAATTATCAAGAATTGAAAACTATACTTTTAGCTATAACTTTAAGACTATTTTTCTCCAAACAATTATACACAGACTTCTACTTATGCTGAAAATATTCCGTTAACATTTATAAATGATCAAATAAAAATAGCACTTTTATTTAAGAAGAACCTATTTTAAACAGCAAAACCTATTTAAGTACTTGAAACTGCTATCTAGACTGAAATTGTTAGCTTTATATCTATTTACGCATCTAAAATTGTTATTTAAATAAGTAAAGTTTTCTTTCCTATGATTTTTTTAAATCAAAATTGTAAAGAAATCAAGTAGAACACGATTGTTACAAGTGATAAAGTGTTACAAAGATTTTAATGCATAAAAATTAATATTTTAGTTTGTATTTATATGCATTTTCTTCCTAAACTATCTACCCACTCGAATATGTTTTCATTCAATTTAACGTAAAAACATACACAACAAACGATGCCTCACTTCTCTAAATAGTTTTGAGTTAAAATTGTTAATAAATACTTTACAAAAATTGAACTTTTTATGCAAAAAACCTTTCGAATTTTTGAACTTTTAACCCTATTGACTCGCGTTTGATTTCAATAGATTCAGCGTAAAAACTAGGAAATAGCAGTTCACTAGTCTAGATTACTATATTAGATGATAGCGCTGTCAATATAGTTCTTTTTGTGCAATGTTGACTACTTACGCGCAATCAAATATTATGCTTCTTGTGCATAAAATCATACAATTTTTAAACCATTAATCCTGTCGTTTTGTACTGGGTCTTTTTCGATTAAGCTGAGAGTACACCGAAAATAATACCATTTTTAAGAAATCTATCAATCTATCTTCAGAAAACAAAGCAACCATATAGGAAGTCTTAAGGTCCTCCTCTGACGTCACAGCAGAGCGTGACTATTTCTTTTCCCCCTAATCTTTCACACCTAATGCATAATTATATTGAATTTGACGTGATGGGTCTTTAAGGAATTTAAACATCTTAATTTCGGGTAACAAATTAGTACTTCTATGTACCCAAAAGCAGAACAACTGCCGCCCCTTGCCAACGAATTTTTCGCCATCGAAAACAAATAATTATATTAAAAAATAAGTAGAAAGATGATGTAAAAAAATTAAACACAATAAGTACAAAATTCAAGCAGGGCTTAAAAGATGGAAAATATTACAGCATATAAAAATGGAAATAAACAGTAAACTAATTTGTTTTATTACATTAAACTTGGGTAGAACACTGGGTAGAAGTTTTTTTTTTCGACGATAGGTTAAAATCTTATTTTTATTGCATTAAAAATAAGGAAAAAGTGCTTAAAATTTTAAGGGTGTAAAATACATTTTCCCTAATATTTCTTGATTGAAATGTGATTTATGGAATCATTTTTAATTTAATGGCTTTGCACTGGGTAGAAGTTTTTTTCCGATGTTTGGTTAAAATCTTATTTTTATTGTACCGAAAATGCTGAAAAAAGTGTTTAAAACTTTGAGATATATTGAAAAATCAGGATCCTTTTTATTTTTTGATTAAAGTGAGATTTATTGGATCATTTTCAATTCAAAAGCATCTGAATAAAATAAACTGAAACACAATATTAAGTACAAAATTCAAGCAGGGCTTAAAAGATGAAAAATATTACAGCATATAAAAATGGAAATAAACAGTAAACTAATTTGTTTTATTACATTAAACTTTATGACTCTTATACATTGAGCACATCATTTGGAAAGGAAACAAAGAATAAGGAGAAATACACATAATTCCAGTCACTAATTTTATTATATTCAATTAAAAATTAGCAGATTAAAATATTCTTACCTACGCAGATATTGATTATTCTCAATTAGAATTCCAAAAATGAAATCTGCTCCATCTAAAACAAAATGCATTTCATTTCATTTTTATATGTAAGACTTTATATGTCCCATTACGTTTTTATTTCATCAATACCGGCTTTTTATTATATTTACTTTGGAAAATATGATATATTAAAATAATAGCGTTCAAACATTCTAACGTATAGCATAATTAGTATTTTGAAAGTGACTCCACCTTTAAAAATTTCAGCAATCAAATATTTTAAGTAAAGCTGATAGAATTTCATAAGCAATTGTTTCAAATTAGTTCTGAAATCTTTCACAAACCGGCACGATTGTCCCGGAAAATTACAGACAAATAAAGAGTTAAATACTTTCAATTTGTAGTATAAATTTTTATCTTAAATATTTTAAGAATATAATGAAACTGTATAACTAAAAAACATTATATGATAACACAAAAAGTTTTAAAAAAGTAAAAATTAAGTTCTTAATGCTCTCTATATTAAAGGAAAATACTAATGTTGCTGTCACCATTGCCGAACGTTTGCAAAAAATTAATGGAGTCCCCCTCCTTCCCAACTGAGTCTGGAAGAGCATTGATGCACTGTTGAATTTTTTCAATTTCGGATATGGCCTCAGCCAGGGGAACACCTCGTGTTTCGAGCTTTGTTATTGCTCCACTTAAGTCAGAAAAGTGAGTGTCAATTATGGCCAAGTCCTTCTGCAAAGAGATATCCTGTAGTAATTCTTTTGTGACATAAACTGAAGAAGCACAGGAACTGTCAATTGCATCTACAACTGACTTTATTGCATCAAAATTATTAGCGTAAAAACGTGCAGCTTCAATTCATGTACCCCATCTAGTTATCACAGGCTGTGGAGGTAAGGGCAAATCAGGATACATTTCTTTATACAATTATATGCGCACAGGTGCCTTGAAAAAAACTTTCTTGATACTAGAAATTAAATCATTCACAGAGGAGAATACTTCTCGAACAGTCTCAGCCAGTCTGTGAACAGCATGAGCCAATCATGTAATATGAAGCATTCTGGGATAAAAAATGTCCAGTGCTGCTGCAGATTTGACCATATACGGAGCGGCATCACTGACAAAAATCAAAACATCTTCAGAACCATCTCTATCAGGCCATAATAATGTGATAGAATCATTGACAAACCTTGCTATGGTTGAATGATTGACTTTTTCAAGGGCTTTACTTGCTAGAAGATGTGGTCGAGTAGGAATATTATCCATTTTTCCACAAATAAAGTGAGCAATATAGCGACCGCACTTATCTATCGTCTCATCGACTTCAGTCCATATAGGGCCATCTCCAATATCTCGTCGAATATCATCCAGTACTTCGTTATATATCGGTTGAAGGTAGTTCTTTCTTAAAGTCGATTCATCGGGAATGATCTGATTGGTACAATATTTTTTTAAAAACTGTCTTAAGTTTGGATTATTTAACTTTTTTAAAGGAATATTGCTGCTTACTAAGGCTTTGCATAAATCACTAGAAAAATCACATTCCTTTTTAGCTGCTTGAACAGGAATAGTTAATAAACTTTGAATAAATCCTTTTGTATTCTGCTTTTTCTTCGCGGAGTGAGCATTAGTCTTTATATGTTGATCGATTTGATACTTTTTTTTCACAGGAAATTTGTTTTTGACGAATCACACAAAATACTATTTCCCCATCGATCGTAAAGTCCTTCCCATAGTCCGAAATCCATGTCTTCATTAAATTTGATTTAGTCGACTTAATTTTTGGCATATTATAAAATTCAGCAGTCAAAAATCACGTTCGAAGCTTCACTAACTACGTATTCAACTGATGAATGTCGAAACTATCTATCTATTGGATGGACTATCGAAATATGTTTGAATAGCAGCTCTCTCCGAAAATGTATTCACTCCACCTTTCAACTAATCAATCACAGGAAAGGGAGGTCATTTTCTACCTACCACAGAAGCCTTATTTTCCCCACACAGATTGACAATTATTTATTCCAGGAAAAGACATCCCTTCATAGAATATCTGACCATCCCTTTCTGAGGTTTCTATGACGAATATCTGTTTGGGTGGGCCCTTTGTACCCCCCTTCCCGACACACACCTCATTTCTGCATCTTTTTCACGTGATTGCAATCACCTCCAGCAACATCAATCCAGCTGACCCTTTCAGGTGATAAAGAGCGACAAAACAAAATTTAAAGCGTTCCTTATGCTAACATAAAAAGAATAGTGATATGGTTTTAGGAGGGAAAAGCCATAAAATGCTGAAAATATGCATTTATAAGAACAAATATACCTTTTTATGCATTTATATGCACAAATGGCTAAAAGTGCTAAAATATGCAATTGCATATGCACGTATGCAGTTGCATATTATCCGCTGTCTAGTCATTACGTTTGGACTACTAAAGGATATTTATGGTAACCCGTGCTGAGGCCTGCTCCTATCTAGGAGGTGTTGGACCTCTCCGGCAAGCATATGATTGATACGTCATAGATCTGTTATGCATGCGCAATTGACACTGCTAATTATTTTAAAGGGGAAAACATGGGGAAACTATATATATATATATATACTGGTAACGATAAATGAGGGTGCCCACTGGGTAACGATAAATGAGCAACACTCCCGGCATCTTCTATGACGAAGAACGAAAGTTCAGTGCCTGCCGTTATTATATATATATATATTCTGCCTTCGATAAACATTTATCTACTGGTCGGTACAACTCGTCAAAAGCAGAAGGCGCCTTATTTACAACTAATGGAACTTGAACCAGACCGCATCTTGGGTATGCGAGAAGAAGGATTGATTTTCTTAACGAGAAATCACAACTATTAAGCATGAAAGCAACCCTTACAACAACTCGAAATGAAGAGTGATTTGGGTCGCGCTGATTGAATTTCTTGACAGCGCCTTCTGTTTGCATCTTTTTGTAGCTCCTCCCCAATATTGTTTCTCCGTAGTTTGTTCACAAAATGTAAATCAATCATAAATCAGTTCTTCAAATTTTAATGATTGTATTTTCTATCTTAGTTTTAAGTAAAGTCTTAAAGTTCCTTTACAGAAAATAAAATAAAATAGTGTTCGTCATCAATGTTTTTTTAATAATAATAATAATACTAATAACATACGTTTTGAAATCTTGTTTATTCTGATGTTTTTATTAATTTGTTTAAATTTTATTCTTACGTTATTGTATAATATTATTTTTAACGTTAATAGTAAGGATTTCTCGGCTAAATACAAGTATCCAATGATGGTAAACCAGTATTTCAGTATTAAAATTATACAATTACGAGGAGCATCCAGAACGTTAGTTTCCCAATGTTTTCCCCTTTAAAGTAATTAGCAGTGTCAATTGCGCATGCATAACAGATCTATGACGTATCAATCATATGCTTGCCGGAGAGGTCCAACACCTCCTAGATAGGAGCAGGCCTCAGCACGGTTTACCATAAATATCCTTTAGTAGTCCAAACGTAAAATGACATATTTCGTATTTTCAAGCACTGCGCAGCTTTCTTATTTTTCATCTACTGCGCAGTTAACTTCGTTAGATTGGACTACTAAATTGATACGTGCTGAGGCCTTCCTTCTTCTAGGAGGTGTTGAGAGGTCCCGCCTAGTGCCAGTAGGCAGAGGTAGCAGAGGTCTGAAATGGAAGCTCTTATTCCTTCCCCCGCCGCCTGTGAGGTTCGGTCTGTGATAAAGTTCTTGAATGCACAAAGCATTGCGCCAATTGAAATTCATCGTCAGCTCTGTCAGGTCAGTGGGCCGAACATCATGATTGAGCAGATGGTGCGTCGCTCCATGCAATACTCGTCCACATACGGCTCGACGCACAGCAGCTGTTTTGACGGAATTTGACTGGGAGTTGTTTGATCACCCACCCTACTGCCCTAATCTTGCTCCCAGTCATTTTCACGTTTTCTTGCACCTCAAGAAATTGCTGTTCTCCGGTGAGCGGTTTGGCAGCGACAAAGAGCTGAAGACGTCTGTCACACGCTAGTTCCATTCACTGGCGGCAGTGTTCTACGAGAGAGGGATACAAAAGTTGATCCCACGATACGACAAGTTTCTCGATTCAGGAGGTGGCTATGTTGAAAAATAGCTGAAACATTGCTGTACTTGTTGATAATAAATATGTTCCTGAAAGTGTGAGTTATTTTTTTTAAATTTTATTTTATTTCATTTTATTTATTTATTTTTTTTTTTTAAGTAAGGAAACTTACTTTCTGGATGCCTCTCGTAATATAAATCATGTATTTATGTTCTTTATTAAAATTTGACTGCATTATGCGATATACCAATTTTTAAGCTCCTAATGCTCTTAAATATTGAAATCTCTATTTTCAATTCACCTTCAATTCAGTATAGTATAATTGCTGAACTAAACAAATAAAAGCTACACAGGTATAGTTTAGATTTATTATATGAGATTTGTAGAATGTATAGAGTTATCACTGTAATAGTATTTTCGGTAGTTTGAATTTTTTTATCATATTCTATTACATTAAAGGATGTAATTAATACTAATATCATCAGCAAAACAAATTTAGATCACATATAATTCAGAATTTTTTTTTATAGTGAAGTTGCGTAATACAACTGTACAAGTTGCAATAAGTGTACTAATATAATAAGTTACAATAAAATTATTATAAATTAGGAGACATATTTTTCTTGTTAATTTCTTACTTTAACCAATAAGCACATTTCTTCCGTCTAAAAAACCGAAATTAGATATTTGAATTCAAAGACAAATCCGCTTAAAAAAATGAAAAGATAGAAAGATGAAGCTTAACTTAACTTGGTTAAGCTAAGGTTTCATGGTTTCATACAAATAGAATTTTTGAAATGAATGAATATTTAACTGGCAAGAGGAAACATTTGAGATAAATTATAAGTTCGAAAATTGAAATTTAGGCCAAAGTTTTTTGTTTGTTTAAGATTGGAGTAAAAGAGGGAGCCACATATTAAATCTATGCAAAACGATAAAAGATAAGTCATTTTCTTTAACACTCAGGTTTTGCATTACATTAAGTATTAAAATTTATTATATCTATATTAATACAATTTAATAACAATTTCAAAACAATACAAACAAAGATTTAACAGTGAAGCAAAGAAATTATTAAGGAATAATAATTTTAAATTGAAACAAAGATTTAAGAATATTTGAAGCACATCATCCACTTAAAATTTCTAAATTATACTTACCATTCTTGCTAGCTGAAAAGTTCCTTGATGGAAACAACGCAGTTTAGATCCATAATGAGAAACTTTAAATTATAAATTACATTTGCATAAAATTAACATAATAAAAGTATTTTTAATTGATATTAAAAAAAAATTATCATTTCAAGACAAATATTTTATAGTATAATTTTATTAACAAAAAATATAATACAAATCATATAAATTCTATAATATTAAAAAATATTACCTAGCACGAGAAAGCACTTTTAAAATTAGTTTTAAGTAAGTAAATTAAACTTAATGCAGATTTTTTTTCCTGATTTTTATTATATGGTAGAGGCGACACGTGTAAGATATTGATTTTAATACTAGTAAATTTAATTCAAATAATTCCAGAGAAAGAAATAAAATAGTAATTCAATTCGATACATATCAGTTTAAACTATTCTCTTTTTTTTTGCTCCTTGGTAAATAAAAAAAAATATCGCGGCAATAAGTTGTGATTTAATATCATTCAAAAAATTTGAGTGATATTAAAGTAATGTGGTGACCCATAATTACTTTCCCTTTTCTTTATGTGTCAATCACAATTTTCACGAAGTGAAACTTTTAAATTAAAAGTGAAACTTTTAATTTGAAACTGAAACCCAGAAGTGGGAACTGAAACTAATATCTGTCGATCAAAAATTCTAATCCAATAATTTAATTTCTCAAATTAAATCTAGCCAATCATTGCACATTAAAGGTGTGGCTGATTCATTTCTCTGGGGAGATCCGAACCGAACACATTACCTTTCTCTGCTAAAACTCATTGAAAACGGACGTGTAGTCCTATCTCTCTATAATCTTATTATTTTGCATGTAGCGTGTATATGTTTGTGATGTGGTTAATAAAATCTTAATGTTTAACCTGTAAACCTTCTGATACTTAAAGTGTACCTAAACACTACAACTAATCCCATAGTAACAAGAACTACTGCATATGATAATTATAAATTTAACGTATGAAGCATTTCCGAAAAATTGGCTTTCCAATTAACAAGCTGACTAATGTTTCATCACATAATTTCAAAAGAAATAAAACCATTTAAAAAAAAAATTTCGCATTTTTATCATCTTAGCTCAGGATACGTGACACCCAGTTTTTTACTCATATGCTTTATATAATGAAGGAGTTACCCAAGTTAACACACACCCAATGTACTGTAATACGTTTGCTCTAATTTCTTTTAAAGAATAATTACAGATTTAAAACCTGTAGTGTATCTTCCACCAAAAAAATACAATTCCAATTTACTAGTATAAAAGACATATTAACTCGATTCTAAGGAGGGGTACCTTTTAATAGATGAAGGTAGACATTGTCGATAGCTACTATTCCCCACATTCGTGACCCGGACGTGATGTAAACACGCCTACCATGACAGAAACTCCTACTTCGATTTGAATACGCCTACCTCGATGTACAGTTGACTTGCGACTGCGACATCATATACCTCCTCGCAGTGCTGCTCAGTCTTGTCTCGATCACACAAACATTATCCTGCATACACTCGACTGCTAAAGGCAACACAGGAGCGACTGTGACCATGAACTTAATAGACGATCAGCAATCAAAAGTACGGTGATCATAATACAGCTCTCCCGGCTTCTCACAAAAAACAGCAATGAATCAACTAGTGGTATCCGTTCATCGAATTCTATCACAGATATAATTCTCGTGGGGGAGTACTGTAGTATATCTACCACTACAAAAATACAATTCCAATTCACTAGTATATAAAACATGCTAACTCGATTTTATGGTGGAATACCTTTTCAAAGATGAAGGTCAAAAAAGAAGATGTTGACAACTACTACTCCCCACAAACCCATTGATGAGCCTACTAATTATATATTATTGTCTAAATGCTACAGTAAACGATTTTAACTAAACGTCTGACAAAATAGTTTGACCTTTACGTCCTTTAAAACATTTAAAACTGAAAAAGTCTTTTAATAAAAGAAAATTTCCCAGCCACATTAAAAGGCTTTAATAAAGCAATTTAGCTGTTTCATTGAATCTCGAAAAACTTTAATGGTGTTAAAAATATTTCAATTATATTATATTAAAATAAGCTTCATATACTACATATTATGCGCAATTTATTTTCATTACTTTAATGTAGTAAGTATATTAAAATATCCTTATTACTTTAAAAAACACTGAAAAAAGATTCAGAAACTAAGTGTATTTAAATAGAGAAGGATAATTTTTAAAATATCAAAAATTCCTACACTACATTTAATGAAATTGATTATTCACTGTTCACGGAAAACTGTACTTTTATGAGAAGCAAGAGTCAATAAAACACCTCCTTTAATAAGAGGTTTTATATGATTCTTAACAATTTTGTTTTATCATCTAATTATGTTTATTCTAGAAAACAGGATGTACTAAATTTATCACATTTAAATATTCTGAAGCATATCGTAATTCAAATCTTAACAGTGACTTGACATTAAAATTCGAAATAAACTGTTCTAATAAAGCTGACGGATAATGTGATTTTAGTTACACAACTCTTCAGTTCTAAAGATAGGTTAAAAATGTAACAGATGCGTCATTTTTCTTCCTCGCTGAATGTTAATGGCAATTTGCATTTGGAAATATGATTTGTAAAGATTACGAAGCTTAATTTCCATTTTTTGGGGAAAAACTTTCTCAAATTACAAACGTTTTTCTCAGTAACATTTAGGACCACAAATAGCATTAAGTATATTTATTTATTCTGCATGTTTTGAAACAATTGAATAAATTATTTAAAAGAAAATACCCTCATGACCAATAAAGTAAGGCGGTAACGAGTCCGATTAACGTAGCGATAGACGAATTTTGCCTTCATGAACTGTTAGAATTTTTATTCTAAATTCCCCCGTTGCAGTCTATCAATCCAATTTACCATAAACTACTTATAGTTAGATACATTTATTTCTTTTTCCTTGACGGGTATAAAACTATTTACAACTGATATGGTTAAAAGAATCCTTGAACATAAATTTATACGATTTTGCAACCATGTTCAACTAGCGTAGTTTTAAAACCAAAAAAGTAAAATTGAACTGGATATTAGAGTTAGGCTATGTTAGGTTTTTCATTAGGTAATGGACAGGTAATGGAGTTAGGTTGTGGTTAAGCTTTGTTTTATTAAGTGATTAGGAGAATGCAGCTTAATTAGTATATCTAGTTGGACCATCTAAAGTGAGAGATAAAAAATATTAGACTTTTATGTGTTGAGCAACTTTGTGGTGCTGCCATGCATGCGTAAATTCGATTTTCGTATTCTGATTGTTCAGGGTCAGCAATTGAGGAGTTAAATACATTGGAAACTTTTTATGCGTTAAAATAATGAAAGAAATTGTAATGTCAACGTTCCGTTCAATCTGCCATGACATTGACAAATTGGCACTATCTGCTAAAGAATGTACCCAACTGCAAGGCACTAAGCGGCTTTATGAGGGGTTCACCGCACACTTATTACTATTAGATAGTTAGACATCCGATGATAAAAAATAGAAATCTGAATTCCTAAAATTTATAATGTGACTTAGCTTCCAGTTTTCAAGGAGCCTACGCTATAATCTAATTGGCTGTGGGTTTAGTAGGCGCTGAAAAATTCTGGTTATTTAACCGTACAAGATGATAACAGTCAAATGATTTTTCTCGCTGCTAACAGTTCTAATACCATTTTTTCTGGCTATTTAACTGTGTAGATTGAATATGGTTAAATAGCAATTAAATAAATTGTTATTTAAATTGTACGAAACATTTCCAGCAGTGTGTCGACATATCGGATAAAAGCACCGAATTTCATTTCAGGCACAAACTAGATTCTTAGCTTTCAATTTTTACTACATCAAACTACTCATCTGTAAGCCATGTTGAATTATATAGCGAGTATTTAAAAATTTAGGTATATTATCAATACCTCGGCTGCTTTCAGTGCCTCAGGTAGAGCCACAAACTTGTTTTCTGAATACATATATTTAAAGTTATGGAAAAAAATATATAATTTTTAAATGCATTAGACTAAAAGAAAGAGGGAGGCCAGCGTGGATATATATGGGGCTAATGTGGACATCTTGAATAATTTTTTTAGTCATGTTTTTTCTATGAGATATCGTAAATTGGCAACACTGATGTAGATTTCCATGTGTAGTTGCTAAATCACACATTGAATACTTTAGTGGAAATTTGTAAAAGAAGGTTTTTAAGGTACAAAAGTAACTTTAAAATTTTCTCTTTACTCATTTATTAACATACTTCATTTTCCCAATTTCAACTGAAGGTGATAATATGTTATAAATGATGCTGTTTTTACGTTTTTAGTATTAACTTATGCTCAGTACAGTTTCAATTAGTCAGTTTTATAAAATTTTTTTAAAAAAAGTGTCTTTGTGGGGCTAGAATCGATACATAGTGGTGGTGGGGGTTAATGAGGATATGATTTAAGTGGATTTTTTTTCATTTAAAAGTAAGCAACTTTCGTTTTCTTCCGCTCTTTCTTTTTAAATCGAAATGATATCAGATCTATACAAATAAATTAAAACTTCTTCACAACACTGGCTCAATAAAAGTTAAGGCTTTTGTACTAGTAAATTTTTTTTCCAAATAAAGAAAAAACTATGTTGTGCGTTATACCGCTATTTATAGGTATGGATATTACGAAATTCAGTCCTTTAAAAAAAGATGGATATACTTCTTTTAATCATAAATCTTTCATTCTTTAAAAAAAATATCCCAAATTTCAAAGAAAAAATAATTGCCAAACTTTCATCGCCAGTGACTGGTAGAACTACCAGGTCAGCATCTCAATACACATTTAAAGTTGAAATTTCTGTTTGGTGGTAAATTAAATTTCAAAGCATTTATCAAGTAAACCAATCTGAATAACGGTTTTTAATTGCATTGATTTGCTTTCAAAATGTGTTTTTTAGTGTAGTGAAATGCTTTACTACAAATTTGTATTTTGAATAATATATATCAATATTTATTCACCAATAAGGCTTAATTTGAAATTAATTTTATTTTGGTTTTAGACTTGCTTTTCTGAGCTATATTAGATGACTACTTAACAAGTTATCAATTTTGTCCACACTAGCTCCATATCTTGCCCAGCAAAGTGGAGGTTAGTGCGGATAAAAACAAGTTTTTTTTTTCTCTTAAAAAATAGATTATGAAGAGAAAAACCAAACGATTGAGTCCAGATATAAACCAGAAAGCAGTAAAAGGACCAAATTATTTTCAAAAAATATTTTATGATATAAAAACTATATTTCATAAGGTTTTTGACCAGTTTGTAAAAAATTTCTTAACTAGCCTCTTCTCCATTTTTATTCTTTAATATATGCATCAACTACAAACTACATATTAACTGTTCTAAAAATCAACAAAATTAAACATTCGTAAGTGTAACCTTAGAGGAATCATGTAGAGTGTATGCATCTCATTTGAATTAATTGTGTTACTAATTAGTATACTTGACGGTTAACTACGCTAGATATAGAAACCGCAGAAACATTTCATGGTACTAGTATAAGTCTGCTTGAGAGACCTATGTGACTTAGACCTATGCTTTGAAGAAGACCTTTGTTTCCATAAATATTGAATTACACATATTTCCACTGCACATAGAGGATCTTTAAACATAAATATCATACGCATGCAGATTTTGACGGCCAAAATCTAATACTTGTTTATGAAACTAGGAGGCTCCATCCCTGATCGCGCTGTTTTCCAGTCCCCGTAATTGCTTCTCATTTATCATTGTTATTTTCTTTCTTTAAAACGTCAATATTTTCCATGAAAACACAAAATATTTTGTTTTCAAATTATACAATTATTGTAAAAGAAACGCGCATATGTATGCAAATAAATAAATTCCAATACTCCATAAAGGATGCAAAAAACGGACACCTTAACTGATATATTCGAATTTAGTATTTTTGAAACATATTTCTTTGAAAGAATTTAGGCCCATTTTCTCACTGTTATTTCGAAGGCTCAGAAAACGCATGTATTGTAACATTTTTACGTAAACAAAATAATTTTTGTGAAGATTTGGAAATATTAAGATAGTAAAAAAAAAATTAGAAATAAAAATTTCAAAATAAGTGAAATTAAATCTATTTTTTCTTAATAAAAAAAATTTGGAAATTTTGGAATTTAAAATTCATGCGGCGTGCATATAAATTTTTTTTACTTGTGAGCTAAATTTTATAAAATTCACATTATTTTTATTAATTTTTTATTGTTATTAAAAGGTATGGTACTTGACACAATTTCTTTTCATACTGAAACCAGTGCATATTATTGGGATCAAAGCAAAAAAAAAAAAAAATTCTGTATATGAACTGAACATATTCAATACATATGTTGAAATATATGTAGCTGCATGTTAAACTATATACCAAATACATGTTAACAACCATATATTTGGCATATAGTTTTCTATCGCTGCAAAAAAAAAAAAAAATTTGGAGGAATTTTTGGTATTTGCGAATAGGATTTATGGGATTTTGCACAAACTTAATTTTTACTCAGGGAAAAAAAAAAAAAAAGAAATGTTGCATAAAGAAACAGCTTCAAGCAGTCGCTCAGCATATTATATAATTCTTCTGTGCATCGAGAATGTCTATTGAATCAGAAACTTTGAGACAACAGTTTTAGATCTAACGTGATAAACCGAAAACTAATTTTATCGGTTTTAATTTCAATAAAGAGCACCAGACACTAAAATACTACTTCTGGATAAACTGTTTATTTAATTGATGTTGATTACAAATGATAGTATGCATCTTTTAAATCATATAACAAAACCCTTTATACATTAATGACGCGACCCAAAGCCAACTTCAAATTGTATCTTCTGTCTATTACACCAAACATGAAAGGACGGTTTGCCATGAAATTTGCCTCAACATCTTCATTAGACGAAGGCGACGCGCCAAGTCCCTGATGTGACTCATCAACTTCTATAGCAGCTTCGTAGAGAGTGCCAGTGACATGCACGCCTTCACTGTTCGTCATACCTGAGAAATTTGCTGATTCATCATACGCGCTTTCAGCTCCCAATGCTTTGATGTCTTCTGTAAAATCTCTGTAGTACCGGATTTTGAATTTCGGAAGAGAAACTGATATCTCATGTTCCTGCAGCTGGTTGAGGACATTCGTCACTTTATCAGGCGTCATGTTTTGTTCCAAATTCGACAGCGTATTATTTTCTAGTGGTAGTAAGATTAGTAAACCTAGAAACTTTCCTCTATACGGCAGTAATAAAGCTTGAAATTCATCGGTTTCGTAGTAAGGGAAACTGTGGGTAACAACCATAAATGGAACATCCCTGAAAGATATATTTTTGAGATTCGATGCATTAGACAAATAATAAAACATAGCTCCTTCTTTTAATTAAAGAGAAAAAATATTTTCTTTTAAATTAATTTTATTCAAGATCTCTTTATTTATCACTATAATAGTATGCATAAATAAGCCATCGATAGATAAACACAGATCGCGCTAGTTGTTTTGAAATTAGTTAAAACATTTTTTGAAATTAGATTGGTAAGCAACAGGCAAATAATAAAACGTATCTCCTTTTAATTGGCAAAAGAAAAAAAAAGAATTGCTTTTAAATTTTATTCAAGATCTCTATATTTATCACTATAGTAGTATGAATAATTAAGCCGTCAACAGATAGCGCATATGGAGTTATTTTTTTTAAAATTCGTAATAAAACTTCCGGATTTCAACTTCGTATTTATTTTTACATATATAAGCATAAAACGCAAGCCGTCATATAATGTTAAAGACTTGAACTATTTAAAATAAGACCTGTGATATTTACCATTCAATTTGCAAATTCTTTTAACTTAAGCTGAAAAAAGAACTAAGATAAAATTAATGGTATACTATTAATATGGCAACCCATTAATTTTATTTTTATAATGATACTAATTTTCTTAAGTTGATTTATAATTCAAAACCTTTTAGAAATCATAAAATATAGAGAATCTTGTGAATGGTAAATTTGCATGCAAAATTAAATACAATCTCAATAAAGTTCTTTCAATACTTCCTAAGTCTCATAAGCATAGTATAAGCTGAGGAATCTACCGGACGTTTTGAAGATTCCGCTCCGGTTTTGCTATCTTGTCATTGATTATATTTAGTTAAGCATACTTTACACGAAAAATAGACCCTTATATAGAAACAAAATTTTTATCAAGAATGTTTCAGTTCTGGGGCACGGAACCCGTGGAGAACGTTGCGAATTGCTGGAATTATTGCGTATGTAAATAGGTAAAAGTAATTCGTTTTATCACTAGAGAGAAGATATATCTTCCCTTTTATCCTATTTCCCCCCTTTTCCATAAAAAAAACGATTAAAACGAAATGTTTTAAATAAAATTCGTTAACTTATGATGGAAATATTATGCAATACAGTTCGAATAGAGTTTTTAGTGTAACTGTTTAATTCAAATGAAATTCATAAAAGAATATTTTATTTTATTTTAAAACTGTCGTTGAACAGCCCATCCAATTTTGAGTTTACGACTACAAATGTTCAACTCCAAAGCCTTATTATTTTAAACTCAATCCAAAAGACAAGAGAACTCCTGGATCTGGTATTTGGAAAAATTTACGTTCGCGGGGGACTCTTTGATGAAACTTCTACGATTTTACGTTGCGTTAAGAGGAAAACCTCCCATGGTCAGCCTGATTGCAAGAGGACTCTAACCCATGATTCGTCTAACAATGAGGATATTTTTCCATCAGCTCTACGGTCGGTGCGAACCGGGTGCGTATTAACCAAGCATCGCTGTGTTACCTCATTGGGATATGAGCGTTTTATCCCATAAGCCACACCTGTTCTATATAGAGATATTGAAAATTTGATTAGTGCAATTCAGGTTCAACGAATGTAGTATGAGTGGTGCTTATGATTCTAAAAATTTTGAATTGCATTATTACTTCCACAATTACTGTAAATGTATAAAAAAAATTTTTTACAATTATGAACTATAATAAGGAAACTTCTGTTTTTTATGAAAATTTCGAGCAAATATTTACGAATTAAAAAGGAAAGAAATTCGTAGCCTGCTCCACTGGCCCCACATCACAGAACTCATTTATTAAATTAAAATCGATTAATCTTACTTTTCTCCATTTGGGGAATTAAATGTTTGAGGAGTTGACCAATAAAGTGGAAAAGGTGTCTCCCACTTTCCTTTAAAGAACACGGCATCTACAAGCAGCGCAGATGATGAAGAATTCACGTGGTCTACAATGCGATTAATTTTTCCATATGTGCGTCGCCTGACGAAATTATTGATGCGACTGTTTTTATGGCGATCACTTTTATGAAAATCAACATTTCGAATGGTCGCTTCATATGAATTTCGAGCATCGTTTTGAAACTCTTCGTCCAATGGTGCTTGATTCGTTACTAAAACTGCATCCGCACACAATAACGTGTAGTATGGAAAGTGGGGATTGTTTTGGGGCAGCAGGTATGTTAAGTAATAGTGGTATGTTGATGGAATTCTTTCTATGGGTAAACCTGCTGCTTCATATCCTAAAGCAGCATACAGCTCCTAAAAGAAAATGAAGCATATACATTAATTCACATTTTACTTTACTTTCAAACTTATACAAAATTATGGGAATAAAAAAGCGTTCAATCGTGAATTTAACAACAGGCGTGCTTGCTTTGATTTAAGTTCATTTTATGACAAAAAAAAACAGTGATACCATATGAAATAAAAACTTTTCGAAATATATAATACTTAGGACTAATTTATAGTTTAGGTAGAGAATAAAGAAAAGTATGAAACACCTAAATAAAGCACTAAAAGTCTTAATGCTGAGCTGTCTATTCGGAAGTTTCAGCTCTCTATAATATTTAAAGTGATATTGAAATAACATTAGGAAAAATTAAATAATTATGGATACAAATATTCTGAAAATAAATTAATAATAGACGAATTAGTCACCGAGATATATCCATGATAAAAATTGTAGTTTCTGATAATTTATAACTAAATAATTAATTCGGAAAAGGCACAGTAACTCTATTAGGCACACTAATATTATTTCCTAAATTTAAAAAAAAACTGCCCTAAATAAAAATAATTGGACCTGATTGGCTAGTGACAGTTTAAATATCTTCATTGCTAAACTAGCTACATTGACATCAATATTTTTCTGAAATTTTGATTTTTTAATATCTAACTGAGTAGATATGAATTGGAAAGTATTCAGAATAGACAATGAAAATGTTTAAAATAAATATTCAGAAAAACTAATTTTCTTTACATAAATATTCACTTGGTGCGTTTAGAATACCAAAACATTATTTGACTAACTCCAAAGAGCAAATTGTGACATAATATCTCGGAACATGAGCACTATAAAATGATTATAAAGTTAGAAGCTCAATCTCTGTAATAAAACTTTCATTTTAGGTGATTCCGCATTCCTTGAGGAGTACCTTGTTATTGTAACAATCAGTCCGGCATGAAATCACGTGAATTTTGGAAGCACGTACTCTTGAATATTTAGTAAAATCGCTTTCTCAATCGTGTGTTCTCGGTTTCTTCTAGAAGATCTCCAGGATTTTATTTCTGATTTTAAAACCATTTGCACTAGGGGGGGATTAATATGGGGGCTGGAGAGCTCGCCTGGCAAGCAAGTTTTCTGGATACCAAGTGCTCATTCTCTCCTACTCCTTTTATATTTAATTTCCTAATCAATTATATAAATCGTAATAAAGATGAGAATTTCATCCACAAACAATTTAGATACTAACTTCCACATTTTGACTGAGCGTACTCGGAGCATTTTTTGAGTAGAAGTTTCGCCAAAAACAAATAAATTTTATGAATTTTGAGTACAATACAGTCATTGAATTAGATGTTTGAAAAATTAAGACTCTTTGCGTTAAATCTTCAAGCGGATTCAAGTCACTGATGTGAATATAATCCATATTCCAGTGGATTTGAATAAATTGAAAAACAATTTCATTATCAATTTCATTTCTTACTTCGATCTTATACAAATAATAATACATCCATGAAACTTCTTTTGAGTTATAACTTATCTATAATGACTTTATGTGAAAAATAAATCAAGAATTTTCTCACTACTTATCAATAACAATTAATGCGAAATTAATCAAACAGTACACGTGATTTAACCTTACTTCCTGCGTATTTCCCCTGGCTATGTTTATTCAGTGAAAGCATAATTTTGTGTCTTAATTTGTTACTTTAAATATCATTTGTACTAATTAATTGGCATATTTCAGATCACCCCCCCCCCCCCCGAACTGTTAAGATTAATCCTAGCATATGAAATTCCGGTTATTAGATCAAAAACTATTCAAAGACTATCGTTTTTTCCGCTCTGTACTATAAAACCCCATCTAAATAACAACAGTATTAAATTTAACACAGAACAGGTTAAATAGCTCAATATGATATATAACAGAATCATACTTGCTGTGTGTTGTTTCTGGCACCATACAACATTATTCCTAAGCCTGCCATCAAACTAAGAGGCACATAAAATAGATTGTCCGAATTTCCTTGAGTCAACTTTGGATAGAGACTGACCGCTAAATTGTTGTTGGCATCCGCAAACTTCTGCAGGTCATCATCTGACACGTCATCATTTGACACTTGAGCAGAACTGATTAGTATGTTGATGGTGAGGAAAAGAAATAATGAACTGAGCAGCATTTCTGAAACATATTAAAATTATTATATCAAAAGTTTCAAATATTTGAAATATAACCCATATTGTATTTATACGAGATCTTTTTGGAGAGTAAGTATTTCGAAGTCCATAAAAAGAAAGAAACCATACAAGACACGAAAAAATACAGCAATGGTGCAGCTACTTCTTAATTTTAGAATCGGCGGAATTGTTGTATTTACCAGAATTTGAATAAGTTTTTGTGGTCAACTATCATCATAGTCGACCTCCTTGGAATAGAGCTAACGTGCTACAGATGCCTGCAAGTTACTGCGCAACACTAGAGAACTTGTCACGAGAGTTTCTAAGCAGCAAACTGTAAACAATGGATACTCAAATATCATGAAACTTTCTTTGTTTTTGGCGAAACGGTTTCCTGTTATATGCTCCGAGCAAAAATTTTGACAAAATGACGAAATAATTATTACCTCTTCTTCGAGAAGACGAATTTCGTCAAAATTAAAAAAATATTTCGTCACTCAATTTTTATCTAAAAAAAAATAATAATAATAATAAATAAATAAAATACCATGAGGCACTTGTAGTGCCTCATAATATCTAATGGACTCTATTGTTGATGACTTTTTCTTGCGTACCACATAGGTAGCACAACACAACAATGACAGATAGAACAGAGAGATAAACTACACCCATGCCTAAAACGGAATTCGAATCCCGATCTTCCTGGTATGAGGCCAACTCCTAGGAGGCTGGTTGGCAAAATTCGTCACTTTATTTTCGGTTGTCAAGTCTTAATTCTATCTAGTTAGCATCTAGTTCTATCTAGTTGTCAAGTTATTTCGTCAATCTAGTTAGCAATCTTCCATAATGCATTACGATGAAGTTCCGAGTTGAGGAAATATTTTCGTCATGTATTTCAGAGTTCGCATTTCGTCACAAATCACGTGATTTTGTGACGAAATGATTCTCAAAATTAACAAAATACTACTCAAGGATTGCTGAAAGTATCAAGGGTCAAGGATTCTGTCAAAACAATGGACGAGGAAGGTCACTGTCGACATTAGAACATTCTACAACGAATCGTTCTAACAGGATGAGCGAAAAACTAAATGGAATTTTCTGATTGGTTAAGCTTTGGCCATTGTTTTAAATTTGACGAATCAATTTTCAGATATATACATCAGTAATAATTGCTAGCTTATAGCTCTATTTGATCAAAAAATAGTTTATTGCGAGTATTTAAATATTTAAATATTTTATATTCGCTATGTCAGATTAGAGCCCCTGAATTAGACTGCCACTGAAGCCACGGATACTTTGTGATACTGATACTTTGGAAATAAGCGTTTTACGGTCCTCGAAAGGGATATGTACCTTAGAAAATTACTTGATAGTGCAATAGATCATGCGAAGTGATATTAAATACATTTTATCTTTGTTCTAATGGGATTAACTACAAAAAACGGTTTTGCATGTTTCAATAACGCAAAGCCACCAAAAAGGGCAACAAATAATATTAAAGATTTTTTTAAAATTATTTTAACTATATTGATTGAACAATTTAGTGGAAGAATCAGGTAAGTTACATTTTCAGAACAAAAAGAAAGTTGCATCCGAACTATTTTATTACCAATTTATTTGAAAGAGGGACAAATATTTCTTTGTTTTTAATTATTTACCCCTGCCTAATTTGAAACAAAAATCATGCAAGCATACTGAAAGCTGATGCAATTAGTTATGTTAAGAATTGAATGAAAGCAAAAACAGTTCTGTAACATTAAACATACCCGTATTGATACAACCACTTTTTTTATTTTCTCTGATTCATTAATTCCCCTAAACATTTCACTTATCTGTTTCTTCCACCAGGTTCTTTAATTCGATCGGTATATGATTTTCAGTTTTGAGCATGATTTCATAGTACTTCTTAATACTGATTTATTGATTTTTTATTTATTTTTTTACTCTCCCCGTGCGACGAACGGGTATTCAGCTAGTATAGAATAAATAACAACATTTAAAAATTCCAAATCATTAAATTCAGTATTGAATGCGCCAAGCTTAAACATTTTGTAAAAACAATTTATCATAGTACATAGTTGCATTGTATTAAATGAATCACACAGTATCCCGACCATGTAAAAAATATTTAAAATATAATAGAGTATAAATTCTTAAACATGCAATTATTTTACAAATAAACTTCTAAATTTAATCATTATAATTCCCTTTTTAAAATATCACGTTTCGCTGTCTCAGTGGACACCTAATTCAAAAACTAGAAACATAATGATAAGAATGACACGAATTTACACGCAGTTTTCAGTTGTGTGATAATGTTTCGTTTCTCTTTACAGCATGTTAAAGTACGTGTAGTTTCATTTGTATTTTAAAGAATGTTTTTCAAATTATTTTAAATGAAATGCCGTAAGGGTAAAGGAGAAACGCATAAAATTTATAATTTATTTAATCTATCAGATTAATAACTTGTTTAATTTATAAAATCAAGTAGTAAAAACATATATGATCATTAGTTTCATCAGACAAACTTTATCTGGCAATAAGTGAACCACGACACTTATTTTGTGTCCTACTACTTCCACACAAACTCTTAAGATATAAATAATTTCAGTGGACTTGTGCATTGAAGGTCAATCATTTAAAAATTCTGAAATAAGGCTACTTTCTTTGATTTTGACGTTAAAATCTACTTGTGCCAAAAATAAACCACAAAAGTATATATTTCTGTGAATACATACTAATGAGTAGTACTTTAAATCATCATATGTTTGGTAAGGCAGAGTGGGGTCAATTGTAAAATTTTTTACTTAACTATTTTTAACTAACAAAAAATCCAATATATTGTTAGTATTAATTGACAGACGAGTAAAGTAGACTATCCTCTACTAGAAAAAAACAACCTTATTTAAAATGTTATTATATTAGTTATTAACAATTTTTGACAGTCACGCACTTGTTACAATTGTCCCCACTTACGGGGTCAATTGTAACAGTTCATAACTTCAACTAAAACATAGTTAATTATACATATTATCATAGTTGTGATATATTTTTTTATTGATCAAAATAGTAGTGATATTTTAGAAGTAAAAATAATAATGATCAGAGACCTAAAGGGTTAAACTTTTAACTTTAAGGGGTTAAAAATTTTAATTTATGCTGTGAAAGGTGACAAATAAAATAATGCACATGCAACATAATATAAATGATATAGGAAACTATTGGTGTTTCTTAAAGAGTTAAGTAATGGTTTGTAAGAGTAAGATTATTTATTTTCAGCTGTTACATTCGTCCCTTTACTTATTGTTACAATCGTCCCCAAGACGCCATTTCAGCTTCATTTGTTAAAAACAATGCTAGTTAATTAACAAAACTAATCTTTTTTTTAATGTTAATTAAGGTGTCCACTTACATATTCGGTTAATAATTTTTATTTGTTTAAACAAAATTACTTTGTTACAATATAATATTCTAATACCAAAAAAAGTACTTACGTAGCGTGAAAATATCTTTTGTGATGTAACTCTTTCAAAAGTACATAAAAATGGTTGCCAGCAGCTTGTTCGCCACCTAGGAACCAAATCTAGAATCCGACACGCGAAATTTTTGCTCTGTTACAATCGTACCCTGTTACAATTGACCCCACTTTCCCCTATATATTCGACGTGACCTTAAATTAGCATGAATCTGAAATTTTGCACAACTTTCGAAGTCTCAAATTGTTTTTGCTAAAACTAGATAAATATGAAATTTGCAGGAAAAGTAGTCTGAAATATAGCAGAAACAAAATCAATTCACTGATCTATGGTTACTAATTCAACTTTTTTATAATATTTTATTTTAGGCCCGTACCTGAGTAATTCATTCAATTACTATCAAGTAAAAAGGTTTTTACTGTTAGGTAAATCATGTAAGAAACGTAATTTAAAGATTTGATATCTCAGTAACTGTTAGACCGATTTTGTATTTTGCCATTTAAAATTACGTTCTTTAAGAAAATGTAAAGATTTTAAATCTTGAAATTCAAAATATTTTTGACCACCATTAAATAAAATAATAAAAATATGAAATATCATGAAAAAAATATTTTTTGCCTAAATATAACTTTGCATAAACAAATTTTATAATTGTGAGTAAAAAATTTTCATTTCGCTCTTAAAAAGTTCTCGAAATATGGCGAAATGCGCAAAAAGTAAAAATAACATTTAGAAGTCCAAACTTTGAACCGCTGTCCAGCTCAAATTATTGGGATCATATTGCCCGGATGTACCCCATGTATTTTGAAATTAAGAAACAAAAATCCATCAACAAAAAAAACGTATGTTTATTCAGAGAAAATTTGTTTTTGTGTCTGATTTCGTAATTTAAAATATCGTCTGCACTAATTAATTAGCTTATTTGAAGTTACCCCCTCGAACCATTATAATTGAGTTCCAGTACCCGGAAATCTAATGATTAAATCAAAAGTTATTAAAGATGTTTCTTTCATTTTTTTGTACACTGTGCTCCCTACTTATGTTGATTTTTTAGATACAGCTCATAAATATGCATTCACTTCACAGAAATATATATCTTTGTGGTGCAATGTTAGCACAAGCAGATTTTGACAGTTTTAAGTCTAAAAGAATAGCCTCATTTCGAAGATTTTTGAATGTAGGCCATTGACGCAAAGATCCACTGTAAGTATTTTTGTCTTAATAGTTTGTGTGGAAGTAATAGGACATAAAATGAGGATCAATTCTGTGGTTCATTTATTTCCCAGAAATAATTACCGCATGTAAATAGATGTGTTGTTCGACTAAGTTCAGAGAATCTTCAGTTTTGACTCTCAAAAAGCCTGGAAAAAAATTTTAACAAAAAAAAATAATAAATAAATAAATAAAAAACTTGTGTAATAGTTTTACATAAAGAACATACTCTGAAAATTTCCTCAAAATCTAAATCGAAAATATGAAATGACAGATTTAGTTATTAAAAAAATCTGACTTTAAAAAAATTCAAAAAATTTCTCACCTTCACAGCGCCTGATTATTCTTTGCTTCTAGTGTAGGAGAATTGTATTTAAAAGAAGGAAGAATGAATTGAAATGCCTTTTTATAAATCGGATTATATTTAACTCTTTATAGTGTCATTTTAATGATACCACCTTATTATAATACTGTATTGAAAGTATTGATCTATTTAGAAACGATGATATACATAAAAAGCATATCGTAATGAGGATCTGAACACAGTGACTCAACTCAAAAATTTAAGATCAAATAACTTGTAAGAAACTGATATGTAATAAAATTTCAATTATGCAACTCATGTCTTCTAAATTTAGCTTCACGTCATGGATTTTGCTTCATTATTTCTTTATTTATTATTTTTTTTATGAAATCCTCAGTATACATGCTCATTTTTCATGCTTAGAATTATAAAATAAAATGTGTTGTGTGAGAAAAATTGCGATATATTATGTAAAAAAAAAAAAATCGGAAATCACAAAAAAATGAGATTTAAATATAAATGATTGTATTTTTCTTAGAGAGTTTTTAAATCATGTAATGAATAAAAACAAAAAATATATTTATTCCACATGTTTGAAACTATGTAATCGAGTTCATGTCCTCACTTGATGCCTGTTTCCTTCTGCTCCCTATAACATTAATCCACAGCCTGCTTTCAAACTGTAACATCTAAAAAGTCCCACATGGTCCATTTTTTCACTAAACTTAGGATGTAAACTCTCTACTAAATTATTGCTAGTTTTTGTAAATATTCTTCTGGCCATCTCTTGACCACCCTTGAGAAGAGCTGTTACAACTTGAGTGATGATAAAAGAAGACATCAGATCTATAGAACATCTACACAACTATAGAATATCATCACTGAAGTGCTTTAATTTATTTATTGTCATTAATTATAGAAATTTAAATTGCAACAACATATTTGTTACAGCAACAATATCATTATTGGAGTAGAAGTAGGCAATTTTAAACATAAAACCCGTGAAATGTAAACATAGAATGGGGTAATTAACATGTCACGTAGTCAAAAAATTGTGAGAAAGGTGAAAATGGCTAATTGATGGGAAGGGTGCATTAATTCAACCTGTAAAGTTTCATAATCTTCTAATCATTCAGCATTGTACATAAAAAAACAATTTACTCACAACTCTCAAGACTTTAGTGTAATTCGTTTTTTTAATTTTTTTTTTTTTTTTAGTTTCAACTAATCAATATTCATGTTTAGTCGCTTTTGTACAGTTCCATATTTTTAACTCCTGGAGGATTGTTAACGTGACGAAATGTTGCGTTCAAATATACAGTGCACAAAATAAAAAAAAAAGGAACACCCTTAATAACTTTTGATCTAATGACGGGATTTTCACAAACCAGTACTCAATCTTAACATGTAAAAGGCCTTTAATATGCTAATTAATTAGTGCAGACGCTACTTTATACTACGAAATTCGACACAAAAATTTATTTTTTCTGAATAAACATACATTTTTTTATGGTTTCGGATTCTTAATTCTTAAAATATGGAGATAGCCGCCATTCTGGAAAATATGGTACCAATAGCATGAAATATGGCACCAATAGCATCACATCAGGAGAGCTGCCGAGAATTTGTACTCCTCAACGGTACATTAATTTACTTCATGCGTATTGCGCCATATCTTAAGAACTTTTTGAGCGAATCTCATAACTTTTGTACACTATTACAAATCTATCAAACGAATCAATCGAATGAAAGTTCCATGAAGAAAAATTTATTACCTTTTATACATTTCATGACATACATTTATATTTATTACCTTTTGATACATTTCATATAACAAATGTTCGCAAACAATTTTTAATGTAAGGAATGCAATTTTTAAATTTTTTCAAAGAATGCAATTTTAAATGGCAAAATACAATATTTGAACAAAATTTGGGTAAATAGTTATCTAGAAATAAAAATTTAAATCCATGACATTTTTAAAATTTGATAACTCAGAAACTATTCCAACGATTGCGTTCAAATCTTGTATTTTGCCATTTAAAATTGAATTTATTTAAATGATGTAAAAGTCAAGCAAAATCTTATCATGCAAAATTTTTTTGCCCTTTCATAAAATAAATTATTAAAAATATAGATATGTATTAAAAATTGTATTAAAGTCTTCTTATATTTTGCATGGAATTATCTTTGCACAAACGAATTTTATGATTGAGTGCAAAAATTCTTCGACTCGCTTAAAAATTTTCCCAGATAAGGCGATATACACTAAAAGTACAATTAAAACCGATTGGTTTAAAACTTCGACAACTTTATTGATCAAATTATTGGGGCCATATTTTCCAGATTGTGGCTATCTTTGTGGCTTAACCTATATTTTGTTGATCAAGAATTTCGAATATGTCGGGGAAAAATTGTGTTTATTTAGATAAAAAAATTTTTTGTCTGATTTCGTAATTAAGAGTATCGTCTGCACTAATTAATTAACATGTTTGAAGTCAGGCCCTTCAACCATTAAAATTGCATTTTAACACGTGAAAATTCAATCATTGGATCAAAATGTATATACTTATAGCTCTAATCAAAAATGTTGTTTATTGTGCGTTCCGTACTTAATTACTTAATTATTTTTTACTTGTTATGCCAAGTTATCTGAATGATCAGCTTGATCGTAGTAGCATATATGTTGACTATCTCAAAAATTTTTTTTTTCTAAAGTTATCTGAAACCACCACCTATTTATTTTGTTTATTCGCCATTTAACTTAAAAAAGCTAACAAATCTCACAAGAAGTCTTGTTCCCCTCCTTTGACGTCATAGCATATCCTTTTTTTCAGTTTTTCTTCCTTAAAGCATTGCTCCATTGAATTCGGTGTGATGGGTAGGAAGTTTGAACATCTTAATTTCAGATAACTAGTGAGTGCCTCCTCGCATAATGCATCCAAAATAGGAACAACTACCGCCACTTGCAAACGAATTTTTCGCCATTGAAAACAAATAATTATATTTAAAAATAAGTAGTTTAGTTAGTGATTAGTTTCGCAAAAATTAATATTTATTATTTTTCAAACGATTATTTTGCCAAAGTTTGCCCACACTTTCCTATCCGTACCTTGAACGACTTTTAATATAAAACTTACGGGAATTTTCACGACAGCACATACTAAAAAATTATGCGAAAACAAATAAATACGCATGAAAGAATATTTTTTTAAACTTGTAGCTGTGTAATTATTCCTGGTTTTAAAACCACTAAAATTATATTAGCATTTAATTGTGAAAAATAAAGCAACTTCCGGCGTTTTGGCAATGTACTACAATTTTTAAATTAACGTCTGTTGATGACACGACGACTTCTACCTATTCAAAGAGAATGGATCAAAAAAAGTCCAGTCATTATCTGCATTATATTTTATTACGTTAACGAAGAAGGGGATGACGACTTTAAAAATTCAAAAAAATTTCTATTTATGTTAAGTAAAACCTCTTCAGGAAGTACTGCGCTCATATACAAAAAAAGGTATTAAAAATACCACTTTATAAAGAAAGTCCGTACAATTTGATTTCATCAGTATCATGTTTCTCTGTTTAATTTTAGAAAATAGTTAGGATTAAAATGATCACGTTTAAGAAGCATTTCATAATCACTATCTCAACAATGATTCGACGTATGAGATTATATTTAAAATAAGACTGATAGACATTAAGATACCAGGCACCATGAAATATAGAATTGTGTAGCAATATTTAATCGCTTTAAAATAAATGCTTGCAAATTGTGTTATTTCCATGCTTAGATCTTGATATCTTGATAAGTTTTTCAAAACTGTTTTAAATATTCTATGTAGAATGCTTGATGACATATCAATTTAGATCTCATTTGTGATTTTCTCATAAAAGTTAAATTAATTGACAAAAAATATAAAAATAAGTCTTACATATCTGAATTATATTAGAAATAGTTAGAAAAATAAATTCTAGAAGAAGTAGAAGTCTCTCCGGGACTGTCTTTATAAGGGCGAGCTAGGAAACTTCTTCAATTCTAATCTGATTATTATTTAACAATACGGTTAATCTTGAAATAGTGACAATTTAAAGTAATATTTTTAGCCAAAAATATATGCAAGTTTTCCTGTTGAAATAAGCACGACATATTTCCTAATATGTAAAAACTAAATTATCTTATTTAATCATTTTTTAATCAATAAAAATGATTAATATAATCGGTAATCTTTTTCTACCACAACCTTGAACTGAGTGCATAATAAAATATATTTTTAGAGATTCCCTCTACATCTGCTTACATTTGGATAGAATTAGTATACATGCCACTTGCATTTTTGATTTCTTGATGGTCGGAGTTGTCCTAGGGAGCTTGCTTCTGCACACCTTAAAATTTATTATTTTGAAATACATATAGAGTGTCCAAGAATGCCGTGTACGAAATAGGGGGGAGTTTGGAATTATCGTCAGAAGTCATAATTATATGGGAAATAATGGCGGAAGCGCCACCCTCACGTAATAAATCGACACAAAGACACTAAAACTACAACTCGGAATGCAGTGTAAAATGCTTTATTACGCAACAAATGAGTACAATGTATGACTCAACAGTATCACAGGAGGTGTTCGGAATTGCTTGGATGCACGCGCGACACCTACACGATATGGATTGGTGAATATTTTGTAAATTACCTAGCGTTTCATTGATCGTAGCAGCGATGAAGATTCATGCTATCAGGTTCATCTCAGAATTTACTGGGGTATGTCGTACACAATGCTTTTCATGGCATCCCAGAGAAAAAACCATCAAGAGGGGATAAATCAGATGATTTGGGAGGGCAAGCAACTGGACCCTCCTCGCCCAAAACAAATCGTTTCCTTATGTCCGGTCTAAATGGTCTCGTACACACCTTCCGTAATGAGATGACGCCCCGTCCTGTTGAAACCACATTCCGCGCAACATCGTTAAGCAGTTCCGGAATAACCTCCTGAAGAAAGACGAGATATTTGTGAACGTCCAATCGAGATGGTGTAAAAATGACTGAGAGAACACGACACTTAGCGGGTGGTCAACCGCCTTTAATAACATGAAAGGGATGTAAGGATTCGCCCTGCAGTACACGATGGTCAGTTGATCGAGATGGTCCGGTGTCAACGACAAGCGACTGTCCAATGGTATCAGGATTTCGGTCCTCAACATGCAACAAATTCTCTTCGAATAAGGGTGTTCGTGTTTTACGCACCAGCCCAGCATCTTCAATCCTGGTTATGAAGGATCCACGTTCCATGAGGTTCTGACAAACCCGCGTGACCATTTGATGATTTGGTTGGCGCTTCCTTGGATATCTTTCCCATTACAGCCCAACAGCAGCACGTTCCTTTCCGTCGGCTAGGCCGTAGATAAAGCGGATGTCCGTCAGTTTGGCGTTTGTAAAACGATTCATGTTGAGCCAGGCAGTCAGCGTCTGCAATAAGAAAGAAACACGTGTCGATCTTGAGAGCACCACCTATTGATTTTCGCCTATGTTTTACTGTGTAATTATGGCTCCTAACGATGTTCTTTATATCCCTTTAAAGTTTGTACAGGGCATTCTGAGACACCCTGTATTTATATTAGAAACAAAGAACAATTTTAATTTGATAAAGCTCCATTTTTGCAAAAAAATAAGATTTTTATCATTTATCATATTTGATTCTTCAATAAAATAGAATAATTTGACAAATAGATAATAATAATTTCCTGCAATGATTTCATGAACACATTTCTTCAAGTACTGTTTTCACAAACAATCAATGCTTCTTCAACTAGTGTTAATATCTTCAGAATAAATATTCTAGTAATACTGTCTTCCTCCAACATTTCACAAAATTATATCCTCATACATGATTAGATCATTTTCTATAACAATATTTAAACGAGATAAAGAAAAAATTTTATCAAGCCATTAAGATTTATTAACAAAGAGGTCAAGTTAAAAATATCAAAATATTTTTTTATTAGCTCAGAAAAATGGAGGAGTGCGAAAAAGCAATATTTAGAAACATTACAACAATTTAAAGAAACTGATTATGATGCTGTTAAGACAGTTTTTCTCAAAAATGATTCATCAGACTTTAAATACGGTCTTTTTTCCAAACTTAGATATTTAATTTTCGCCATTCAAGCGCATTTCTTTTACTTAGTTTCAAAAGCAAAATTCTAAATATCTTTCTAATAGTCCAAAACTCTCTGTATATTTAAAAATAACATAATTTTAAAAGTTTAAAAAAAAACAACGTATTTCTTTTATAAGTTCATCGAATAAAAATAAAGATTGACTGTAATCACTATCATTTGCCATGATGCTCAAATGCTAATCAAAGTTTACCACTATCAAACAATTTTATCTTGTACTTGTCCCCTTTAAGTGTACCGTGAAAAACTTATTACCTCAATACAGTTGTTCTAATATATTTTGTATCTATTAAAAATCGAATCAATTAGCGTAATACCAGCAGTGTACTAAATTATCAAAATTAACTAAGCATTATCGGTATTAATGTTGTATGGCGATTTATTAAAGTTTTTCTTAATGAAACAGTAAATTTTCTCCATCGATTTTTTTAGTACTAGTTATATATTACGAGAAGTATTATTATTATAAGTATTTAGTGCAAGTATTTTAAAATATTTAACTCTATGGATCGGGGGCTGAAATTGCACATTATAGCTTATGTCCAAATTTCAGAAACCTAGCAACAATGACTCTGGAGCTGTAAGAGATTCGACATAGTGTTCAGTGACGGATCGGGGGCTGAAATTGCACATTATAGCTTATGTCCAAATTTCAGAAACCTAGCAACAATGACTCTGGAGCTGTAAGAGATTCGACATAGTGTTCAGTGACGGATCGGGGGCTGAAATTGCACATTATAGCTTATGTCCAAATTTCAGAAACCTAGCAACAATGACTCTGGAGCTGTAAGAGATTCGACATAGTGTTCAGTAACGGATCGGGGGCTGAAATTGCACATTATAGCTTATGTCCAAATTTCAGAAACCTAGCAACAATGACTCTGGAGCTGTAAGAGATTCGACATAGTGTTCAGTGACGGATCGGGGGCTGAAATTGCACATTATAGCTTATGTCCAAATTTCAGAAACCTAGCAACAATGACTCTGGAGCTGTAAGAGATTCGACATAGTGTTCATTGACGAGGGACGATAAAAGTGCTGAGTAAAGACAGAAGAAAAGTTGAAAAGAAGTATATTGAACGTGAAACACCTGAAAAATCAGTGTTTATCATTTAGTTAATCTTTACACTATGAACGAAATCACACAAACCACAATTTTTTTTATAAATAATCAATGTTTAAACTGGGAAAAAAACAAAAACATTAAGTCCACACGTAAAAATCTTTATAAATATACCTACCTCATTCTTGTGAAGAAGACACACACAGTATCTTTCTTAGTTTTATGAGTTAAGACGTATACTTTTATGAAAATGTTTCTAATCTCCTGAAAGGTATCTTGGACTATTTTTCCCCTTTTTAATTTACGGAGAATTTTTTTTTTTTCGATACTTTTACAGAAATTTTAAGCCATTTTGTTCTTGGATTTACTATGGTATATTTTTCTGCCATTTTCTTAGTTACTTCATGTTTCATAATTTGCATACAAATAAGATAATTTAGAATACCCATAAGTTAGACTGTCAAATAATACAAATTATGCATCTAACTATACATAAAAATCCAACATTTTTTATTTTGATTGTTTTCTAAATTAAAGGTTTAAATCTAAAAGAGTTGTTTCCCTATTATTAGCGTAATTCTATGATTTTATCTTATTACGCTCCATTTTACTTATTTAATAACCTTATTTCATAAACTTATTTAAACCGGTGTTTAGACTTATTAACCGTTTTATAATTAGTATATTTTAGTGTAAATTACATTAACATGACATAATCGGGGTTGGTTGAGGGGTAGCGAATAGGGTTTAGCCCTCTATGAATAATCAGTTTTTGAAGATACATCATATTTGCAACAATTTGTGATATTTTTTTATTGCGTTTTCATTCATGCTTTTGATTTATTTTTTATTAATATGTGCAATTGTATAAAATTGTTTTAGTTATGAAAACTTCATTTTAAATAAATCTTAACATATTACTTTTATTTATGATACAAGCACACTAGTTCATGTTGCTTATGTTTGTTAGTTAAATAAATTGTCGAGAATTCTTAGATCATTTTGAACTGCAAAACCATTTTTATATGGTTTTAAAAAAATAAAGCAATTTAAATAAAATAAAGTACTACTAAAAGAATAATTATAACTATTATATGAAAACATACTTTATTAATCCATAAGTTTCAAATAGATTTTTCTGATAAAACTCTCTTACAAATTGTTGACACGGCCCAAAAATACAAACAGATCATTTCTTCGGTCAACTACAGCGAACAAGAATGGATGGTCTGCATTGAAGTAGGCTGGAGGGGTGTTGGGGTAATTCAACGATCTTTGTTTTCGATTTTGTTTTCCATTATCAGTGACATCTAAAACAGTTTTCTGGAGAGTGCCAGAAACAACTAAATCTTCACTTGATGTCATTCCAGAGAAATCAGCAGGTCCATCGAATACGCTTTTAGCTCCCATGGCTGCGATGTCCTTGGAAAAGTCCCGGGAGTATTCCAGGCTGAATTTCGGCAAATTAACCAAAACATGGGTTGGGTGTAACTGTCCTATAACTTGCTCAACGTCCTCTGGTGTTATGTTATCTTCTAAAGCGGGGAGACCATCTGTTCGGCGTGGCAATAAGATCAGCAACGCAATATTTTCCCCAATGTATGGGAGTTCAATAACTTGGAAGTTATCTGTTTCCATGTAAGGAAAATAACTCGTGGCTTGCATGAATTGAATGTTCCTATAAAATGTTAGGAAATGACAAAAAATTAGCTTTAGTATTATTAAGAATTAATTAGTAAGCATGATTTCTTTCGTAGAAATAAAGCATCTAAAAAATTATAAGGAGATAGTTATGTAAAAATTGCTGTGTAAGTTATTAGTTAAACTACTTTTGAAAAAATAATAATTAAATGCCATTCTTTGTGAATGACTTTTTTTTTTTTTTTTTTTTTTTTTTTTTTTTTTGTATAACCTCTAGTTTTTGCATTCAATTTTACAAAATCAATTTTTTATTATATATTTTTGAAATAATAGGTTTGGCAACTTCCCAAAAGAAAAAATTAATTTTATTTCTTTCAACTTTTATCTTCTGTTTTTGTGTATTAATTAAAATGTCCACTAAAAGAATTTAAAAAAAAACACAAATATCTTTTAAAACTATTAATGAGTTTACACAACATTAAACGCAATTTTCATTGAATTATTTTGAAAATCGATAAACTGTTAAATTATAATTTGGTGGGAAGGTTTTCAAAACTCAAAACTCATAAAAAAATAATGAAACTCGACGGTTTCCTTGATTGTTCCTTGAGCAAAGCGGCAGCATCTCAGACTTTAACTTAAGCATTAAAGGGACAATATGGAAAAAATAACTAGTTTTTAAGTTTATTCAATACTCGCAGTTTCTAAAATGTTGCTGTAATAAAATGATTCTGATTAGTCACATAAAAAGTAGTCACAGATAGTCGCGAAAAAGGTTGAAAGTCACATTAATTGTTAATACTATTGTTTCTACTATTATATTATTCTGTGAATACTATTATAATTCACATATATAGAGATCGTATTTCTAATTATAGCACTAAATATTCTATTTACACAACATTAGGCTAGTTATAATATATATCGTAAAAATCAGTTTCAGAGTTTATACCAGCACAAAATATAAGGCTGTTTGATCTATTTGTAATTTTGCATAATACATTTATTTCACTGTTTATATTGATAAAAGAAAAGAAATTAACTAATTCTAACGACGCAATACTTCCTCTTGTCGAAACAATAACAAATAAATATTTGACATTTTTATTAAGTCTCTTTGAAAATGTAGCCTTTAAGCTATTCAAAATAAGGCAAAATGTATGACTGTTTCTGTGTTTTTCTAAATATAACTTGCAAATATTTCTATTATTGCATGAATGCTCAATGTCACACTGTCACTTAAATTATAACCAGGAACTCTAAAAAGTTGAGAAATTCTGACACAAGGAGTAATATTTCGAATAGAGCGAAATTTCTTATAGTTTAATTATTATATCAAAAATAATTTCACATGGTTATTTTTGTAAATATTAAAGTAAACTGTCTGACAATAAGTAGCACAGTTAACTTGACATATTTTTCAGGAAAATTTTGATAAGATTTAAAAATATAAACTTTAAAAGTTTCATGAACAACAGCAGCGACTAAAAGGAAATTATTTTTTCACAAAGCATTTATAAAGGAATGTTTTACATTTTTATAGCCACTATAAATAAATGTTTTACATATTTATAGCCACTATTGTGACGACTATACAGTAGAACCTGTTTTTGTGCGGTGGATAGGGACCGCATAAAAGAAATCGCACACAAAAAAAAAAAAAAAAATTCGAAAATTTTATAAATTCTTACGTATAATAAACAAGTTTGTACGATATACTACCAAAAACTTTTTTTATGCGGTGGATAGGGACCACATAAAAAAAGGCGGACTAAGAAAATACATCAATGATTTATGAAATCGATGAGAGAATGCTTTCAATTAAATTAAATAGTTAAATTAGACCTAAAAAAAATTGTAAAAAGATTTAATTCTTCATTGTACATATACCTGAAGAAGTTTTCAAATTATACATTAAATAGTGGAATTGTCTGTCTTTTTACTTTCTTTTGGCCATAATTATTCATTTTAAGGGAGTACTTATGTCTAAAAATAAAATAAAAATCGTAAAAACTACATATAAATAGAAACAAAAGTAACTAATTTATTTATCCTTAATCTCACTATAAAATGAATCCTTAATCACGTGAATCGTGTATAAAACTCTGAATACGAAGCGCATACTGTTCGCGCGTCGAGCGACAATATGTACGTAACTGATTCTGCCTTGTCAGAAGATTGTTTAAAATAAATGAACAAAGCATCGCGAAATCCAGATACATCGTTGTCAAGGAGGCCACATAATCAGAGTTCGTCCACAACATGTATATGTACAGTCAGCAAAAAAAAAAAGATATCACCCTGAATAATTTTCGTTCTAATGATCGGATTTTCACGAACTAAGTGTCAATCTTAATGGTTCCTGGGGGTAACCTCAAATATGCTAATTAGTTAGTGCTAACTATTAATTAAGTTACGAAATCAGACACAAAAACGTACTTTCTCTGAATAAACATAGATTTCTTTTTACATATTTGGAATCCAGATACTTGAGTTAGGGGGGGTAGACAAAATTTTGAAAAAATTGGGTGGTAAATAGGGTCGCAACAAAGGTTTATATATTTGGCGATAGTCCAGAAAACCGCCAAAAAAAGTCGCCAGCGCAAATGAATATTTTAAGATAACCCATTGACTAATTCAAAAGAAGAATGCTTAATTTTACTAGGTTGCTAAGCAACCAAGCTCTGACTGGAAAAATAATTGAAATAATGTTCTGTGATAACTCAGAGAGGTTTAATTAATAGTTAATAGAAAATATCTCGAAGTTTATAGGCAATTGACAATTTTTAAGCCGATTTCTGTCCAAAAAGCAAAATTTTTTTATTTTAATCTCCCTTGAAAAGAAAATTTGAATCGATTATAAATTATTTATGATTTTCTAAGTTTTAGAATTTAAATACATGAACATTTTATCTGATATTATTTAGATTATGTTGTTTCTGCTATATTTATTGGAGGATTTCATACTTAAATCAAATTAACATAATTTATTATGGCTAAATACAAAATTTTAGGGTTGATCACTTTTACAGCTTTAATTAAGTCTTCTAGGCAAGAAAGTTTGAAGAAAAAAAAAGTGCTTGAAAAATAAAATGTATATTGTATAGTAATTCTAATGCGCATTCACAACTTTTTCTATAATTTACGATATTTCTTTTTCCTATAACTCAAGGAATTGCTGAATGTTTAGTGGTATTTTAAAAGCATTGAAATAGGTTATGTTTAAGAATAAGATATTGAAATAATATGTTGCATATAGTATGATTCATTGTTTCAAAAATCGCTTCATTCTGCTAGATATTTAGATAACAAGGTTTTCTTTGGATAAAGATGATTAGCAAATAGCATCTTTATGCTTCGATACATTTAGAAACTTACGTTCGCAAATTCACCATAAAATATCGCACAGCATATTCTTCAATTACGATAAGCTACATTTACCACCAAATACTGATACTATGATTATTTTTGTTTTCTTATATATATCTGATATGATACTCTCTTTTTAAACAGAGCTTGTAAGGTCCTTAAGATACTGAAAGGGGGGCACGAAAACTTAAAAGATAAAATATTTAATTTCATTAACTCAAAATATCTGGTCTCAAAATTTTAATTTTAAACCAAGTTAAATATAACTTTTACAATATTGATGCTCTTATGTTTTTAAAGACCACATAATTCCTGTTGAAATATGAAAATGCATATTTTTACTTTAACGAGTGTAAAATCCTTATCAAAATAATGATCAAGACCCAAATGTAAAACAGTATAATTGATAATAAAAACTCAACTGGCTTCAAAAAATATGAAGAGGGAATCAAAAAGTCGACATGTTTCGAGCGTTCAAATATATTCACTTATTCTCAAAACTGGTCAAACTTGAATAACTTGTGACTTTTATTATTGTGCTCAAAACATGTCTATTTTTATCATCATCTATTAATTTTTTTAAATCAATGAAGTTTTTATATTTTCAATTCAATTTCTTAGGATTATCTATTTAGGTACACAATATATTAAATTATTTCACTCGATATTAAAATAAGTTTTACTTAAGTTATAGGCACAGGTTCTTAGATTAAAAAAATAATTATTCGCTATTTTGTAAAAAAATCAATGAAGTGCAATTTTTTTTGCTGCAAGCCTTAACATTTAGGACATAAAAAAATTCCGTTTACAATTGAAATTTCAAAAGTCGAATGTGAAAATGGAATGTCCCCTAGCACCAGAAATCGAAATTAAATAGTTACAAGGACAACTATTTTAAACAAGTTAGCGTTTCCGTCTTACTCCAAGTTGTTTGAAAAGGTATTTTGTATATATAGATTCCAAAGTTTATTCTACAAATATTTTAGGGTATACTTTCGGAGTATTTTGATCGAGTTTATTTTTACACCCTTATTTGCTTAAAAATATTAAATAATAAGCTTAAAATAAATTATTCAAGCTACATGATTTAACGCATTTATAGTATAATAGTAAACGGGGCTTCCATCGCATATCCTTAACCTTGATACCGCTATCATTAAATGAATGGAATAAGCTTAGATAAATAATAAAAGTTAATTTTTTCCCCGTTTTTATTTTCAAGGAAATATGTTTCGATCAAACAGATTTCATTCTGGAAATAGCGAAATTATTGAGTAGGTCCCTTGGAGCAATATCATTCTTATCCTCCTTTGACGAATTATAGGAAAAACTGGTTTTCACAGTTCTGTAAAAAGTATGTTAGCCTTCTTGCCACGTTTTTTATTATTTTTTTATTTTTAATCAAAATAAGTTCGGAAATTTACGTATTTTTTATTGCATTTTTTTAAATAAGATGATTCTAAAATTCGCACGGCTTCGGAAACTTTTTACAAATTTCAATTTTTAGTGTTTCCTGCTAAACAAAATAAGGCCTTGTTCCTGATAACAAATTATACTACAATAATTTCTTGGGAATCGTGCTAAAGTAAAAAATTAAACAAAATAGTTTAGTATATTTTCCGGAAAAAAATCTACATGGAATCATAAAGAAATAATCATTTAAGATACTGAGGTATTTTAAGACGCTTAAAAGTTTTGGCTACGTATTTGATAGCTTTTTATGTTCGGTATCTTTGTACTCTTTGTAGTGACTTATAAAACATGGACACTATTTTAGATAATCTATGTTGAAGTCACAAGAAACAAAACAAAAAAGACAATCAATGATTTATATTCTTTTTTCGAAAAAAATAGTATGCTAAGTAAATAATCAGCTGTTTTGCATTAAATAATTTTAAACAGCGGAGTGTTTTTAATTTCTTAACAAGGCTTTATTCTTAGCTAGCAGACAATAATTCTTTTAAAAAAAACTTTACTATAATGTAAAAAGGAACTTTACTTTAAAGAAAATCTAAATTAAAGTACTAAAAAAATTGATTAGTATTAATGAAAAAATAATAAATGTTGTAGGGTAAAGAATAAAATTTTTAAAAATGCTAAAATTTAATTAAATAGTTGGTAAAATAGTTCTGCGAAACACTTCCGGACAGGTGATTAAAAAATTACTTTTAAGATTAACACGATATATAAGATGTTGAGAAATTTGCGATGATGTGAGATATGCTTAAATATGTTTACTACGTATTTTTATTAATATTCATAAAAAATATATAAAAGAAACTGAGAAATATTTTATTCCAAATCTATTCATACGTATGTATATTATTGTAATTGTATCAGTTATTGAGAAAAAAAAACTAAAAAATAGTCACATTAAATAAGCACAATCTGGTGTATAATCATATTGTATCAAAAGCATGCTTTTATAAAACTCGACATTCGTTGAATAAAATTTTTTTTATTCAATAAAATGTTTTATTCAAATTTCTTTACTTAATTTCAAATCGATTTTCAGAGGACTAAAAAAGAAACATTGTATTTTATAGTTTTAAAAAAATAAAAATAAAAAGATTAGCAAACGATTATTAGAGAAAAAAAATTTGAACGAAATTTTACGCCACGCGCGCTAAATCAAGTTCTTCGTAAGTTTATCACATTTTAATATTAATCGCCCCATTTAATCATTTTTTCATTGTCGCCAAATTATTTATAATTAATTTTAATTTTTCTTATCTTCTAATAAATAAAAACAGTTGAAACTTTAGATTTTTCAATTGAAAAGCATGCAGATTAATATGGTATAAAAAAATCCATACCTTATAATTCAAAATTTTTTCATCCTCTCTTTAATTAAATAATAAAAAATAATTAATAATTATTAAAAATTATTTTTTTCATGAAATTATCTTTGGGTAAATGCGTTTTATGAGTTGGTGCAATATTTTTTTGAATTGCTTCATTAGTTTTTAAAATATGACTGAAAACGCAAAAAGTGAAATTAACATTAAGGGGTCCAAACTTTGAATCGCTCTCCTGACCAAACTATGGAGACCACATTTCCCAGATTGCGGCTACCCCCTATATTTTGAAGATAAGGAATCCAAATATGTAAAAAAAAATCTATGTTTATTCAGAGAAAGTACGTTTTTGTGTCTGATTTCGTAACTTAATTAATAGTTAGCACTATCTAATTAGCATATTTGAGGTCACCCCCAGGAACCATTAAGATTGACACTTAGTTCGTGAAAATCCGATCATTAGAACGAAAATTATTCAGGGTGATATCTTTTTTTTTTTTGCTGACTGTACATTAATAGGAAATATTAAACTGGTGCTATCGCCGCTAAGATTCATATACCGCATAAAAAAAATCGCACAAAAAAAATCGCACAAAAATAAAATCGCACAAAACCAATCGCACAAAAACAAAATCGCATAAAAAAGGACCGCACAAAAACAGGTTTTACTGTAGTCTGCTCAGCGAAAACCTGATAGTAAACATAAAGGTTTGCTGCTTATCGCCAACTAACTTCTACCGATCCTTCACTGAATCAGGTATTCTTTTCTAACAGGATCAATAGTCAGATTAGTTGTTCTGTTTGTTATAACCTTGGCGTCAATCAGCCAAAAAAAAAAAAAAAAAAAAAATGACAAGTGTTAGGTGGTTTTGTATACTTTCGCTATCAGATTTCGCTTAGTTAAAATATGCATTATTCGCGTTGCAGCTTTATAAAACTTCAAATTATCTTACCTAGCATTTGACAAAGAACCACCGTTATAAAAAGGTTGTAATGGTCCAGCTGAAAAAGGCGTTTCCCAATTTCCCCTAAAGTAAACAGCATCTACAAGAAGTGAAGAAGTGTCTGGACTCACACTGCTGACAAGGTTATCAACTTTTCCGTTCGTTTTCTGTCTTACAAAACTGTTGATATCATCACTTATTTTTGGAGCGTTGTTCGAAAAGTCAACATTTTTTACTGTTGGATACTGTTCTTGGACCTCGCTTAGATATGAAGGATATAGTTGCGCTTGACTTTTTACTAAGACTTCATCTGCGCAGTTTAGAGTGTAATTTATTGTTTTCGGATCATTTTCAGGCAGCATATTTGAGAAATAATAGCTGTATGTTGAAGGTACTTTGTCATTGGGTAAACCTGCAGCCTTGTATCCTAACACCGTGTAGAGTTCCTGCAATGAAATGAAAAATTACAACAATTCTTAAAATAAAATCTAAAACAAACCTCAAGAGACTGCACAAAAAACACTTTTCCTTCAATTTATGTTTTAATATGCATAAAAATAAAATCTGGATACATTTTTTTAAATAAAGGCAAGCACTGAACTTTTCGTTCTTCACCATAGAAGATGGCGGAAGAGTTGCTCATTTATCGTTACCCAGTGGGCACCTGTCACGGCGGCGAGCAACGTTACCCACGCCACACTGACACAAATACCCGTTCATAGGGTGGGCCACATTCACTCATTCACACATCAGAAGACAACACAGAGAGAGAAACATCCCTGCCCAGAGCAGGATTCGAACCCGCGACCATTGGCTTCGCAGTCAGATACGCTAACCACTCGGCCACCTGGCCGGCAAATCTGGATACTAATCTTAAAAAAATTATCTATTAAATTATCTATCGAAAAAATCATAGAAAGTTCCTTTTTTATTTCATCTGAATCCTTGTACACATTTCTACAATTTTAATTTTAAGTTTCTAAGTCTTGTAATTTTTAAGCAATGAAACAAAATTTTATATTAAGTTGAACTCTCAAAACAGCAACGGTGACGTCGTTGGAAGCCTTTTCGGTTTCTGTAGGAAGGGGGGGGGGAAATATTTTTCCTTTTTTTGTCAAAACTTTTTCTCTTTTATTTTTAAAGTTTATGTTATTTTGAGAGGAAAACATGTGAGTAACATCCCGCACATATTTTTCAGTACGTTGAATTTAATTACAGCGTGTGGCGACAATATTGTATAATTTGTTTAAACACTTACCTTTTGAGTATTTCCTCTGGCTCCATATAACATAATTCCTAATCCGGTCAACAAACTTGCGGGGCATAAAACTACATTATCTGTACTTCCTTTGATGACTCTGTGAAAAAGATTTGCAGCTAAATGATTGTTGGCATCTGCAAATTTTTGCAGATCTTCCCTTGTCACTTCTCCTTTATTGGCGACGACGTGGATAGTGATGAGAAGACACAATACACAGTAAGCCTTCATTGTTATTCTGATACGATTCTGAAATAGAACATTAGAGACAAATTGAAAATCAAATAAAATTTATAGTGCTGTTTGCAGTTAAAACAATATCAAAATCGTTTAAAAAGGATGCATCACCTGTTCAAATCGAACATATAAGGCCAAATTAAAATAAAGCTATTTTCCAGAGTGTTTACAACGTTACTAAAAGAGCGATTTACATTTCTACTACCTTATCATTGTATTTTATTAAGATTATGATTGAAGAGCTTTGTTTGGGCGATAAGCAAATATAAAATTAAAATAGCTTAAATTTCTGAAAATATTAATCTATATTATTATTAAGTTTTATGTAAGGTAAAATTTGCAGAATAATTATAACTTAGTGGAAATATGTATTATAAAAAGCCAAAAGGCTTACATATGTATCAAAATTCAGATAACGGCAGTGTAATTATAGTTTAACGTTAAATGTTATTACTTTAGCTTTAATTTATTTTAAATTTTTTTCTTTTCATATCTTTTCATTTTTTCCCTACGCTTTATTAATCTACAAACTTATAACACTAAGTTAATGAGAAAACGTTTAAGCAGTAAGTTAAAATTAACACAGCATTAGAACAGTTGAAATAATTTTCCTTCTTTCATTCAAAAATAGTAACTATTCACTATATAAAACATACTTTTAAATATCTGAGTATGTAAAGGACATTAACACGCGAAATTTTGAAAACTTAATAAAAATAAATACATTTAAAAAATTACTATGGGCTTAAAAGGAAAAATTAATTTAAATTACTACGGAAAAATTACTAAGTGCAACGTTAAGTACAATCATTTATATTTACTTGTCTAAAGTTAGCATAAATTTAAAAAACACTTCTTAAAAAATTATATTCTATTCCACGTGAAGTACCTTAAATTTTTTTAACACTCTAAACTCTTCTAATTAGAAAAAAATTCAATAAAAATATCTAATGGCAATTAGTTCCCAGAAACCTTTAGTTGAATACTATATAATGTTAGTTGGTTACTGTGAATTCTTTCTAAAATGAATTTCTTGTTTACATACATTTGTATACATAATTCTTGTTTTAAAAAATAGTTTAACGTTTTGAGATAAACAAATCAAAGTATTCGAAGTATAATTCCATACATACATGCTATTGGTAATTATTGTATAATAATCAATTCAATTGCATCATCTCAACAACTAAATGTTTAATTATGAATCAATTATTAATTACGTCTCCTAAAAAATTAATGGCAAAAACTGGCATTTCTAATTATTTTCTGCTGCAAATTCAACGCATAGTGATTAAAAAAATATGCATACATACTTTAAAAATATATATATATAATTCAGATTTGAAATTCTCTCAACAGAGGATTTTTGCAATTGCAAGATAAAATAGATAATTGTTAAATTCCTACAAAAGTTTTTTTTCTCTTTTATGTAGCTAATTATTGTTTCAAAATAAATCCTTGGTCTTCAACAGAAGTTTATTTTTATCATATAAAAAAAAATCAAAATTTATAATATAACTAAATAAATAAAATATTTAAAAAAATGATATATTTAAGCGTTTTTTAACTTATAGATCAATCTGCGAAACAATTTGCAGAAAAATATTTTTCGACAAAATAACGGACAAATTCTATTGTTTAAATGGTTTTGATTCGGAGCTTCTCATATTTCTGAAGAAAAAAAAGAAATATTAAACGCACTGTCATCTGAAACATGAATTTAATTGAAGAAAGATTAAATGTGAAAGTCAAACATACTACTCCTCGCTCTATCTTTAATATGCTAATAAAAATATTCTCAGTTAGAATTCGAAATTTTTTAATTTTTGTTATAAAAGTAAAGAACAAATTTGGAGAAAAAAAGAAACTTGCCCATAAATACCCAGAAAACACTATTCCTTTTCAATTTATAGAATAGATAAGTGTTATTTATCCTTTGTCTTTTAAATTTTATGATCTTTTGCCTTATTTATTGATAAAAGATAAAGCTTAAGCTGACAAGGAGAATTTCATAAGATGAATTGAGAAATAATTCTTATGGTATAAGATAATAACATTCTTAGTAAAGATCATTTCCTTCAACCTCAAAGTATTAGAAAATTTTAAATTCATAACTTTATATGAAAAATTCTAAAAAAATCATTAATGTTTTAGTCTATTGCTTTTTTAATAACTATTCACTAAAACAATCTATTTATTTATATGTTTCATGAAAAAAACGAAAAGAAAAAAAAAGTACTTTAAAGTCCATAACAAAAAGTTAGAGCAAGCGATTTTAAATAGCACTTTTTAAAAAAACTAGTTTACTAATTTTAATTAATCGTTTAGATGTTTAAAATCGTTTTCATTTTTTCACACTTTTGATTCTTAAAGAACACGTTTGAATCATAAAATTAAATAAATCAATTAACATAATTTGCTTCCAATGTGAAAGACTTTTAAACTACATTAAATTTTTTAAACTTTAACACAATTCTTGAAGGAAAATAAATGCAAGTTTGCTTGTTCTGTAACATTTAAGAAATAGTCGTCTTGAACATTTAGTTTGCTTCAAAAATGCAGCAGGTATTTAGTTTTAAAAGCGCAAACAAGTTTTGAATAAAAACTAATAGTGTTTAATACGCATGTATAAGTATGTATAACTTTGAGTTTATAATTACACTGTGGAAACTTAACTACATTCTAATCAGAATTATTATAACTTCATTTGAATAAACATTAAATCATATATTCGCTCTCTACGTTACATTTTTATATTTTATTTTTAAAAAATTTGAAACCTCATCCAAATAAGTAAGATAGTATCGGACTCGACCAAATGATCGTAAAAATATGTTTATATTTAAAATATCTATATAAAAAATTTTTTTACAATATGTAGAATTTTTGTAGAAGGCTTTTAAAAAGAAAAATAATAAAAAAAGATTGTAAGTAATAAGTACAACATATTAAAGTTAGAACTTACTGTTTTTTACTTCCTAACTCCAATTCAAGTTTCACTTATTTTAAAATAAAATAAGAAACTTATGAGGAAGAATCAAAGATTATCCTTTTTATACTGAGTTAAAATGCGGAAAAAGAAAAGCGTTCCATATTCTTTTAGTTTACTATAAAATATAAATCTTTTTTCTAATCTTTTGCATTGTGTATTTTCCCAAATAACTTTTAATATCACTTCGCTCTAGAAAAAGGGTTACATAAAGATAACAACTTGTAAATATAGTGTGATGATAGTGAAATTGTTTATTTACACATAAACTAGAAATTTACAATCCACCTAAATATGTGACAGTTACTCATAGCTAAATATTTTTATTTGATGTTTTCTTCCATAAATGCGAATAAAGTGCAATGACTTTGGAACTGGTTGATAAAAGTCGAATCCATGGTTTAGGTATGTAACTATTAATATATTTTTTTAACCGTATGAAAATTTCCTGGAAAATAATTTTAACAGCAAAAAATGAGAATAATAATTTCAAATAAATAAAATAAAGGAATTTTCTTACAGAATATATTCAAATGTACTGGGCACAAAATAAGAAAGATATCAATTTGAATAAATTTTGTGCTAGTGAATTGGATTTTCTCAAATTAAATACCAATCTTAATAGCTCAAAGAGATTATCTCAACCAAGGTAATTAATTTGAGCTAAGTTATGGAAATAAGCACAAAAACGCACTTTTTCTGAATAAACATACTTTTTATCCAACTATTTTGGATTCATAATCCTCAAAATGAAGGGAACAGCTGCACTTTTTTGTCTCAATTGTTTAAGTTAGAAAAACAATCGAAATCTTGGGCCCCTTAAAGTTAATACGCATTTCATTACATATTGGGAAATTTTTAAACGAATGAAAAAGTTTTTTGTCACAATTATAAAATTATAAAATTTGTTAATCCAATGATAGTTCCTTGATTAAAAATTAAAATTTATTTATTGTGTTAATTTAAAAGCTTGAAATATTTTTAACTCGTAAGGTGTACAAATTATTTTCACCATTTTAAATTATGTAATTAGAACTGAGTTTCTATTTAAAACTCATGCAATTCTGTAAAGCTTATAATTTTTATCCCGTTTCAGTATGACAAAATACAAAATTCATACGAAATCGATCGAATAGTTTTTGAGAAATAAAAGTTCAAAAATACATTTTTTAAAAAGTTTCATTAGTCAGAAGTTGACTAATTTAGTTGAATTTGAATAATTCATTAATTCATTAAGGTTTCTGAAAATCATTTTTAACATTTACATTTAGTTTATTTTTAAAAAATTTAAATTGTCACCGTTAATATAACTATTAAAGTCTTGAAATCATGTCTCAAAGTAGAACTCAGATAAACGCAGGGTGTTCTATGTTCACTACTTTTAATATATCAAAGTCAAAATGGAAATCGAAAATATATGCACATTAAAGTTCGCAAATAAATATTTAATAGAAAAAAAAAACCGCTTTCGAAATCTGTTGAACCTGTCATAATAATAATAAAAAAAAATGAAGACATTGTCTGTCTCTGTGTCTCTATTATAATCCTAGAACTTTTATACTAAGGCAATTAGACAGTGGATAAAAGGAGTAATTTTATACCCCAATCCTAAAAATCATTTAAAAATTTCTAATAGATCGTCCTGTAGTGTCATTCAAAAAATGGAATTTTCTCATTTGAGTAAGAGCTAACGCCATTGATATAAATAAAACTGCAAGCGATTTTAAAGATAGAGTCAGTGATATTTGCAGCTCTCATTAATAAAAAAAGAGAGTTTATTACACGTTCTTAGATATTTAATTATTTTTTATGCGTTATGTTTGATAAACTCTACGATACAAAAACTGAAATAAAATGGTACTATAACTGAAATAAAAAAAATTAACTACGTTCTGAATAGCAAAATTAATGGGAAAATAGTACTGAATCATTTATGAGAATGGTAAAAAAAATCGCCATACTGTAATTGACACCAATGATGCATGATTAATTTAATTAAAAATACTTATTGGAATAAAAATATAAGTTACGTACTAAAGATAAAAATTAATGGAGAAATGGTATTAAATCATTTAGGAGAAGCGTAATACATTGCCATACTATTTATTGATGCCTATAATGCTTAATTCGCGATCGCAACACGCGAGTACGCCATCTAGCGGGAGACTGTAAATATCGGGCATTAGTTCCCACATAACCATTGGCAATGACGGACGCCATTTTCTTAGCATCAAAAAAGAAGCAAAATTTCCCTAAAGAAAAGGTAAAACTTCTTGAAAAACTAATCAGAACATCCCAAACATTGAAGCAGAACACGCCAAGCATTTGAAGAACAACTTCTCAATAATTTTTACTTTTCTATTACCAACAACATAACATGATTTCATGATCACTTGCTGTTACAGATGTGTGTATTGCGGTAAAAAAAATTTTCTGTCTTCAATTCATTACAAGTTAAAATGAAGTCAACATTGCTTTCGTCATTCCAATGAATAAATGTGTTCCAATGAATTCCAAACAGAACTGTAATAGTTATAGAATATTCTTCTTCTTCATAGAATAGTATATATTTCTGTATCTACATAATTCAGAAAACAACAATAAAGAATAATCCGAATTACTTGAAAAAGTATCTTTTGTGCTGATTATAAATAAATTTTTTATCGTTTTCTTGGTAAGTGTTTTTTAGTTTTGAAAGAATTTCAACTAGAATTCAGCTATTCTGTTTTTAAGCTTCATATTAAAATTCATATCGCGATCTTACAATTATAAAATGTTGATGTGTGGTATGTTACCTAAAAGAAATCAAGGGATAAGCTATGTATATATTATTTGAGAATAAGGTTTTCAAACAAAGAACATATCATTTTGGAATTCTCCGGACTTATAAATCAGGTAAGTGTTATGATTTTTATAATAAAAAATTTGCTTGTAAATAATTTTTTTCTTACTTGATGATAGTTCTCTACAAAATGGTTTTTTTACGTCTGATTAAATACTACGAAAATTTAAAAAAAAAGAAACAATACGAAAGTTTTTATTGAAAAATGAGGAATTTTAAAAATCGTTTTTATCCTAAGAATTCTTTATTTCATGTTTTTTAGTTTATAATTTTTTGATAAAATTGTTGTCAAAATACTTTTTTTGAAAAATTAAATGATATTAAATTATGTGTTTATGTATACTTCTTGCATATTCTAATATTTGAAGTAATATGATTCAGAAAAGTATGGAAGAAAAATTCGGTACTTACGTATTAACCACAGCTACAGATTTGGCAGATTTTTAAGTGCCGCCAATCTACACTTAAAATTTTTGGAAAAAATCTTAAATTGAAACACTTTGTTTAAACTCAAACTAGTCAATCGAATTTCGGTGGAAAATGTGCCGATATAGAGTTTAGCATAGATTCAAAACAAACTTTTCTCTCACCTGATTCTATAGCCATTATGAACTCTAATAAATAAGATTCAAAATGAAATAACATTTCCAAAACGGACGTTTACTAAGATAAAGTTTCATGTTATGGACATTGGTACATTTTCGTTATATTTCACTCCATAAAAAATTTCGCTCATAAAAAAATAAAATTGCATCCTGTTTTGTTTTTGGCAAGTCCCAAAGACGCATTTTCGTAACACTAAAAAATGGCGACAAAAAAAGAATGGTTCTTTTTGTTTTGTTTTTTTGTTTCGTAAGCATTCTTTATTTTACTTTAAAATTTAAATGGGCCTTTCATGTTATACCATTAAATTTTGTAAAACTATTTCTCAGGCATTAGGTTTGAACTCTTATAAGAATATACCTATTTTTTTCTCTTTATTTACAAATATTTTTCCGATGTGTTCTGGATGTTCCTTCTTTAAAAAAAAGAGATACCATTTTGTTTTCGTTTGCATAAGAAAAAAAACAAACATTTTTCTTTTTTAAATTTAATCAGCCACAATAAAGATGGAACGTTACAATGCTACATGCTACATTAAAGACGTCTCCAGTGTAACTGAATGACTGTTCATATGGAAATCGCAGGGATTCGGCACATACAACAACGCCCCCTATAGTTCGTTGCGATCGCGAATTGAATTAGTAATAACTACTAACTGATATGAAAAATAAATAAATGCAATTCTAAAAAGTATAATTGATAGAGGAATGGCACTGATTCGCTTAGAAGAAAAGCAAAAACCCGATATACTATTTTTCTCGCAAATGATAATTAATTACTGTCGACAATAGGTATTGTAACAGAAATAAAAAATAAATAAACTATGTACTGAATAAGGGTAAAAGTAATGGAGAAATGTTACTGATTCGGAAGGAACATAAAATATCGCGATACTATTATTAACGTTAATGGTGCTTAATTAGTTTTGGTAATAGGCACTTTCGACATTATGGTAATTAGAGCAACTTTAATTAATACCAAGCACACTAATGTAAATATAATTAGTATATTTGGTACTTATGAAAATTGCATTAATACTGTACAGTTTTAATCAAGATAATGTGAAAAAAAGTGTTTTACGGACCTTTGAAAGGGAAAAGTATCAGAGAAAATCACTTAAGTGTGGTAAACTTTGACCATCATGAGTTGATCTCGAACAGTAGCATTTTTTCAAGAGATGCTAAGTACAGTAAATCGTTATTTTGATGAAATGAACAACTAAAACGTGAGATTCGTTTATTCTACTACCCAGTTAAGTTTGGAGTCATAAAAACTCCCCGAGAAACTTGACTTTCTCAGTGGGTTCTAACATATAATCAAGGTAATACACATCACCTAAATTAAGACGCCTTTTCCTGGTGAAAGCCACACGACTTATCTTGGAAGTGTTAACAGATAAACCAGATTTAGAGCACCATCTAGCTTCTTCTAGAAGTGCACTATTCATGATTTCAGAGACTCTTTTGCCATACTTGCCTCTAACAACAATAACACCATCACTAGCATACCCAACACAGGGAATGACAAGATTGGCTAGCCGAACTACCAAAGAGTCCATAACCATACACTATAGGATGGGGGACAAAACTCTTCGCTAAGGGTAGTCTGAAGTAGCATGAACTTTCATGCTAGTGCCCAGTAAAGTACAACAAGCATACTTGGAAGACAGCATATTAGTTATCCACCTGGTGATAACTGAATTGATACCTCTGGTTTTAAGTTTATAGATGATAGTCTCAATAGAGACTTTGTCAAAAGCACTTTAAATGTCAATAAATACCATCAGATCTTTATCTCAAGCATGAAGGAGAGCTCATATAAAGCAGAGTCTGTTGACTTGCCAGGTTGATGAACATGCTGTGAGGAGGACAGTGGCTTATCAATGAGTACAGAGTCTCTAAAATATCTGTCCATAAGCTTTTCAATGGCTTTCAACAGACAGGAAGTGAAGCTGATTGGTCTAAATGATTTAGCCCCAAAGTAATTTTCCTTAATTGGTTTTGGGATGAAAATTACCTTGGTATTTCTCCAAGAATGAAGTATATACCCAAAGGCTATACAGGTTCACAAGATCCTACATAGAAGAGGGGCTAGTACGTAAATCCCCTTAATAAGCATTACAGGCATGATGTCATCCATACCTGGTGACTTATAAGCTTAAAAGATTTAATAACCCATACAACTTTTTCATAGGAGATCACCATCTTGGCCGCCTTCCAGTCATTTTTACTGCAAGTAGTTGTAGGATTTTACTAGCAGTTGTAGGATGATACAAGCGCACACAAGAAATAGTGCAGAGGAGTACCATAGACGCAGAAAAGAGGTGAAGAAACTCCTTAGCAAAAAGAAAAGAGTCTTTGATGAAGAATTGTTTAAAGATGTTGAACATCTGAAATTCATTAATGAATGCAGAGCATTCTATCGAAAAATTAACCGCAGTAATTAACCGATTGGATTTGAGACAGACCTCTAGTCTATGCAAAAACAAATTTGGTGAAATTATTACTGATAAACAAGACATTTTAGAACGATGAAACGAACCAACGAATACCAACGAACGATTAGTACATTTTAAAGAACTTCTTAATGAAAATTGTGAGTATGTTGAAATAATTGCACCTGAATTCAAAAATGACATAGAAGTCGAAGCTTCAACTATTGAGGAGATCAGGGCTGCAATACAAAGCTTAAAGAATGAGAAAGCTGATGTAAAGAATGTAGTTCTGCTGATCTTATTTCAGCAGAGCTACTAAATTGTGAACCTACCTTATTGAGGAAATTATTTGAACTTATTACTGACATCTGGCACTCTGAGGTTATGCTAACGAATTGGAATATTAGCATTTTGTGTTCAATTCACAAGAAAGGAGATCCTATGACCTGTGCCAACTATCGTGGCATTAGTCTTCTTTGCATAACTTATAAAATTCTATCTAGAATTTTATTTTTCTGGCTGTTACCATTTGTTGACTCACAAATAGGAAAATATCAATGTGGATTCCGTGTTGTAAAATCAACTAATTATCAGATATTTTGTCTCCGTCAGATTTTAGAGAAATCAATGGAATTTAACATTGAAACACATAATCTTTTTATTGATTTCAAAGCTGCTTTTGATAGTATCAATAGAAATTATATTTTTGAAACAATGAATATTTTTAAAATACCTTCAAAACTCATTAAATTGACGAGACTTACATTGAAAGATCCAAAGTGTAAGATTAAGTTTTTGGGGTCTCTGTCAGAAAATCTTGACACATTTACATGTGTTCGACAAAGAGATTCTCTCTCCTGCCTTCTTTTTTATATAACACTTGAGAGAATTATTCGTGATTCAAGCATCAATACCAGTGGTCACATTTTTACTATATCAGTACAACTACTTGCATATGCTGATGAAGTTGATGTAGTTGCTCGTTCCCTTCCTGGCCTGAAAGAGGCATTTCTTGCCTCTGATATTTGAGGTGGCTGCAAGTTAAATGAGCTTTGTCATAAATGTAAAGAAAAGAAAATATATGTTATTCTCAGGAAACAGAGTCCCAAGCCCCTGTCTTGAAATAAATTCTTATAGATTTGAAACTGTAAGGAGTTTTACTTACTTAGGATCAATTATTACCACTCACAACAGAATGATTCCTGAAATAAAAAAACAACTCTATCTGGCTAATAGAGCTGTCTATGGGTTGAGGAGATTTATGAAATCTAGGCTTCTTTCAAGAAAAACAAAGTTCTTAATCTACAAAACTCTTGTCCGGCCAGTCTTGACATACGCTTCTGAAACTTGGACAATGACAAAACTCGAGGAGGAAAATTGTATCGCAATATTTGAGAGAAAGATTTTGAGGAGTATACTTGGTGGGGTAAATAAAAACGATAACTGGAGAAAGAGATTTAACTTTAAACTGCACAGGATTTATAAATAACCTGATATTATTATATACATAAAAATAAATAGAATGAATTGGATGGCCCTCGTAATTTGAATGAGTGATGACAATACAAAAAAAGAAGATGCTTTATACCCAAAGGAACAAGAAAGCGGGGAAGGCCTCAGTTGAGATGGGCTGACTCAGTGGAGTCTGATTTTCTTGCAATTAATGAAAAAAAATTGGAGATCAAAGATAAATTGGAAGTCATCATGGAGAAATCTTCAGAAGAAGGCATTGGCTCACATTGGGCTGCCTGGCCAACTATGCTGATGATGAATTGTAGGATTATTGTAAAGATATTCATTCTCTACATGATGAGATCCAGGGAAGTGAGCTTCAAATAATTCACCAGGAGTCTCTTCCCCAGAATCACTATATTTTCTCTTTGTAAGACTGATAGCATTAAGGCTGCAACTATAGTCTTTTGTAAGGATTTTTTCAACCTTTGCAGTGGCAAAAATTGTGTTAATACCATCACCGAAAGTCTGCCAAGAGTGCCGTTTAGAAGCTCTAACAGCCTTATTAAAGGTACCGTCAAACGGGGTGACTAAGTTCCATACGGGGTGACTTGGTGCCATCCTGGGTTTTCAAACTCAATTGGCTGATGGCGCCAGAAGAAAGAACCGATCGAAAAAGGAAAACTACCGCTAGGTAGCGGGATAGTAGGGCGATTTTAACTGGGGTACTACACCAATCAAATTATAACCTAAATTGTAACCTACCATTGTTTGTGTCAACGTGGATTTCTTGTGTTGTGATCTGGAAAAGAAGTGTGGTCTGGTAATCACATTTCGGAAGCAGCCAGAAAAAAAGTAAGTTCAGTTTTTTGTCACTAAACTGTCAAAGAAGTTCTACAAGATTCGGCGATTCAAAATGATTTTTTGTTTACCAGTTATAACCTTTAATTCAATTTTCGATGAAGTGTGGGGTGACAAGGTGCCATCTTGTTTTGCAGTGTTTTGGTCATTTTGAAGATTCTAAAGTGTTTATTGTTTAAGTGGAGATACAGCCATTGATGTCCTAGATGTTGACCACCCAGCTACAACAGTCTCTGGTCAACCGTTGACAAGCAGTGAGTCAGTCAATGACGCAAAAAACACTGGCCCTGCGCAAGGTGACTTTGTTGCAGTAAAATATAAAGGAAAAATTTACCCGGGTCAAATGATTTCTGATTTCGTCAGTAGCAACGAGCCATGTGTGAAATACCTGGAGAAAAGTGAACAATTCTGGAAGTGGCCTGACACCCCGGATGCTTTGTGGCACAAAAAGAAATAAATCCTGAAAAAGATTTGTCCTCCCGAACCTCTACCAAATGGCGACAAAGTTCAGGTTATTCTAAATTCGGATTGACTGAAGAGAGAATTTCTATCTAAAATTTGTAATTTGTGTTTCGTCACAGTCAGTTTGAAAAACATTTGTTGAGTTTCTTTAATAAATAGCATTTTTTCATATGTATGGCGTTTTTTATTTTAAAATTTGAAGGTATACTCATAAAAAAATTAACTTATAATAGCTAAAATGACAAGCAGATGAATTCTGAAGGGTGAGAAATTGCCAGCGATCGTTTCTAATAGATTTAAAAGGAGGAAACATGCGTGGCACTTAGTCACCCCCATAGGGGTGACTAAGTGCCACTAAGAAAAAATTATATCTCCCCTCCATGATATCTTAGAATCATTTTTAATATGTGAATTGAAAGCTAAGATGTGTAATTATGTTGCATTAAATAATCAACCCAAGAGGTGAAAAATTAGAGGAATTATGACACGAAAACGTCAAAAAGTGGCACATAGTCACACCGTTAGACGGTAGTTAGAACGTTTCGGTAGGATGATTGCCATTTTCCAGACTTCTTTGCCCTGTTAAATAGTTTCCCTATAAGGTAAGTATGAATATTTTACAGTTTTGACAAAGGAAAAGAAATTGTTACAGCTCAGCAATAAAGGGATGTAAATAAACGCTTTATCAAGTCTTAGGATTAGAAGAAAATAATAATTATAATTCATAAATATTTCGCTTATCATTCTATTTATTATTAGATAATTTTTATAATACGCAACTTTTCAAACGTGATGCAAAATTAATAGTATTAGAAATAAAAGGCAGTTTTGTTTCAACAGAATTACAGCTTAGCTTAGTTATAAAGAAACGTACGGAATCACTTTGCTAAGTTTAAGGATTAGAATAAATTAATAAATATACTTCATAAGTAGTTTATATAAATATCATTCCAATTAAATTTCCTTACATTTTTATAATAGTTAACCTGCAGATTTTAAATATTCTACAATAATAATTCTAATATTAAAGACTGGACTTATATCAAACTTATCTTTCTTTCTGCCCAAATCAAAACCTTACCGAAAACTAATCTCGCGATTGCCAATTATAATATGAGTTCCCAACCTAACTGAACTCATCTCGTGATTGCCAGACAGTAACAAGAATACATTCATAAAAATGAATATTTTTTTATTTAATCCTCTCACAATGGCTAATTACATATTTTTCGCAATGAATACTTTATAGCTCATTGAGACGTCCTGAAAACATAATCAGTTCATTCCTGTTGTCCATAATTACAAATAGAAATGGGTGGTTTGCGTTGAACACCACGGGAGGAATTCGACGCATGGGTCTCGCCATTACCAAAATAACAGCCGTCGCAGCAGCTGCTTCACTTCCTTCTTCATTTACTTCAATAGCTGCTTTATGTATAATCTGGTTGACATATAGACCTGCGTCAGCAATACCCGTGAAATTGGCTTTTGAAGGGTCAAAAGCCTCACCTGCGCCAACAACCTTAAAATCACCTGTCATGTCTCGTGAATAATCAACCTTGAATTTTGGAAACGAAAGAACAACTTTTTGCTTAGAAAGCTGCTTTCGTACGGATGCTATTTTTTCATAAGTTAAATTCTTTTCTACGGCCAACAATCCATCAAGCTTTTTAGGTAGCAAAACCATCATGCTTATGTTGTTTCCTTCGTATGGTAGCTCTATTACTTGTGCGTCAGCAGTTGAGGCATAATTGAATCTATCTGTTATGTGCATGAAAGGAACTGGCCTACAAGTGAAAAATAGCTCGTTTGAAAAAGGTGCTAGAAATTTAGACAAATATTGAATCACAGTATAGTTCTAATTTATTGCAAGCTGAACATTGAACTAAGTTGAACCACATTATTGAACTTCATTGCACGGTACTATGGTTCAACATAGAAATATTGTTCAATTAAACACCTTATTAAGGTTATAAAAAATTTACATTATAAAAATGTGCCATTAATTTAAAGTAAAGGTTTTATTATACTATAAAATGCTGTATTTAACTTAACATAAAAAGTGAGGATTATTATCAACATTTTAAAGAGTAAATAGCCCCCTTCCATCTTGGTAAAAACTTGTCATTTAGCATTATTGTCAATTAGTTATTAACTCTTAACTTCCCTAATAAACCCTGATAATTATAAATATCGAATTAAAACTTTTTTTGTTTTGTTTCTCTATTCATTTCATAAAGGTCCAAATTTTAGGCTTCTTTCTTGGTATAAAATGTGTTTTTCAACATTGCGCTGCCATTCAACATTATTTGGCTGTTTACCTCTGATTAACCACTGATAATTAAAACATATCGATATGAAACTGTTTTTGTTTTTATCTATACCTGATAAAGATTACCTGGTCTAAATTTGAGTGAAAACATTATTTAGCATAGCTGTCAATCAGTCTAATTATCCTTAACTAACCCGATAATTACATAATATCTATAGGAAACATTTTAATTTCCTCTATTTGTCTTGGGAATGAGCTTATACTCTAAATTTTAGCTTTCTATCTTCTAGTGGGAAGAGTTAGAGATGAGACAGTAAATTTATCCCTGATCGAGTGAAAGTTTTTCTTTTTATGCGTATAGTATAATTCGTATGCACATCGGAAAAAAATTATTTTGACTGTAAAGATTCTAGTGGGGCAATATACTTCAAAACATATTTCAAAATATAAAATTTGTTGTAATTAAAATTAATATTAACTTGAGGTCAGTTAACCGCTCTAAAAATAAATACAAATGAAATCACCGTTGAAATAATATGTTAAAAAAAAAAGGTTCTTTGAGTTCATTAATACTTCATTTTATTGAAAGAAGATATCCTAAGATGATCATCAACTGGTTACGAAGTTGGCTAGAGAGCTGTTCCATTACAGTTGGTATCATATTTGCAGGTAAAGCTTTATTATGTTTTAAAGAAGATGGACATTTTCATTAAAAAGTCATCGCAGTTAGTTGGCGAAAGTAAATCTCTGATAAAATAAACAAGAAAACGTACTGTTTGTCTACGATAAGTACTCTGCCAGACATTCGTCTGGAGCTGTGGCGGTGACTATGGTAACGAGGTATGATTATTTCAAGTAGGGATGCGGGGTCCCTCTTTAGGACTGGTTTCGGTGAAAGAAAAGGAGACCTCTTCTTGTTTCCATAGCACCAGACTGTCGCAGACTTAGTGGCGGTAAGAGTACCTATCTTAGACAAACAGTAACGGCATTTTTGGTGCTCTTCTTCTCAATTATTAACAAGCTACATCAGTCGACGGGACATGATTGAAAATAGAAGTTGGTGAAATTTAGAGAGTTATGAGAGTTATTAGAATATTATGTTTTAACATGTTGAAAACATTGAAGTTCCGAGCAGAACAATCCAGTTCAGCTTTATTATTTCCACCAAGAGTAAATTTCGACAAAAAAAGAGCTCCAAAATTTATAACTCGGAAATTAGAGGTCCATAATAGTCTTGAAAGAAGGCTGCCGCATAGGAAAAAATCACGAACTCAAAAAACAGCAAGAGCGAAATTCTGTGCTCTCAATCTATATAATCCATCAAGTTAATAAAAAATACTTTAGATTTCAACTTAATGTAATACGAGACTACATACTTCATTCACGTGCAAAGAACTGTGACCTTTAGCCTAGCACAAAACAGCGACCACCATTGTTAAAATTCTATATCTAAAGTTACGTAAGTTTAAAAGAAAAGAAATCAAAATAATTAAAGCAATTAGAAACAACACTTCCAGTGGAAAAACGCGCAATGCAGCAGAAACTCCAAAAGGAAATTGAAACCAAAAGAATAAATAAAGAAAAACAATGAAAAATTAAAAAATTAAAAATATTACAACCGAAGCTGACGTCAGGGGGTACCAGCCCCGGAAGTCATAAATGCAAAACCTTTTTCAACGAGAGAGCACGACAAATGTCTAAGTTGCTCTCTCTGTACCCCAAAGGAATTGCCAAAGTCCAGGTGACGAAAATAAAATACAAAACACAAAAGTATGAAATCTAAACTAATACATAAGAATATAATATCCAAAAACTTACTCCACTGACTACCAAGCATCAACTAAATTGAAATAAACGAAAAAACAACACCCCCTAATTCAATGGAAGAAAAAAATAAAAGAAAAAGAGCAAGAAAGTAGTTGACATCATTAATAGAAATGCTTAACCGGGGCAACTCGAGCAAGCCTTGATTATGCCCTATTAAAAGAAAAAGAAAAACTCATAATTCTCAATAATTTTCTTAATTTCAAACTCAATATTACAGAAATTAAAAGGAAAACCAATATTTTTCAAATGTTTCAAAAATTACTTGTTGCCTCTTGAAAGCTCTCAACATTATTGCAAATTTTATTAATTCTAGACAATTGACAATTTTACTATACAAATTAGTATCAAAATTACAGAAAAAAATAACCTTAAACTTAAAACGTTAAATCTTATCCAAAAATTGATTCAGCATGATAATAAACCAAGTTATGACATAAATAACGCCAAGTACAACCACGTAATTAGGCTCAGTCATTTGATTTCAGCTGTATTTTTCTTTTCGAGTTTCGAGTACCCAATTGGAAAAATATTTAAAGCTGAAGTTAATGTGTCACAATAATTAACTGATTTTTCGGAAAAAGAAGCACCAACTACAGTAGAGCTAATAGAGGAAACGGAAGAAAATTACTTCGAGAGGAATCAGAGAATAACAACATAAAACTGAACGGTAAAATATGCACAAAAAAACTCAGCAAAATATTGCAATATATAAAAAAAAATCAAAGTAATTAAAATTAAAGTCGTTTTAAAACAACTAAAATAAAGAACATTAAATTGTGAGTATTCTTTTAAACAAGGAAGAATTCTAGTACAACCATCGAGAACATTAACCATTCTAGAAAATTGATAAATCTGAACTGAAAAAACGTTGATTAAAATGACAATGCTGAACAACATATTTGTGATAACTAGGTTGCTTCTTGCCTTATAAAGTACAGTACTAATACGTGATCCTTGTTAAAAGCTTAGATATAAATAATAAGCTAAATGATACGTTAAACTTTGGAAACACAGGTTTTTTTACCAACGGGAAAGCATGGCCTGGATTCTTCTCGACTAACACATATTGCACATAGTTACAGTTAATAAAAAAAATGCAAGGGTAACTTCTAAGGCAGTGATTCTCAACCACTGTGCCGCGGCACTTTTGTGTGTCGCCAAATTCTTAAAATGTGCCGCAAAATATTAGAAATGATACTTTTTTAAGAAAGGATAACTAACAAAAATATAAGCTAACAATTAATAATTAGTAAAAAAAAACTAGTTAACAAGAAATCACAAAAATAATAGTTAATGTAAAAAACTAACAGTTAATAACTATAGAAAACAAGATAACAATTAATAACTAGCAAAAAAAATAACTGTTACTAACTAATAAAAAATTAGTCGAAAGAAATAATTAATCCCTTAATAAACCTTCTTTTGTAGTACATATAATTTTATTTCACATTCAAAATTATTATCACAAACTATTTCCCACAGTGTTTAATAGGTAAGTAAACAACTTTCAAACTATTTTTTTTTTCATAGTGTGCCGTCAAATTTCGAAATCGTTAAAAGACTGCCGCAACAAAAGAAAGGTTGAGAATCACTGTTCTAAGGTCTATCATAAAATATCTTTATGATTTTTTTTTTTAAAGATTTAAGGTGAATAGTCTATTGTTGTGTTGTTGCTCCTCCGCCTTAAATTAGAAAAACGAAACAAAGTCGGGGAGACCACCTCGCACTATTAAATAAAAAACTGCACCCCCCTCATTTAACAGCTTCCCCCCCAAAGGCACCAATAATATATGAGAGGAAAAAGCGATAGCAGAACAACATAATTCTTTTCGTTTCGGTTAAAAATTAGACTCCTAATGTGACCAGTCCTAAGTCTAGATGGAGTGGTCTGAGTAAGTCTTGGCCAGGAGCACTGCGATGACTGTCCAGGGGACTCAACAGCATACCAGGCATATTCAGACTGGGTCCTCCAAGTGGTGTTTATATTAGCCCAAAAATAGGGAGTGGACCTCAGAAGTTCACAGTTTGATGGAAGGGGCAGCGGGGAGTTCGCTTCCTTCCCCAGCTACCAGGTCAGAAACTTCGTTTCTTTAAACCCCAACATGCGATGGAATCGATTGTAAACATACAGTACCACCCAGGGTCAAAGCAGTCAATTTTAGAATGATATCCTGCCTATAATTTTTTAATTACATGAAATATGTGGTAATTGCATTGCATCGTATTGCATATATATATATTGATAGTATTATATTTTATTTTATAACCGTCGTTGAACAGCCGACTCAATTTAATGGGTTTATAACTACTAATTTTCAACTCCGTAACCTTGTAATTTTGAACCCAATCCAGAAGACATGGGAACTCCTGGATCGAGTATTGGGAGAAATTTGCCTTCGTGGAAGACTTTTTGATGGAGCTAACCTGCATTTGCGGAACATGGAGAGGAAGACTACGAGAACCTCCCACGGTTACCCTGATGGCAAAGGGACTCTAACTCATGATCCGTCTACCACTGAGGATATTTTTACGTCAGCACTGTGGTCAGTGCCAGCCGGATGCGGATTCGCATCGACCAGCCATCACTGGGATTCGAACCCGGTTCGCCTCATTGGAAGGCGAACGCTCTATCCCCTGAGTCATCGCGGCTCATGATAATATTATAGAAGAGTTCAAGAAATTTAAAAAAAATGGATTTTGTACTTTTAAAAAAAGTCCTGTGCTTATGGTTCCTAGATTTCTAAATCGAGCCCAGCTCATAGAGTATTAAAGAAAAATTATTGCTCTATGGCCTGCTTTATAAATCTATCAATGTATTTCAGAAACTTGTTGATGAATGTTTGCTGAAGAATTTTCTCTTCATTATCAGAAAAGTTTGCGTATTTTTAATCGAAACACCAAATACGGATAAAATCGGTAAGAGAACTCTTGAGACTAATATCCTTTGCTTTGTTCACAAACAATTGCGCACTTAATTACGCAATATAACAGCAAAAACAAGTTGTTCAAAAAAAAAAATAGAATTGTATTTACTTAGCATTAGCCTCCATGCCATCATTGTAAAAAACTTGGTCATTTGTAGCTCTTGGTTTAAATTGTTTTTCCCAGGTACCCTTAAAATAAACAGCATTCAGAAGGAGAAGAGAAGTTCCTGGATCAAGCTGCTGAATCAGGTTCGTGATTTTACCATGAGTTTTTTCATCTACCCATTGATTGACACTTCCTATTATTTTAGAAGTGTTATATTTAAATTTTAACCCGCAATAGTGTTATATTAAAAATTTTTTTTTTTTTTTAATTAAAATATTCGTTATAATTTTAACATATATATTAAATTACTTTAAAAGACTAACCAGGAGTTGTAAATTTAAAAATCTGTTATTTTTTCAATTTCGAAGTATGGTTCATTTTTAACTACCTTTAAGTGCCTTTTGGACTTTTATCCATCAGTACTAAGCATTTAATAAAATAATACTTTAATTAGATCGTATAGTACTTAGAATAGTTTCTTAATAACGATGGTTGCGTTGTGTAATTTTTAAATTAAAAGTCATAAATATAACTAGACCTCGAAATAACTTCATCGTGATTTAAATGTCAAAATTAATAACTTCATCCATACATTTAACCTCACTAATCACTGTTCCCTAACGTGCTCGTGCAGGCCATCCACGTGACTCAAGATCTGCTAGCAATGTTAATCTGCTAATCTAAATAGCAATTTGGACTAGAATTAATTACAAGCAAGGTTAATTTGCATTATTTAACGAAATATTCAGCTATTTAAAAAGATTATAAATAATCTTTGAGAAATCATGGCACTAGACTGCACGTGCACTAGCTTTGACCCTATCCAAAGAATTAGCATGAGACATAGTCAGAATTAGAGACTAATTTAACTTTTAAAAACAAATATATATTAAAACATAATTCTTGGTTACAATGCATTTGCTCTTATACAAATATAGTGTCTTCGTTAAACAATTAGAATACATTAGATATTCGAAAATTCGGTGCACCTTCTAATTAATTTAAAATGTTATAAGAGCTTAGATTATATTAATGAACATATCAAACATTAACAATTTATAAAAATAATTGGCTGGGTTTTAAAAAAAAAAATCATCATGCACGTGGTTTAAAATTGGCGGAGTAATTAGAATTTTTAAAGTTCCTAATTTAAGTTAAAATTTTTTAACATTAACATGATTTAAATCACTTTACTAAGCAAATAAAAAAATTAGAATTTTCGTTTAATTGAAATGGTACTTATCACTTATCCGATCCATGGATGCGGGATGCCGGTTAGGCCGAAGCTTCAGCCTAAAAATTCAAAACCTAAGAATAGAAAATTTTTTAAGAGACTGACTAACGCGCTCTGCGTCGAAGATTCGAAAAAAAGGAGGGAGGAAAACCAGCGCCCTCTGGCAATCGCTGATAGGCTCGCATACCGTTACGTCACTCCTCTTCATCCATTACATCACTCCTCTTCAGCCATTTACTGCCTGTTAGGGAATAATCGTTTGCGAAGGGACTTTAAACTCATAAAGGGAAAATCGCCTACACGCGACCCAGCCACCAGCCAATTGTTATGTTTTGTTTTCCAGGCTTGTGTATTATCTTGTAATCAAATTGCTGTAAGGTCATTACCCATCTGGCTATGCGTGACGTGGGATCTCTTAATTTTAATGCGTATGAAAGACTAGCTTGGTCACAAAAAACCGTAAAATGTTTAGCATACAGATATTGCCTGAAATGAGTTACCCCAAATACAACTCCCAACATTTCTTTTTCTACAGTTGAATAATTAATTTCAGCCCCTTTTAACTTTCTGCTTGCGTAAGCAACAGGGTGGAGTAGATTGTCTTCGCCATACTGACTCAGAACAGCACCTAAAGCATATTTTGAAGCATCTGTGCTTAAAATGAAATCTTTTTTTAAATTGGGCAATAATAAACATGGTTCGTTAATCAAACATTTTTTTAATGTATTGAAAGATTTAAGCGCTTCATCATTAAATTCAATTTTAGTATTTTCTTTGATTAGGTTTGTTAAAGGTAACGCGATTTTAGAAAAATTTGGAATAAATTTTCGATAAAAACCTACCATGCCTAAAAAGGATTGTACCTGTTTTAAATTTTTGGGAATTCTAGCACTATTTATTACATCAATATTATTTTTATCCGGGAAAACTTTACCATTTTCAACAGTGAATCCTAAATATGTTACATTTGTCTTTAAAAATTTACATTTCTTTGGTTTTAATTTAAGCCCGTGGTTGCGCAATCTATCAAAAACGATTTTTAGTTTTTTTAAGTGTTCGTCTGCATCATTTTCTGAAGCTATGATGATATCATCTAGATATACTCCAATTTGTAAAGGTCTGAGACCAGACAAGACGATTCCCATTAATCTTTGAAAGGAATTAGGTGAATTTCGCAATCCGAATGGGACGCGTAACCACTCATATAATCCATTTTCTGTTGCGAATGCTGTTTTAAAGGTATCATTAGGATTAATTTTCATTTGATAAAACCCTGCGCAGAGATCTAAAATGGTGAACAATTTGGCGCCAGAAAGGTTATCTACCAGATCGGTCATATTAGGAATCGGATGTGAGTCAGGGAGTGTTTTTAAATTTAATTTACGAAAATCAGTACATAGCCTATAAGAGCCGTCTTTTTTCTTTACTAGTACAACCGGAGCTGAATATGGGGACGTACTCTCCTTAATAATTTTATTCTCGAGTAGCTCATTTATTTGTTTTTCCATTTCGGGTTTTAGATGGTGGGGAACCTTGTAATGACGTTGCCTTACCGGTATATCGTCAGTTAAATCTACGCGATGTAAAAGGGTGTCGCACCCTGAAAGATCTTTTACGCTTTTTGCGAATATGTCTGGGTAGTTCTCTAAAAACTGTTTTAAGGTTTCCTGTTTTCCTGCTTCTAAATGATCGATTTCGATATCACCTCCCCATGCCTCAAAATCATCTCCAAGTTGTGCAGTCTCCAAGGAATTACATTGCTCTACACGTGTTTTGCTTAAACATTCGAGTATTGCGATATTACAGTTTTTATTTAAGTGTATACATTCGTCCTGGGTATTAATTACTGTTATCGGATAAACATTAGACTCAGAAAAATTATTGATGTTTCTAGCAACCCAAACACCTAGATCACTGAGTTTTTGAACATTAGAAATTAGTACCTGCTCAGTATGCTTAAAATTCTTTACCCGTGATTTTACAAATATTATCTGTTCAGATTTAGGCTTTAAAATGTACTTGTTTTGAGTGTATAATTTAATTCCTGTTTCCTTTTCGCATAGATTACATTCGACTTTATCTATTTTGCTGTTAGTCCAATTTAATTTTAAATTTTTATTCTCAATACAATTCTTATCGAAATTTAGGTTAAATTTATTTCCTGCCAAAAATGGGTTTCCTAAGACCATGTCATAGTCTGAATTTATTCGATTAGGAGTTATAAAAAAATCTTCCTTAAAAAGGTTATCATTAATTTTAAAATGTATGTTAACAAAAGAATTGATTCTGGCTGTATCACCCGTAAAATTTTGAACTAACAAGTTACATTTTTCAATTTTAAATTTACACTGCATTTCTTCCAAAATTTCCCTGGATATAACATTAAGAGATGATCCCGAGTCCAACATAGCAACGTAGTTTTTTTTATTTATTTTTAATTGAATTTTGGGCAAGGATACTATACTTTCTTTTCTCATTATGTTTAAAGATGGCACTATGAGTGGGGTAGCAACGGAAAGACGCGCCTCATCTATTCCCCCCCTTTCTCGTTTAAATTATTTGCTTTCCGTTTTTGGAAACAACGTTCCTCTAAGTGGCCATGCCTTCCACAAAAATTGCAAATTAAAGTTCTGCACGCGGGTGCAATGTGTCCTCTCTTGTTGCATCGTTTACATATTTTTATTTGACTGCCTTGCCTAAAATTTTGATGGTCAGGTTTAATTTTATTTTCCCTACCCCTTATTTGCATTTGTTTAATGTTTTCTGCCAAAATCGCTATTTGTTCTTTTAATTCTTTTATTTCTGTACTATTATCGCACGCATTTCTAGATTCGAAACTATTTACCTCCTCTGTAGTGGGCCTCGCGATTGCTAATGTTTCCTCGAAGTTTATGGCATGGTTTTTAAATTCCCTATAGTCTGTGAACCCCGCAGCTCCTATTCCTTTTAAAATCTCACCTTTAATGCCTTGTCTCGCTGCGCTGAGTAATAACTGTAGCCTGTATGATTCGAATGCCTCACCATTTTCTTCCGGAATACAGTTGTATGAAAGGCTTTCAATTCGTGAAAGAAATTGTCTAACACTCTCTACAGGTAACTGGTAAGCGGAAGTTAGCTTGCCAATACTAGTAGTCACCGAATTCTTTCTTTCAAATCTAGTTTTTAATTTTTTGACAATATCGTTAAAAGTTATGTCCCTGTCTCTTTGACTGTTTAGGTATTCTTGCGCCTCTCCTGTAATTCTCAATTTTAACGCGAATATCTTATCCTTTTCTGACCAATCGCAATGTTCTGCTATTTCGTTAAGTCTATGAACAAATTCATTTAGTGAAGAATTACCGTCGAATTTGGGAATAAAATTTAAATAATCTGCAATAAAATTTGAAGTGACTCTGACACTCGGAATAACAACGGGAGTATTGCTCGCAGCTAAAATTTCCGTGGCTTCACCTGACTCATCCATAACGATAAATTATTTAACCAACTATTCGAAAATCAACCTATCCAGTATTACAAGGACTTAAATTGCCTATTACTATAACCCATAACTATGACTATAACATAACACAAATTTCCTAATAAGACATTTAAAAACATATAATACAAATATTCATTGATATACCTCAAAAAAGTATAGTAATTACCATAAACAGAATTAAACACAATCATAGTATTACCATAATTAAAAATAATTCAGAAAACAACACTGCTACAATTTTACACTGCAAAACATACGTTCATATTGTGTACATATGTAATTTTATGTCAGTATTAACTCATTATATAACCACTTATTTTATTGGTAGTATTTATTTTAATTTAAACTTATCGCGACTGGTCATGGCACCAGTGTTATATTTAAATTTTAACCCGCAATAGTGTTATATTAAAATTTTTTTTTTTTTTTAATTAAAATATTCGTTATAATTTTAACATATATATTAAATTACTTTAAAAGACTAACCAGGAGTTGTAAATTTAAAAATCTGTTATTTTTTCAATTTCGAAGTATGGTTCATTTTTAACTACCTTTAAGTGCCTTTTGGACTTTTATCCATCAGTACTAAGCATTTAATAAAATAATACTTTAATTAGATCGTATAGTACTTAGAATAGTTTCTTAATAACGATGGTTGCGTTGTGTAATTTTTAAATTAAAAGTCATAAATATAACTAGACCTCGAAATAACTTCATCGTGATTTAAATGTCAAAATTAATAACTTCATCCATACATTTAACCTCACTAATCACTGTTCCCTAACGTGCTCGTGCAGGCCATCCACGTGACTCAAGATCTGCTAGCAATGTTAATCTGCTAATCTAAATAGCAATTTGGACTAGAATTAATTACAAGCAAGGTTAATTTGCATTATTTAACGAAATATTCAGCTATTTAAAAAGATTATAAATAATCTTTGAGAAATCATGGCACTAGACTGCACGTGCACTAGCTTTGACCCTATCCAAAGAATTAGCATGAGACATAGTCAGAATTAGAGACTAATTTAACTTTTAAAAACAAATATATATTAAAACATAATTCTTGGTTACAATGCATTTGCTCTTATACAAATATAGTGTCTTCGTTAAACAATTAGAATACATTAGATATTCGAAAATTCGGTGCACCTTCTAATTAATTTAAAATGTTATAAGAGCTTAGATTATATTAATGAACATATCAAACATTAACAATTTATAAAAATAATTGGCTGGGTTTTAAAAAAAAAAATCATCATGCACGTGGTTTAAAATTGGCGGAGTAATTAGAATTTTTAAAGTTCCTAATTTAAGTTAAAATTTTTTAACATTAACATGATTTAAATCACTTTACTAAGCAAATAAAAAAATTAGAATTTTCGTTTAATTGAAATGGTACTTATCACTTATCCGATCCATGGATGCGGGATGCCGGTTAGGCCGAAGCTTCAGCCTAAAAATTCAAAACCTAAGAATAGAAAATTTTTTAAGAGACTGACTAACGCGCTCTGCGTCGAAGATTCGAAAAAAAGGAGGGAGGAAAACCAGCGCCCTCTGGCAATCGCTGATAGGCTCGCATACCGTTACGTCACTCCTCTTCATCCATTACATCACTCCTCTTCAGCCATTTACTGCCTGTTAGGGAATAATCGTTTGCGAAGGGACTTTAAACTCATAAAGGGAAAATCGCCTACACGCGACCCAGCCACCAGCCAATTGTTACAAGACAGATTAAAAATATAAAAATAAAAATACTTTTTACAATTCAATTATATTATTGGTCTGTGATGCCTCGATTTTTTTTTTTTTTTTTTTATTTATTTATTTTTTTAATAAAAATTAATGTACCGATGAAAATTAATATATAACAGAAGCATCCTTCCTAAAATTCACTTCTTCAATAGGTGCGTGGAAAAGATTATTTAATTCTTCTTTAAACGCCTCCTTTAAATGCAATCCATCTTGGATTAATATTTGATTGGCAATTTCCAGTGTTATGCAGGATTTTTAGTATCAGCAGGAGAGAGTTCTTCTTCTAAAAGATGATAAAACAAATTTGAAACTTCATCAGAATTTAAGCCTACCGCTTCGTAGCCCAATGCATTCCTTAGGACCTGAAAGGAAAAACAAAACTTAAGCTAATCGGTTTATTTCTGAAAACTTAGAAATAAATTAAAAGCTACATTATAGTTATAATTAACATTGAGTCATAGTAAGTGATAATTCGATCATTAGATCAAAAGTTATTTAGAGTTTCATTTTATTGCACACTGTACATTGAATGTGTCCATATTTTTTCTCTAAGTTTGTAACCATTTTACTGAATCAACCGGCGCATTCATTAAGATTATTGTGTGATTAAATTTTATATGAATAAATTCCATCAATTTAACGATTAAAACTTAAAAAAGAATGAGGTTTAAAAAAATTTTACTGTTTCACTTGTTAACAGTAATTTTGTAAGAGTAAAAAGTTTAATACGTCATCCTGTCAAGTAGTTTCTCAATTTTAGGATAAACAGTCTTGTTTAAATTTTCATTGTCCTAGAATTTAAATTAGAAGAAAAACTCTTTTTGTAACCAGATTATCCTATTTTGTCACATTTCTTTTATTTTCTGCGTTTTGCTTAGAATACAAAGAACACAGAATACAAGCTTTTACATCTGAAATTATTTAATCATGTCTCAAAGTCTCTTCAAATTAAATAAGTAAATATTAAATTTAATGAAAAAACGTTTTGAATTCGTGGAAAATTAGGAAGGATCTCAGTTCTTTGAGTTTAGCGAGTTCTAAGCTCCTACCTAAGCATTATTTTTTCTAGATATCGTCTGCTGCTATTTTTTTTTTTTTGAATTTAAAAAGACTATTTAAGAAAGTGAAAAACCAGAAACAGATGGTATCTTAAAAAAATGTCCATTTTTCTTTCTTTCTTTTTTTTTTTTTTTTTTTTTAATTAATTTAAAGAGATCACTTTAGTAAGTCCGTGGGTAAAGTGGCTCGCCTTCGTGACTTAAGGGGGGACCCCACCCAGAATACTTCAAAAATTCGAAAAAAAATTTATTGCATTTTTCGAATCTTTGTACCCTTTCTAATGTCTGTCTAAAACGATTTTTCGGTACCTAACTTCGTTTGGAAGTTATACCGGAAAATAGAGAGTCGTCGCTAAGCAGGTAGAAAGGCCCGTTTGGCCGGATTAGAAGGGGCGGCATTCTTTTTGTGTCTCATCCATTCTGTTGACTGTATATAGAAATTTATTGTAGGCATTTCATTTATCGACCATTATATATATGAAATTAAACGTTTTCCCCTACCATAAGTCAAAACTTTAAACGCGTTTTTCTCAAAACGCTGTTTTCTGACCTGGCCTAACGTTTTTCTCATGATCTATACAACGAAATTAGCTGTTCTTTATTTTAAATTACGTAAAAATATATTCTTCAGAAAGTAGCATAGGATTTTTTTGATATTTTTATATTTCGATTTTTTATTACTATTTTAATGAATATTTATTTAATGAAAAACTTTTTTTTAAGTTGCCGCCATTTTGGTAATTTTGCGAATATCAATAAACCGCTGTGCTACTTTTTAGATAATGTCTTTATGTTTCAGAAAATTTAAACAAAATCGTTTTCCTAAGTTTCAGGACTTCTAAATCCATGAGGACAGTGAGGTACTACTTTTTGATGACCAGTTACACACGGAGCTGCCACCAACTTATTTTTTATTATTTTGTAAAAGAAATTTTTTTAAAATAGACTAAAATTGTAGCTAAATAACGTAAAAAAAGTAAGGAGTCTCTGCATTGTCTCTATTACTTAAAAAAATTTCAAGAAAAACGTTAATATTTTGCCATCTCAGGGTGAGGTCCCCCCTTAAGTTGACAGGTGCCCAGCGAGTAACGTTAAATGAGCAACAATTCCAGAATCTTCTGAGGTGAAGAACGAGTAGTTCAGTACCTGTAGTTGGAAAAATACCTTCAGAAAGTTCTTTTTGTAATAGATTCTCTGATTCTTTAAAAAAAAGTTTTTTTAACACTGTTTGTGAACAATGTACAGTATCTAGGTAGAAACAATGTCACATCAATCGGTGAAACCATTCACAACTTTTTACGAATGTTTAAACTGCAAAAATGATATTTTATGTTTTTGATATAATACGCTAAATCTGTACCCCTGCAGAAAATTGCAAACCATACGCTGGATCATTTCAAGCAGCAGAAGGAAAAAAAATGTGTCTCAAATTGATGCTTCCATTGTTACGTTATTAGTCTAAAAGACCTTCAATTTTAAATTTTATGGAAAAATTGCTAAAAAGTAACGATAGCAGATCATAAGAACGAAATAGTATGTAATATTACATTGTAAAATAATTCTTAAAAAAGCAAACTAATCTATTCCTTTTGAATTATCTTCTGTTAAAACCTTTTCATCTATCTATACAAGCTACATTTTCGTATTAGTATATTTTGTTCTTAATATTAATATTTTTTCCCATACAAATTTAAGAAAAAATTGCTTCGATCAAAAAATAAAAAATTAAATAAAAATCATAAGAATTTTTTTTTAAAATAATAATAATTTTTATTCACTTACTTCCATTGTATTATTTCTTGCCCCATGGAAAAGCATTCCAAACGCCATAGACAAGCTCAGCGGGGAAAAGAAGATATTTTTAGTATATCTATTTGCTAATTGTTTGTAAAGTTTGAATGCTAAATAATTGTTAGCCTTTGCTAATGCACTAACTTTTACTTTTATATCATCGTTCTTCTCGTCTGCAGAACTGCTTGACGCGTTAATAATGAAGAACAGCAAAAGAAATCCGACAATCTGCAGCTTCATTTTCTCCATTTGCTATAAAATATAAGTTACGAAAGCGCTTAAAACGGTTTCCTCTTTTAATTTAAATATAATTAAGGAGGAAAGTCTGAGCGAAAAAAAATAGTCACGTTCCCCTATGACGTAAAGGACAGCAAGATCAGCTTCTCACTACTTCGTTACCATGAACACCTAAACAAAAAATTATTACACAAGCCACAACAGTTGTATGTTATTAAAAGAAAATAATCTTTGTTTTTGTGCGAAATATTGACGTTAAAGGAAAAAACCCAACGATGAGAAGCAATTATGAGGGTTAGTTAGCGGAGCCATCAGGGGGAGGAGTTCTCATCTTTAAAAAAATATGAAGCGCTCTTTTATATGAAACAGAATTCAAAAGAATCTCAATGGGGGAAAAACTATAAAAATATTCTCGAAGTATTCACCAAATGATAAGTAATCAGAGTTCAGAGGTTAAAATTAAGCAAACTTAGCACACAAAAAAATAAATAGCGATGTTGGTGATCTCTATGCTTCCATTTTGTTCAGTTTTTATTTAAATTATATTGATATGAAATAATCTGATGATAATTACGAAACAAATTAAGGAATTTAAAGAAACGTGCAAAGAAAGTCATGAAATAATTATGTATAATGTTTCTTAAAATGTTGAGTAATGTGTCTTAAAAAATGTATTAAAACGACAACAATAATTTAAAATTTTGCAATTTTTAGTTGACAGAGTAACAGTTTAGAAACTTTAAAAGGATTGTTTTACCAAATTACTCTGATTGTGTAATTTCAAAAATTAAAATTATTTTTTTTGAAACTGTTAAAATATAAAGTGTGTTAAAAAAGGACCATCCTGAATAACTTTAGATCTAATGCTCGGATCTTTCTAGGACTTAATGGTTTGAAAGGGTGACCTCAAATATGCTAATTAATTACTGCAGATGATATTTAAGGTTACGAAACCAGACACAAAAACGTCTTTCCTTCGAATATGTATACCTTTTTTTCGTTTTTCGTATTTTTTCGCAACCTAGGAAATATGGTCCTAATAGTTTGGCCAGGAGAGCGGTTCCAACTTTGGTCCCCTAAATGTTAATTTTAACTTTTTGCGTATTTCGCCATATCTCAAGAAATTTTTCAGCGAATCAGAAAAATTTTTACATTTAATTATAAAATTCGTTTAGCCGAAGATTATTCCATACAAGAAATAAATTTTAATAAATATTTACTATTTGTTATTATTTTGTTCAATAATAGTCGAAAATTTTTTAAATTGTAAAGTATATAAAATTGTACTTCATTTTAAAGTATCTAATTTCACATGGCAAAATACAAAATGTGAGCAAACTCGGTCGAATAGTTCCTGCGAAACTGAATATTAGATACACGACTTCTTTAAAATTTGATTTCTCAGCAACTATTAAGACGATTTCGCTTAAATTTTGCATTTTGGAATGGCAAAATATTTAAAATGATGTAAAAAAAATTTGTGTCTTACAATTCAAAATTATTTCGACTATTATTTTGTAAAACAATAAAAAATAAATATTTAGTAAAATTTATTTTTAATATGGAATTATCTTTGGATAAACGAATTTCATAATTGTATGCAAAAAAATTTCAATTCGCTTAGAAAGATCTCGAGACATGGCGAAATACGCAAGAAGTAAAATTAACATTGATGGGTCCAAACATTAGATATCTCTCCTGACGTAACTATAGGGACCATATTTCCCATATTGCGGCTACCCCCTATATCTTGGGGGGTCAGAAATATGAATCCTTTCAAAAAAAAGGTATGTTTATTTTGAGAAAATACGTTTTTGTGATTGGTTTCATAATTTCGTAACTTAAAATATAGTCTGCACTAATTAATTAGCACATTTGAGTTCTCCCCTCGAACCATTTTGATTAAATCCTAAAACGTGAATTAAAAAGTTATCCGATCATTAGAGCAAAAGTTTTTCAGGGTGGTTTGTTTTTTCACACTGTACACAATTCAATATTATAAGTGTAGAAAAATTCATTCTTCCCTCAATAATAAATTACTTTTTTATTTTAAGTTATTTATTTGATTAACCCCTTCCTTCTCGCTCTCGTGAAAATAAAGTGGTGAGGTTTCGCCCTCTATTTCTAGCTCCCGTGAAATTTCCGTGCTGGAGTGAGTAGTAGTAACGCGCCAATAAGAATAAAACTAATTCATTTCTTTAGCCCGAAAAACATTTTATTTATCATTTCACTCACCAGATGGCAATACCAGGATATTCTTAAGGTAATTGCAGATGGTTAGTTTATTTTAAACTAGATGTTAGCATTAATCAAATACGTGTATTTGGTAAAATAGGCACTTTTATGACCGTTGTCTTGAAAATTAACCGATCGTTAAGGGGTTAAATGGAAGGGGAAAAAAACACTTTTGCTAACTACATAATTTAAAATATATTAAGAAATACAGAACCGTGATTAGGTTACAATAAGCCAATTTTCAAAATTCTAGTTTCAACTTTTTAGCTATTAATTTGCATGTATGAAACTATGATTTTTTCCCCCAAGTATTATTAAAATGCATAGTGTCTAGTGGAAATGAGTTCAAGCTTACTTTTAGAGGTTCGAGCCCCCTCCCCTCCAGAGCCCGAAATGCATAGCATTATTTAGATCCCGAGTCCACCTGAGTCCAAAATATGAGTCGAATAATTTCTTCTGTCCTTAGTATAATGATAACAATTTGTTAAAAGTCTAAATTAACAACTGAAAATTACATAATTATAGATTAATAGTATGCAATTGCACCTGATATTAAATAAGTGTTCTTCATTTCTGTTAGAATGTACTTGAGCAGCCGAATGAAAACTACGATATGCTTGGAGACTCCGCCTCTGTTCGCTAGCGTTCCCCAATCATCAAAGGATGCTAGCTTCACATCATTCACGATACATTGAATATTACTTTTTATAACCAGAATAAATAAACTATCGTTGTATCATTGAAATACCGTAAGTTTACTGTAACTGTAACTGCATTTCGGCCATACCGACTCGCCAAGAAACTAGGTCCAGCAACTGGTATAATACCAACGGAAACTCCAAAATGATTAAACAGAAATTTAAAAAAAAAAAAAATTAAAATCTTAACTTCAAAATCTTAATCTTTAGCCTCACAAAACAAAAGCGACGAACAGAAGTAAAATATCTAATTTTCTTTTATACCTTATAAATTTTATATTTTTATGCTTAACAATTGAACCCTACGTTTGCCTAAAAGTGGTAAAAAAAATATCTTTATACAGTCTTTTTATGCAGTCTCGATCTTTTTACGGTTAAATAATCAACTAACTGAGTAAAAGTTCTTTACTTTTTAATCTTTGCCGAACAATCTCAGCTCAGTCTAATACTAATTGATTTGAAATAAGTTTTAAAAAGGAGTTACAGCAATATTTTCTTCATTTGTTTAATAGTCTTCATGTGAAAAATAATCTGCAGTTAAATCTCTCGCTATATACACTCAGAAAAGACCGATGTTACATTTGTAAAAGATTCAAGCACTAATTAAGGCAATAAAAATTATCCGGACAAAATTTATTGAAAATTTAAACGAAAATGTGGACTCCCTCAATCGCTTATTCAAATCCTACTTGCATTGTCAATTTGGAATTCTCAGTAAACAGTTTGACCTTTATTTTTACTCGTTTATCATTAAGTGGTATGTAGTCATAAGCATAAAGGACAAAAGAGATTTTAATCCATTTTAAAGACTTAGTTTTTAAAAAAATCCCATGAAAGTTATTAAAATTTTATTATAATCTTGTATATTTTAAATAGCAATTTTGTCAACCTTACAATCTGCGAAAGATAATTTAAAAATAAAAATTGAGAAAAGACTAACTAAACAGGGTTCTTTTTTTTAAATTCAACTTATGTGTTCTTATATCACCTATCTCACATTGGCCGAGTAACTGAACTCCCGAGCGCACCGAACTAGGAGGCGTTATTTGTGATAATTAACTGCTAGCAGAACACTATTATTGGTTGCACTGGAGATCTACTCAGTGTAGCATGGCAACGCACCTTTCTTGTGGCTTATTAAATTGTTTATAAAATTATTGCTGTTGTTTAATGTTCTTTCTTATGCAAGCGAATACAAAATGGAGTAGCTTTTTTTTAGAGAAGGAACATCAGAAAAATCTTTGTAAATAAACAAATAAAAATGTATCTAATCTTCTTAGAGTTAAAACCTAATGCCTGCGAAATATTTCTATTAAATTTAATGATCTAATATGAAATGCCTATTTAAACTTTAATATTCCATACTTTTCTGAATCATATTACTTCAAACATTAAAATAATACATAACAAAAAAAGTCTGAACAATTTTTAGTCCTAAAAATTCCTCATATTAAAATAAAAAATTTCATAGAAATTTTTTACTCTTAAAGTTCTTAATCAGACGTAGAATACCATTCCGTAGAGAACTATTATAAAATAAAAAAAATTTCTAAAAATAAATTTTTTATTTTAAAATTTATAACACATACCTAATTTATAAATACGAAGAATTCCAAAATGAAATATTCTTCGTTAGAAAATTTTATTCTCAACTTATATATACATAGATTATCCCTTCATTAATTGAAGACTGTATACCATATAACATTTTGTAATTGTAAGATCGATATGAATTTCAATATGCAACTTAACAGAATAGCTGAATTCTAGTCGAAATTAATCAAAATTAATTCAAAAATGGCAAATCAAAATTAAACCAAGAAAACGATAAAAATGTATTAATAATTAACACAAATGGCATTATTTCAAGTAATTCGGATGATTTGTTTTCCGAATTATATAGATACAGAAATATATACTATTCTAAAAAGAATATTCTACAACTATTACAGTTCTGCACGTTCTGAAATCACATTTATTCATTGACATGAAGCAATGTGGACTTCAATTTAATACAAATTAAATTTAAGTTATTTAAGACAAAATTTAGTTTACCGTAACACACATCTGTAACAGTATGCGATCACAAAATCGGAAATTATCGGTTGCAAGTTTGTTGATGGTAGGAAGGTAAAAATTAGAGATTTTGTTCTCAAAATGTTCTATTTTGGAATGATTTACAAATGTTCTGGGTCAATTTTTCAAGTTCTTCTGTCTTTTCATTAGGAAAAATTTGCTTCATATTTGCTACTGAAAAAAAAAGCGTTCTACTCTTCCAATGATTCCGATAGAACTAAATGAAAACTTAATAAATAGTAGCAGCCAGAAAATATTCACCCCACTAGAGGGCATATTCAAGCGTTGCGATAGTCAACAAAGCCAAATATAAACAGTTCAATGATTGAAAACTTTTGAGTCATGCCGACGTGGACCCTTCAATTTGTCCTCTCCATTTTAACATAACTTTCTCAATTCTCAACACTCCAAATTTTTCACTCAAAATTTCCTAACATTTAATGCTTCACTATAAAAATCGTAAGTTATTAGTCCAATAAAGCTGCACTATTTATTCATAAATAAAATATCCAAAAGTATACTTAAGTATATTTAATAAAAATTCAATGTTAGATAAATATTAAAGTTTGATTGTTTTTATAAATACTCAACCAGTTGAAAAAGTTTCCCTTGATTAATTAATATTTGTATTCTATAGCTGAAAAAAAAAATTTCAATTTTAAATTAAGCTTGAGGTAGTCTAATAAACCACATTTTCAAGTTATAAAGAGAACAAATCTTTGTGTAAAACACCAAGATAATCATGTATGCAATAAGATGTTCCCGAGTAGTGTTCTTTTATAGATTTAAAAAATTTACAAGTATCTAGAAAACATTTTTTTAACATTTTCATAAGCGTTTTAATTATTTGCTCTTTGCTGCGGTGAAGTAATCAAGTTTATTTTATTGACAGCAAAAATTAGAAACACATCTTAGAGAAATTATGAAAAATTTCAAGATTTAAAAGAGATACTGCGATAAATTACTAGTACTTTTCGAAAAATTAGATTTATTGTTCATTCCAAGCTGTTAACACAATACTTCAAATAAACTGAATCTCAAGTAAGTTTGTGGAGCTAGTTCTCAAGTTTAATTTAAGACACTTAACATTTTTCAAAATTTCTCAAAAAAAAAAACGATTAGAACTATTTTATAACCTAAACACCTCCTCTAACATTAAAGTAATTCTCTTAGAATGAGAAATTGAAAAGAAACTGAGTATCTTTTCTTCAATTATTGTAGGGAAGTGTGTGCATTCATAAAAAAGGTGCCCAGTAGAAATTCTAACAAACTTACAACTTTTAAACTAAACTTTAGATTTTGTAAATTTAAGAAAAGCTTCCATCCTAAGTTTTCCAATATAAAAAAGGTACAATTTTTCAAAATTAGACTTAAAGATTATTAAATAAGCAATTAAAAATAAACCACCCTACCCAATATAAAAGTTACGCAACAGATCTTTAATTTGACAGAACTTTATTACTATAATTTTAAATACTATTGCCTGATAACTTTATTTCTACCTTCAGCTTTAGCAACCGAAAGAAATATTAAACATTCTTTAAAATTAATTTTCACATGCAGATCCTAATATACAAATGGCAAACAGAAGTTCGCATTTTTAATTTACTTTTAAGAAGATATACTAAATTTAGAAAGCTGCTTCAAACATAAATAAAAGTATACATTTCACTGGAATGCGTCTCTAGATAGCTTTTAGAGTTATGCAGCATATCAAATCTAAGACTTAGGTTCCGCTTAAAAGCAAACAAACCAGCATCTCAAGTTATGAAAGGGATAATCTCAGTACTAGTCAAAATTTACCCATATTATTTTAGCATTTTAGTCAAAAATTACTTTCCATTAATGTCATTGGCAGATTTAGTGTTATCGTCACCGATTCCACAGAAAGAAACTCTTCCCTACAACAGAAGCTTGAAGATGTGAATCGAAGAGTCCCGAAACGGCTGAACGAGTGTGAAACACAAAAAGGGAGCAGAACGGCCGACTGCTGCTGCTTCTTTGTGCTCCACATTCACTTAGACGTTGCGGAAAACCTAGTTTCATATCAACAAGCTTCCTTGTAAGAGCAAAGTCCCCATAAAGTGCAGACGGCTTTCCTACTTAATTTTATTTTATTTCATATTTTATAACAGTTGTTGAACAGCCAACCTGATTTTGGGTTTTCGACAACCAGTGTTCAACTCCGCAGTTTTGTAATTTTGAACCCATTCCAGAAGACAAAGTAATTCCTAGCTCAAATATGAGGAGAAATTTAAATTGTGGACAACTTTGAGGGAACTAACCAGCATTTGAGTTACATGGAGAAGAAAACTACGAACGGCAAGAAGACTAACCTGACGGCAAGAAGACTAACCTCTGATCCGTCTACCACGGACGATATTTTATGTCAGCACTGTGGTAGATGCGAGCCGGGCTCAGAATTCGTATCAACCAGCCACCGCTGGGATTCGAATTCGGTTCACCTCATTGGAAGGTGATCTATCCCCTGAGTTACAGCGGGTAATTGTGCTATACAAATAAATCTAACTGAGCATACAACACTCTGCTTTGTTTGCTTTTATAGCTGCTTTTCGATGGCTTTGTCACCATTTATTTTTATTCCAGTGAAGTAAGTCCTTAATTACAAAATTAGCTTAACTGCTTTATATGCTAGTCATTAGAGACCTAGTTTTTTCCTATATTTAGCCAAACTCTCTACGTTAATTAGGAAACTAAAGCCACAATTGACACTGAAAAGTAGTTAAATGTTTACCATACAATTACAAATTTTGTGAGCCAAGAGATGCAGTAAAAATTTATTGAAATATTACATTCAATTTAGTCCTCATTGAAGTCTTTATGCAATAGAATCAGTATGAAATTGGACATGTTTGAAAGATAATATGCAAAGCATTAAAATTACAAAACTATTTACAGCCAATTACATGTAGTGCATTGCATTTGAAATAAACATACAGCAACAGTTCTCTCGTTTGATAATAATATACCTCCATAAAGAGAATAAAATATAATACTAGCATATCTTCCTTTAGCTTTAATGTTAGCAATAGTATAGTATATAGTTCCCATTTAACGAATTTTGTCAGCATAAAAGCTTGAAACTAATATGAAAGACTAACAGTTCTACGAAATTTTTTAAATGGCTAAAATCAAAAACTCTGCTTACTGTTCACAATTCTTATTTCATCACAAGAAAAATCTTTTGCATAAAGGAAAAGTTGGAAGCTGTACATTAGTAAGAAGCAGTTTGGATACAAAGAGATTAGATTTTGGAATTTTAGAATATATTCTAGAATTTTACATCTATTAAATTACTGTATTTTATATTGAAATATTTTATACGCAAACATTTCTCTACAACAAAAATTTGCCTGAGTAAAGCGAAAAGTCTCGAAACGGCTGGACGAATATAAAGCACGACGAGGAAGCAGGACAGCCGTCTAGCCGCTTCCACGTTACGGTACGTCTCATTTTTCAGACACTTTTCAGTTGTGGGGAAGGTGTACTTATGATTAGATTCTGGAAACTTACTTTAGGCAGTCCTATACAGTCTATAAACAAGCAACTAAAATTTTCAGAAATTAAGAATTTATTCTTTTAAATTTGCCTTATTTTTTGAAATTCCAGCTAATTAAAGGATATTATTTGGGATTGTAGAAAGTGATCCCTTTTCTTTTGTTTAAACCTAAAGTTTGGAAAAAATGAATTCAGGTAGACCAAGAGTAAACTTTGAAGATTCAAACGCTGAAGAGAACTTTTCGAGACATAAAAATGAAAATAAATTATCAGAGGATTACTTAGGATTTCACAATGGAGTATTTCTCTTCCAATAATTTATTTTGCATTTTGAATTTTTTTTTTCAGTAATTGAAATTTTATGATTTATTCTTGGTTTACCTGAACCCACTTTAATTTTCACATTTTAAATTACTTATGAAGGGGAAACAGAATTTGTGCTGAAAAATTCCTCTCGTGGTATAGCGTCCTCTTAAGGACCTGAAACAAATAGCAATTAAGTATGTTTAGGAAGTAAATAAAAAAAAATTGTTTCTCCTCTCAGCAACATTTCTGTTACCAGGCTAAAATATATATACTTTGACAAGGATTCTCCAAAATGAGCTTTTTATATTCATTTTTTTATTACAATTTATGTTCTAAATTTTAAAAAAAGGAATTAAATACTTATTTATTGACTTATCTGTCTATAAGACGTGTTGTTCAACGTTATTAACATTTTAAAAAGTTATGCTACAGACCTAAACTAATGGTTTTAACAGTATAAGCAAACGGATAGCTCAGACATTCTATTTTAAAGTAACTTTTATATTTTGTTTGCATAATTGCATATTTAAATAAATGAAATCTGTGCAATCAGAAGTTTTTAGGGGAAAACTTCAACTTCTTTCTTAATTTTACCGAAATTTAAAGCAGAAGAATTTGTTTCGATCGTATCGCTTTTTTTCTCCTCAGCTAGGTGAAATAAACTATAGGATAAAAGTTGGTTATCAAGGCAGACGTATATTGCAAAAAAAATTGCAGTAGTTTTTCCTGCAACTTTTGATGTATTTTTTGATCAGTGTTGCAACGATAAATAAAAAAAACTTTTTGCTGTGAAATTGGTAATTTTTCATCATGTGCGCCAGAAACCAATCAAAACAATAACTGCCGACTGAAATTGATGCCGCCATTTTTGGCTGGTTATAAACATTCTACTGGGTTAGCTAGTATTTTTTGCGTAATATTCGGTAACTTTGATATTATGGTAGCAGTGGTGGTTGAAAATCTATTAAGTTTTATTTTATCTGATGGAGTTTTGTGTTTTGAAGTAAAAATTTAATTTATGAAGTTCGAAAACTTAAAAAAGAGCAACTGTCAATTTGAATAGAAGAACTTACTTAAGAAGACCAGATTTATCAATTGCTGATTGTCGTCAAGTGAGTTTTTATATTTTATCTTAAAATATTAAATATGTAGAATGTAATATTTGTATATGCGATGAGTTAATTGGAACTTCTGACTTTTAAAATGATTCAATTTCTTTGCAGAAAACAAATAAGAACAATCAAAACAATTACAAACAAATTACAAATAATTAAATTACAATATTATTTAATTACAATATTATTTAATTACAATATTATTTAATTACAATATTATTTAATTACAATATTATTTAATTACAATATTATTTAATTACAATATTATTCAATTACAATGTTATTTAATTACAATAATCCTTAGTTACAATATCATTTAATTACAATATTATTTGTAATAATGTGCTATAATATTTGAAAATATTTTATATTTAATACACTTATTCTATACCTTTATTTTAATATTTTTATGTAATAATCCCTTGTGCTAGTTTCCATCGTTTCAGATTTTATCTGAATTCAAATTGTAAGGTCTATAGCTAAAATTCAATTCTTATAATACGTAGTTTGTATTTTATAAAATTACGTATAAGTTCTTAGATATTAGATACGAATATGAATCATATCTTCGATATTCAATGATAATAGAAAACACTTGTCATCATTATTTGTTTCAATTTATTTCATTACTCTAACTCATAAATTAAACTATATAAACATATACCACTTTTAAAGTGTAGCGCTTTTATTTGTAGCATGTATTAACTGAAATATTCCTCACCTAATTTTATTGTAAAAGTAGATCCCCCATTTACTGGTAATGTCATGAAATGCTTAGCTCCGTATCAGGAAATGTAACAGATAACAAAATTAAAGCAAATGTTTGTAAATATTTTTAAAAATATTAATGAAAATGTAAAATTATTAAACAATAAGACATTAATAAGAAAAAATCAAAAGTTTGAAATTTTTTCTGAAACTATATGCATTAAATATGATTTATATGTTTATTTACTGCTTAATAGGATTTACCTAAAAAGTTGAACAATATGTTATGTAATAAACAAAATAATACGTGCTTTTTAAAGAAAATATAAAAACTTTTTAAAAAATAATAACGAAAATATAATACTGCAAAAAGAATTTTATAATAATTAAAGAATGCTCTACCTCCTGCAAACATAAAATAAAAATAATAATAACTGACTTTAAAAAAATGACTTAAGAATTTTGACTTAGTGATAATTATAAGTGACTTTAATAATAAAAAAGATCATCTAGCACTTAAAAAGAAAATGATATTTATGAATATTTCATAGTTTCACTTTTTAAAAAAAAAGTGGCTTTTTACATTCCTGTTACGTAGGAAATGCAATTTCATTCTTCGGTTGTCGATCTAACGTACCCTGTATTTCTTTATTAAATTTTTTAACCAAATTTTCCAAGACATACACTAAGAGTATGTTTTGAAATTTTAGTTAATAGTTGTTGATAACAGAGAATCTTATGCATGGATTGATTTGGAATACCACCAAAGAGAAATATAAGATGTTCTGTTATCAGCAACCTTAATAAAAAAAATTCAGAATTCTTGTTAAATGTGTCTTTAAAAAATACGTACATTATAGATATAAAATAAGTATTTCATCTAACTAGAAAAAGAAACTCGTTCGAAGTCTGTCGAATCACTAGTGAGAGAGGTGAGAAAAACACCAATAAGAATTTGATAGCCAGATGAAGATTGAGAGAGTTTCGAATAATCGTATATTAAATACTCTTAGTTTCCCTTTGTTCAGAAATGATTAGTTATGTTTTGACAGTTACTTTGTTTTTATCCAACTTTATTATGAGTACAGTGCAAAATAATTGAATAACCCTGACTAACTTTTGATCAAATCTTCACATACTTGGACTCATTCTTAATGGTTCGAAGGGGTGACCTCAAATATATTAAATAGTCAGTGCAGACGATATTTCAAATTACGAAATCTGACGCAAAAACGTACTTACTCTAAATAAACATAGCTTTTTTGGACGAATTTGGATTTTTGACCCTAACAGGTAAGGAGTAGCCACAATCTGGGAAAGGTAGTTCTAATAGTTTGGTCAGAAGAGTGGTTGAAAGTTTGGACCCCTTAACGTTAATTTTACATTTTTGCATATTTCACCATATCTCAGAAATTTTTAAGCAATTCGAAAAAATTTTGCACATTATTATGAAATTTGTTTATCCAAAGATAGCACAATGGAAAAAAAATGATGATATTAATAATTATTAACTACTTATATTTTTTTATAATTTTATTTAATAATAGTTAAAAAAAATTTGAATTTTAAGGTAAAGAAATTTTCATATCATTTTAAAGAAATTAATTTTATGTCAAACAGAAAATTTGAACAAAATAGCTCTTAATAGCTCTTGAGAAATCGAGTTTTAAAGAAGTCGTATATTTGAAATTTGATTTCTATGGAGTAATCAAATAAGTTCTTCAAAATTACATTCTTTAAAAAGATTTAAAAATGTGTATATCTCTCAATTTAAAATTTCGATTATTATTAGCCTTTTGCTTAAGGCTAATACAGCATGTGGACCACAGGTGATGATACAACATGGCACACCGTAAGCAAAAGGTTAAATAAAATAATAAAAAAATTTTAAGTATTTATTTATTTTTTTGACATGGATAAACGAATGGAATTTTTATATAATTGTATGCAAAAATTTTTTTAATTCAATTAAAAAATTCTCGATATACAGCGGTAAAATTAAGAGATATACAACTAACTTCTAGTTATACTAGAGATCCCGATTTTCTAATAACAAAAAAAAAACATTTAAGAAACATTTCGTCGCTTTGAGTTTGTCACAGTTTGTATTATTTTGTTACATATATTTATTTATATGAACGGAATACCCTGTCATAAGATTCAATTTTAATGGTTTGACGAAGGCAAAATAAAAATACTAATTAATTAGTGTTACGAAAGCTTCAGTTAAGATTTAAAAAAATATAAATAATTAGAATAATTTTAAGTACTTAAGTCAAAAGAACGGTAAAAAAGTAGTGTTTTCAAATGATAATTGAACTTTTTTACTTTTTTTGCAATATTTTTGGCTCAAAACAAAAAAAAAAATTATGAAAAAAACTTTTTTACCCAAGAGGATTCCATACAAAAAAATATTAATAATTATGTACTATTTAAATTTATAAGGGTTAAAAAAAATTCTTAGATACCTTAAAAGAGTATTTTCAAATGATAAGAACTAAATTTTTAACGTGACTAGTTGAACAGCTCCTAAGAAATAATTATTCAAATTATTTTTTTTAATATTTTTTCTCAAAACCCATTTACTCAATATCGAAATTTTAGATATTTAGAATAAAATTTAAATAGTTTAAGGGATGCAAAACACTTTATATCTTAAATTTAAAGTTTTTTCTATCATTCTAAACCCAAATAGTGAGGTCAAGAAATAAATATTAAAGATTTTTTAGACTTAAATTGTTTTGGGGAAGTTTTAAAATGGTTTTAAAAATTATAATGAGTTTAAAATTGCTTTTAAAAGCTTTCCCATTTACTCAAATAACTCCAGAATCAGGGAGAAAAACACGAAAAATAAAAATAACATTATAGTACGACAAGCATAAAATGTTAGCCTATTTAAAATAGAACTAGAGTTTAAATATTGTTTGAGATTGACTATTAGACATATGAAACGTTGTAAAACAATTATTTACAAAAAATCATGTCATTGTTTAAATTTACGAATTAATTTAACGTCAATTATTAGAAAAGAGTAGGCCTCAGCACGGGTTACCATAAATATCCTTGAGTAGTCCAAACGTAAAGACATATTTCGTATTTTCAACCACTGCGCAGCTTAGTACCCTGAACGTAATGACATCTTTCTTATTTTTCATCAACTGCGCAGTTAACTTCGTCACATCGGACTACTAAATTGATCCGTGCTGAGGCCTTCATTCTTCTAGAAGGTGTTGGCTGAGGCCTTCCTTCTTCTAGGAGGTGTTGACTTTACGCCATAACAATCACAGATTAATGCATAAAAGCCTGACAGTTCGATCAAACGTTCCCAACACTTTGGCGCAGAATTTTTATAAAACATGGTTTTCATACTTTTTACTAATTTAGGTCAAAATAATGGGAAAATATTACTTTTAACATTTTAATAATTTATAGTCATGAAATACAGCAAGAGACACCAGTGTCTTTTTCTGTGTTAAAGGTAACATTTTCCAAACACTGCTCACTTCCAAACAATAATTTTTCAAAATTGCACTTATTTGTATTTAGATCTAAGAGAAACAGTTATTCATCATTAAAATTTCTTTAATTTACAAAATAAGTTATTTATAAAGTTTTAAATATGAATAAAAAAAATTTAAACAATTATATTTTTTGGATTTTATATTTTAGTGCAAATATAATTCCGATAATCTAACACATTCCCTCAGTCACTATTAGATTAGTTTTTATAGTTAAAATAATACCAAAATATCATTTTGCTTGTAATTAGAACGTCAGAAAAAAAATATATAAAAGAGATGTTAAGGGATTAAGCGTTAAATTTTCTCGCGGCTTTTGTAATTTTAAAAAATAGACAATAACATGATAATTTGATGAAACTTTTAGTGGCTAAATAGAAAAAAGAAATTTAAAATAATGATAACTATAATATCTATAATCTGGCAATTCAAACTCACTGAAATCAACAGTGAGTGCTCATCACGTGATTGCAAAACTACATTTATAAAATAAAAAAAATATTTTTTATTTGATTCTGTCACATTGGATAATTACAATTTTTTAACCAATGAATTCAGCGTTCAGTGCAATGCATACTTTATAGCTCATTGACACGACCGGCAAACATTATCATTTCATTCCTGTTGTCCATAATTGCAAATATGAAAGGGTGGTTTGCATTAAACACCACAGGAGGAATAAGAGGCATGGGTCTCGCCATTACCGGCATAATAACAGCCGTTGCAGCAGCTGCTTCACTTCCTTCTTCATTCACTTCAATAGCTGCTTTATGTATAACCTGACTGACATATAGACCGGCATCAGCAATACCTGTGAAATTGGCTTTCGAACCATTAAAAACATCAGCTGCACCCACAGCCTTAAAATCACCAGTCATGTCTCGTGAATACTCAACCTCGAATTTTGGAAGCGAAAGAATTACTTTTTGCTCATTAAGTTGCTTCCTTACGGAGGCTATTTTTTCATTCGTTAAATTCTCTTCCACAGCTGATAGTCCATCAAGCTCATTGGGTAGTAAAATCACCATACTTATGTTATTGCCCTTGTATGGTAGCTCTATCACTTGTGCATCATCAGTTGAGGCATAATTAAATTTATCTGTTAAATGCATGAAATGAACTTGCCTGCAAGAGAGAAATAGCTTGTTAGAAAACAAAGCAAAAAACCCAAATGAAATTGACTAAACGGTGTAAATTAACTTTTGTGCTATAAACAAATTTTAGGAAAATCTTACCATACAATCGTTTAAAGTATTTAAAACCTTATCGTTGATCTAAGTTGAAGCCTTATCATTGATCATATTATAGAACGGCATCATACCATAATACTTGAACTTCATTACACGATACTATGACTCAATATCAACAGAAATACGATTCAAATTAACACCTTATTAAAATTGAAGTTAATTCTCCCTACCATAATTGTACCATAAATTTAAAGTTAATATGATTTACTTGGCTGGTTAAGATTTAACTGCACATCAAATGTGTGGGTTATATTAAATTTCGAAATTTAAATAAAAGTTATGTTTTTGAAAAGAAAAAAATTAGAGAAGAAAGTTTCATCTAGGATTTTCAGCGGTCAAGAATTTTAATTACAATGGCAAAATTTAATAATATGAATTGAAACATAATTTAATAAAGTTATATCGCTTATTTACATTTTATCTTCAGGTAAAGATTTTTACTTAACCTGAAGATAAAATTTAAATTAAATAAAAAAACAATGGGTAGCTAAAGTTTTTCTTATCTTTTCTGGCAAAAAGAGAAAGAGAGACCAAAATCGGCAAAAACATTCTTACGTAATATTTGCAATCGAGTTTAAACTCAAAATAATCTGGAAAAAATAGATCGAAAGAAAGCAGAAAAAGAAACAGAATAAAAATAAACAGTTATATGGGTACTAAACAAGAAATATTTATCAATATACATAAAAAATAAATATATAAAATGCAGTTAGATGCAAAACTAATTAAATTATTATTAAAACAGTTATTAGCAATCATTAGAACTTAAAAGATTTATAGAAAAATAGTCTGGAAAGTCAATTATTCTAACATTTTAGAAATGCGGTTAATCTTACTTGAAAAAAAAAGCAGAATAATGAGTAGAATAATATCTCTGAACAGCATATTTGTGATAATTGTGGAAGTTTATATAATATCTAATACCATAATAGTTAGTGGCATTATTTTGCTAAATCTTCAAATGTGAATATTGAATAATAACTTTACTGCTTAAAGTAAAACTTAGAAAACAGGGGTTATTTTTTACGAACGAGAAATTACGTTAAGGATATCGACTGATACAAATTGCACATGGTTGATTTTTTTCTTATTTATTCAAAATATTGCAACTGCTACTCATAAGATCTAAAGTAAAAAATCTAAGTTCTTTTTTTCACAACTTGAGATATTATGAATTCTCAATTCTATGAAATATGAAGTACCAGAATTCGAATTTAATTATACTCTTTAAAAATGTATGCTACTATGCTGATTTTACTAAATGCGTTCAATTAATTTAAAAATAATCCATTTCCTATTTTATAAAAGGAAAAATATGATTCGATTGAAACTGAATCATGAATATTTTCAGTGTGTTTGATTACATCTTTTCAATTTTTTAAGCAAAATTTTTTTAAATAGTTTAATTTATTAAGCCTACTTATTTAAAAATTACGAATTCATCTGATGCATTCATAAGGATTGATAAGAATTGTCTTAAAACCAGTAATTTTAACCAATAACCAGTAAGGCTAATTAAAGTTTTCAAATAATGTGCGCATCATAATTTTATTGTTTTTTTTTTTTTTTTTTTTTTTTTTCTTTTTTTTTTTTGCTTTAAACCATTGAAAAACATTGCATACCTAAACAAAGAAGTAGAAACCCCTGACTGTTTAAAAACAGTTCCTGGATTTCTGAATCGAACCCTGTTTAGAAGATAATTAAGAAAATTACTGCACTGCGTTAAAGTTACATGGCTGTGTTTCTTAAACTTGTCTGTAAATATCCGAATAATTTTTCCTTCACCGACAGAAAAGCGTTTTTATTTTTCTGTTAATTTAATTTGCAAATACTTATGTCTCACGCATAATTTTAATTAAAACTATATCTAAAACCAAAATCAAATAAAGAATTTATAGCATCAAACTCGCATTTTTATTGTTTTCCTTTGGCTCGTTCCGAAAATTTATTTGCATGACTCTTATCTCCATTACGCAACATAACAGCAGAAATAAGATATAATAATAATAAAAAACACAAAAAAAGGTATTTACTGTGCATTTGCCTGTACACCATCATTGTAAAAATCTTGTTCATTGGTGGCTGAGGTCTTAAATTGAGTTTGCCATGTTCCTTTAAAATAAACAGCATTCAGAAGAAGCATAGCTGCGTTTTCATCAAGTTGCTCGAGCAGTTTCTTTATTTTGCCGTGAGTCTTTTTCTCGACCCAGTGATTGACCTTTTCTATTATTTTGGAAGCATCCTCCCCGAAGTTAACTTCTTCGATAGGTGCGTGGAAAAGACTTTCCATTTCTTCTTTGAACGCCTTCTTCAAATGTAATCCATCTTCGATCAATATTTGATTGGCGATTTCCAGTATGTATGCAGAATTGTTAGTATTAGGAGGAGGAAGTTCTTCTTCTAAAAGATGATAGAACAAATTTGAGACTTCTTCAGAGTTTAAGCCTGCCTCTTCGTAACCTAATGCATGCCTAAGGACCTAAAAAAGAAAACCGAAGTTACTTGTTTATTTTTTGTAAAGTTTGGAAATAAAATCAAAATGCTACCTTAATTAGTTTTTGCAAAACTCTGTGAAAGAATACGTAACACTGAAAAGCTCAAGGGAAGAACATATTATGTAGAATTATGAAAATATTCAATATCACAAATTTAGGAAGGTGTTGTAGATTAGTTTAACTATGCGTAAAACAATAATTTATTCTGTCAATCGATTAATAAAACAATTAGTGATCGAATAAAAAAATATTTGTATAATAGACTTTTATTTTTTCATGGATTGTGTTGATTTTTATGAAATTTTGTTGATTAATGCTTATTATTCTCAAATTCACCACAGTGGCACTTAACATGATATTTTAAAATGTTCTCACATGTTAAAGATATTTTCAAAAATTTTTAAATATGGTCTGTCTGCAAAACATTACTTTACTTTATTCCTAAATAAATTTCTTTTCAATGTTCCATCGCAAAAAGATATTTTCTCAATAACTTCTAAATGATCCAGTTTTAAATCGAAAATTATAAAGCTGATTATTTTTAAATTCCTTAAAATTCCACTTCAAACAATGTTTCAATACGATATTCACTTGTTAAAGATAGTTTTAAAAAATATTCAAAAAAGTTTATGTTTCTTATTATTTTAAATATTTATTAGTTATATGAAAAAATTTTACAACTACCACCAAATTATTACAATAACTGCTCTATCATTGAAATGTTTTTTCATGAAACTGAATGAAAATTTGAAAATACTCTGCTTACATTGCTTCTACGATTGATTGAAATAATGAATCGCTTAATTGAAAAAAAAAAAAAATTCATTTAAGCAAAAGTCGAGAAATCTTAAGTAGTTGAGCTCAAAAATAAGTTAAAATTTAAAAAATAAGCTCTTAAATGTTTAAAATTCAATGCTTTCAAAATTTGAATTAACATATTTTTTTCACTAAATTTTTAAAAGTGTATGTTACTTATTAGCGTAAAAATATGACATTTAACGAAAGATTAGAAATAATTAGAATAAAAACCAATTTTGTAATAGTTGAATGTTGTCTATGACATGACATACAACATGTGCGGGTAATAGATTCTGGAATAAACTAATTGTAAGGGAATTTTTACATTTATTTCTTTATTGTTCATTAACCGAGAAACAACAGTTATTAACAACAACAGTTATTAAATTCATAGTTAATAGAGGACACCATTTTAAACACTGCAATCATCAGGAGTTTTATCTGGGTTTTCTTTCGCTATAGCGCTAATTGTGCTATAGTGCTACAGCACAATTAGTGCTTTATAACTAATATAGTGCTATAGCTTAGCAGAAATTTTCCTAAGCCACACGCGGGATGACTGCAGGGATGATAAACGACTGCGGAGTGAAAAGCCTGATGCAAATCAATGCTCGCATTCCAAGTTATTAGCAAATTATGATTTTTTTCTATAATAGAGTGTTGGACCAGACCAATAAAAAATATTTTTTTTTTTGTACTGCGTGAAAATAATTTAAATGCAGGTGAAGAGGAAATATTCCAGAAAGAAAAAAATATGTAGGAAATATGAAAGAAAAAATATGCCAAGTAAGCAGTATGTAGAAAAAATTCCAAGTCAATAGATGAAACCATTTTAAACCTGTCATGATGAGTTTTTTCTAATTTTCCCCTATAGCTCTAATTCTATGCTTTGCAGAGAATTTCATATACCACACGTGGGATGACTGCAGGGATGATAAAAGACTGCGGCGAGTAAAACTTGATGCAAATTAATACTCGCTTTCCGAATTATTAGCGAACATAGAAGCCTCTATTTCTATATTTATGGAAAAGTAGCTAAAATGTAAAGATAGTGGTTCATGAAATAGAATGTAGTCTTACTATTAAAATAGTTCTTATAATGCAAACAAAAATAATATTTCAATATTTTGCTTGAAAAAAGTAATGTCTCTGTTAAATAATAACATACTGTAATGATAATATATAAACATAATTATCGCAGTGCTATACATTTTGCTCCTTCCGGAAATATTTTGCTCCCCAACAAGTCTTGGAATAAGTTTACTCCACCTCTCCAAAACGATAATAAAAAATCGTAAGAAGTTTTTAAATAATCATTAACCTTATTTACTTACTTTGATTGTATTATCTTTAGCGCCATGGAAAAGCATTCCAAAAGCCATAGACAAGCTCAGTGGTGAAAAGAATATGTTTTTAGTATATCCATTTGCTAATTGTTTGTAAAGTTTGAGTGCTAAATGATTATTAGCTGCCGCTAATTGCCCAACTTTCACTTTTAAATCGTGCTCATTCTCCTCTGCAAAACTGACTGTCACTTTAAGAATGAAGAACACCAAGAAGAATCCGCAAATCTTTAGCTTAAAAGACATCTTCTCGATTTGCTGTGAAATACAAGTGAAGAAACAGTTAAAAAAAGCATTTTAAACTCTTGCTAATCAAGTACAGAAATGGACATACTATAGTTTCGATTTTCAAGACAAGAACCTTCCTTTTTGTTTAACAAACATAATTAAAAAAAACTAAAGAGATACTTTGCAAGTGTTTATCTCATTACTTTTCTAATGCCATTTGATGTTAAAACGCTGAGGAAAATTCTAGTCTGGAGCAGTGGTTCCCAAAAAGTGTTCGCAGAACTCTAAGGTTCCGTGAAAGGCTCACAAAAACTCCGAGGATAAGGACTTTTTTTAAGCCAGTTATGAGCTTTGAAATTCTTAATTCTATTTAAAGGTAATCAATAAATCATTATTAATTTAATATTTTGATTATTTTTATGAAATAAAAATAAAATGCCACTGAAGAAATAAATGGCGATATTTTTTTTTATTTTTAAAAAGAATATATTGAATAAATTATGATAAAGAGATGCATATTATAGAAATCTGCATTAGTATTCCACATCGAACTATTTAGTTCAAAATAAAATAACTGAAGTAAACGGTAAAGAAATATGCTCCCCTAATAACCATTTTCCAACATTTATAGCAATTCTTTTTCGGTTTTAAAACTTAATTGAAAGCTAAACTTTAAAAAGTCGGGTGACAAAAAATTCGATGTAAAGATTATACGAAGATAAAAAATTGAAAATAGTTAGATTGATGTTAAATATTTTTAAAATAGTTAGTTGCTATTCTTTAATTAATTTTCCATATTGCTAATAAAGATTGGAGTTCCTCCAAAAGAAGAAAGATTATTTAGGGCTCCATAACCGAGAAAACTTGGGAACCGCTGGTCTAGAGAACCGAAATTATAATATGATCATATCTGTACTTGATTTGGGCTTTATTTATGTTGTTGTTCAATTTAGTTTATGTGGCATAAAAAAAGTAAATCTTATCCATTTGGCTTTTGCTTACATTTAAGAGTATATTTAAAAGTGCAATACAGTTAAAAGTTTAAGTACATTTAAAACGTAATTTTTTTTTTCTCTAATGAAATAACACTACGAGTTTTAGAAAAATTTTGATAAATAATCTTCCAAAAAAATTTTATCAAGTTCCACGGATTGTTATTAGGCATTTGATAAGAATTTTATGAAAATTTTTTATACCTTCAGTTGATACTAGATTTTCTAAGTGATTGCTAAGAAAAGGAAGTGATTGGAGGGAAAGTTTCCTTAAATATTGTAGAATAATTCCTTGTAAGATGCGGAAAAATAATATCTCTCAATCATTTCTCGACACATGATTGACATTTTCAAAATATATGACACCCGTTCTTTTCAATAAATTCCGTGGTGCAAAATAGCTGAAAACTCGCAAAGTGTACATCTGATGATTTCATTTAATCAGATGACGTCTGAAAAATTATTCAATCTCGGTCAAGAAATTTAGAATTACAATTTCAGATCATAATGTTAAAATGGAATGATTACACTCTTAAAAAAAATTTACTTTCATCAATGTAAGTTGCCACCAGTGTTTTAATTTGTGATAGTTTTTTAAGTTACATTTTTACTAACTTTTATAAGTACTTTTCAACGTTATGGATACTTTCAGAAAATTAGATACCCACGTACTCTCATGAATCAATTAAATTAAATTGTGCGATAACATAATTCTTTGCTTTATTTTTCATTAAATCAATGGGAAACTTTTTTTTTGTTTTGTTTATATAAATACTTTATCTTGCCTAATTCGAGTGGGGGATTTCAAATCTGAAATCAGTTTTACTCCTAAAACTACAGTTATTTTTAGAGGACATTTTTTGTTTATTTTCTTCAAAACGTACAAGTTTAAAAACGTTATATATAACATGGGGTAGCGTTAATGTTGCAACAAACTTCTAAAAGAGCTAGAGCACATCGTCAGGATTCATTTCATAGGAACCCGAAAATATTGTCGTACGCGGCTAGGAGCGCTTCCCTATTATGGTTTGGTTAGAAGGATACGAAGAAACAGTTCATAATTGGGGAAACGTACCGAGTGGCGTATGACTTTTCCTAATGGGTTTCAATGAAATTTTAGTTCAGGATGATGTGCCCGAACTTCTCTAGAAGTTTATTGCAACATTTATGCAACCTACTGTTATATATAACGTTTTTAAACTTGTAAATTTCGCAAAAATAGACAAAAAATGTCATTTAAAAATATAAAAAACTGTAACTTGGTGAGAAAAACTGATAGTAAATTTGAAATCAGTGATACGAAAATAATCTAAGATCTGTTCTATCAAGGAACTATCAAGGAACAGAAAAGAAAAAAAGTCGTTTCCCTGTGTAATCGATTGGTTAATCGAATACGACCACTTTTATCAGAATAAAAAAAAAAATGCTAAAAACACCTAATGGATTAAATCTTTTTGAGAAGCGTTGATAGGCTTAAAGCAGACTTTGACTCGCAAACTCATCACTTTAAAAATTCTAAAATTTACATTTTATTATTTATTTGCATGCATAAAATTGAAAACTATTTTCTTCAAGGATTATCAAAATACATAACGCGAGGTAAATTTCGAAACTAAGTTTGTAAGTTTGTAAGCGAAAGTTTAACAAACCTTTTCATAGGCGTTCCACAGACAGCACACTAGCACAGAAACAGTATGCAAACCAAGTAACTATGAATTTGTTGTATTTATATGACACCGAAATGTAATAACTATTTAAAAAAAAATTCATTTATTAGTATGAACTAAGACATGCATTATTGCAAAATCTAATAGCCCATTTGGTATAATAGTTCCTTCCAAGGTTACTTTTTCCAAGGTTGCAATAAAGATGCATGAAAGGAACGGCTGAAATGATGGTATAAAATTATTATGATTAACAAATAACTAAATCAATAATAAGAATATCATTTGAATATGCAACACGTGCTTGACATTGGATTCCTAAACTGTTATAAGTATTACATAATACAACAAAAATTCCGTTTCTAAAAACAAAAATTTTTATTCTTAACTTGAATCAGCGAATCGTGTTAATAGAGATTATGTAAACAGAAATTTATTTTTAAAGGCATACAAATATAATCTTATTATAAAATTAAAAAATATACTCAATGTAGTTCGAATGAAATTTTTAAAGAATTGCAGTATAACGATTTTGGAAAAAAAAAACTTTATCAATTTATATTATCTAACATATTTAAACATAGATAAATTTACAACACACACACACACACACAAATATATATATATATATATATATATATATATATATATATATATATATATATATATATATTGTGCAGCATAAGATGAAATAACGACAATAATTTAATAATCAAACATAACATTTAATAGAAATAAAAGGAAATAAAATTAACAGTGACATGATTGCTGAGAGCTGCCTTCTCGCAGTGGTCGCCAAATCGGATGAGAATGAGAAATTAGATTGCTATATGGACGAAGTTAATAGTTAATTATAATTTCGGGAGTTTTCCCGTCTCGACTCGCTGGCGTCTCTCAACAATAAAGAGGATGATGCAACTTCTTCTCAGTATTACATGATGAAGAATGATGTAATCTGCCGAGATATTACACCATGTCGCTGAAACTACAGCTCCTATATATATATATATATATATATATATATATATATAGATAGATAGATAGATAGATAGATAGATAGATAGATAGATAGATAGATAGATAGATAGATAGATAGATAGATAGATAGATAGATAGATAGATAGATAGATAGATAGATAGATAGATAGATAGATAGATAGATAGATAGATAGATAGATAGATAGATAGATAGATAGATAGATAGATAGATAGATAGATAATAGCTTTGCATGTACGTCGAATCCAGTTTAAGAAACTCACTGAGGATATGATTGCGGAAATCCATCAAAATTGCGAGGATCCTGATTTCGGCGTTTTTCCCTTTGTTCCAACATGTCCCACAAATTTTCAATGGGGTTCAAGTCAGGTGATTTTGCAGGCCAGTTGAGATGTAATTGAGTGTTCTTAAAACCAGTCACATATTTTTCCAGCCAGATGAACTTTGCTGTTGTCATCTTGAAAAATAGGAAATTGAGAACATACTCTTATGAAGATGTTGACTGAAAGGCAACACTTGATCATTCAGAATGTTTAAATAAACGTGTTGGTTCATGTTAGTCATGTTCAATCAGTAAGGGGTCCTAATCCATGATAAGAAAAGTACCCCCAAAATATGACAGACCCACCTCCGGATTAAACCTGTCCGTGCAAACAATGAGTCTGAAATGCTTCATCTAGTCTTCGGTACACTCGACGAAGTGCGTCATTTGAATAAAGGCAAAAACGTGATTCGAAACTTTATTACATTTCGCCTATCAGCAAATGTCGGTGATTTCCAGCCCCTTGCAGTTGCGCAGCTTTATGTTCCTGTGTGAGCAATGATCTCTTACGAGGTGCTCCACTCCAAATTTTCATTGCCTCATCTTAATGTTTGCTCATTTACAGGTTGGGATGGACCTTCATTCACTAACTGAAGCAATTCCTGTCAGGTTTGGAAGCGAATTTGATTGAAGGTCGTGAAACACGTCTCCGGTTCTTTTCATGCAGGAAGTTTTTACAATCACAATTCTGACGTCGTCTTTCGTGACCACGTGTATTACACCACTGCTCTTAGACACGTTGAACAGTCCACATCGAAACACCAAAAAATCCAGCAACTTCATTTACCGTATGTCCATGGGTCAAACACAATTGCCCCTTTTTTTGTCACTCTTTCACACCCTTACACTTACCCATATTTACACACAATTTCAGCTTAAAACAAAAATATCTCACTGATGACTACTAACCTTTGATCACGTTGAGTCAGTGCACACGAAATTGAGCACGTCACTTGGCCACTGGGTCATCTAACGAAACCTAACAGTTCATCGGTGCTTGCGCACTAGGGTGACTACTTTTTTGTCCGGTGAGCAATAAAATGCTATAATTCAATAGACTAATAATTTTATCGAATATCTAGCACTTTTAAGCAAAGTATGAAATATTACTACCTTTGAATTCTTTTTATTGTTATGGTATAAAATGTCAAAGTTTCTACAAAGTTATAATAATTTTCGCATTTTATACTAGTGAAAGCATGAAATATGATAATAATTATAAAATTTGCCTAATCATTGCAACGTATGACTGTAGGACTTTCGTTAGTCTTTCAATAGAATACCTAGACAATAAGTGAAATATTAATCGATTCAAACTTTACCTGTTTGCCATTATTCATTTTATAAAATACCTAATCAGAGTATGAAATATTAAAGATTTCGTTCTTATCCGGTCAACTTTAGGCATTCTATATAATGATTACACATGAGCCATGGTGGGTTAGGATATAGAGCGCTCGCCTCAAGGAAGTGACTCAGGTACGAATCCCAGCGATGGCTGGTCGATACGAATTCCGCACCCGGCTATCACTGACCACAATGCTGACCAAAAATATCCTCAGTGGTAGATGGATCATGGGTATCTTTAAGTATTCCATGGGTGTCTACCCACTGTATATAATTTTTCTATACATAGTTTTACTTAAAAAGTATTATTTTACTAGAGTTCTGGAAATAATAAACATGTAGTATATTTAAGGAACAACCCTATGCACGTTTTAATATTGTGACCTTGCTCTTCTCTATTCTTAAATAGTGTGAAAAGTGAATCTACTGTTCCATGTTCTGTAGAGTTCTGGAAAAAGTTTTTAAAATTAGAATACACGCTAGAGCAAAGTAGTTACAAATCATTTTTGTAATTCTGATTGAACGAGTTAATAATTTATGTTAAAAGTTATTTATATGTTATTTATATGTTATTCAAAAAGGTATTTTACCCACCTAAACTAATATTTCAACCACAAAAAAAATGAATTGAAGGAACACTATACTGCCGTGTGCCAATTAAAAAAACAACGCAAGTGCTTCACGATTGATTCCGAGAAAAGTAGCTTGACAACTATTTTCCTTATATTGTTAATACTATCTATGTGAACGCTAGAATAGAATTTAAAAAAACTGATAAAACAAAATTTATGTATGAAAAATTTATTTGTGAAAAGAAAATTTTTTTTTCGATTTGTAGCTTAACATACAAAGATGCCAAATATATAAAAATATCAATCGTTAATTTTCTGCCGCTTATGTTGATTTTTCAATTGCACGGCTGTATATTTTGAGTTTGTTTTAATATTTTTCTCTTTTTTTTAAATTAAAGATGCACTATGGTAAGTTTTCAAAGAAAAAATACAGCTTTTCTCATAACTTTATTACTTCATTCGCACTTTAGTAGGTGCCATAAAGTTAGATATTTTGTTTTATTTAAATTTTAGAATCTATTTACATGACCTGCAAACAATATGATATTTGTATCATCGTGGACAATTTGGAACATAAACGGATGATTAGCTTTAAAAAAAGTAAGTTCACCAGGTGCTCCAGCTCCTGGATGTACAGAAATGCCAGTTGCAGCAGCAGCCTGACAACCATACTCATCTACACTTATAGTTGACTTGTGTATAACTTCGCTGAGATAGATATTACTATCGACTTTTGCCATACCAGAAAAATCTGCTTTGCTAACATCAAAAGCTTCCGCTGCACCAAGACTTTTAATACTTTCTGATATTTCTTGGGAGAAGTCGACTTTGAACTTTGGCAGTGACACGTTTACTTGTTGACCTCCAAGTTTCTTTTGAATCTTCATAACTTTCAGCACATTAAGTTTTTTTTGCAAAGATTGCAAACCATTGCCGTTGAGCGGTAGTATGAAAAGCATGCTAATTGTCATTCCTTTAAACGGTATTTTCAGAAATTGTGCATCGTCAGTGGATGTATACTCGAAATAGCCCAAACGATGCATGAATTCGACGTTTCTAAAATACAAACATAAAATATTATTAAACAGTAAATACTTTAAAATCTTATATAAGGAGCTAAGTAAAAAAAAAAAAATGTTCTCAGAACCATTTTAGAGAGATTGACTAAATTAGCTAAGTTTATTCATTCATTACGGATTTTTCGCACTTTTACGTTAGTTTACGTACGTAAGATTGAAGCAACTGCGCATGTGCGCGTTCATTTTAGCTGCTACGTATCTTTATGTTATGTCGGCATGATTTACGCTACAAAGACAAAGCTACAAGCACACTGTTTATAACTGTTAAATGTTATTTTGTATTTAAGTTTGTTACTTAATTGAATGAGCGACTTTTGTAAATCATTGTATTTTTGGTGTATTAACGAAGTTTTGGTTTGAATTCGATGTTGATTTCATCTCTCCGAAATTTATGTTGAACAACGTAGAAGGCGCGCTTGTTTTTTCAAGTTAACAAGTTAACACCAAATCGGGTTTTCATAGAGGATTTCAAGGGTTTATGAAATCTCTTTACAGCGTAAATGCAAACATTTTACACCATGATCGCTCGCCTTTACACCATACGTTAATTATTTTGGCTTCTGAAAACTCTAATGTTGAAATGTTTTGATTTCGTCCGTAATTGCTCATAATCGATAACGAGTTAGCGAGTGTTTGTGGTTGACTTCAATGATGCTTTCCATTTACAGAAACTTTTAATAATACTTTGCAAAAGGAAAACCAAACACGCTGACTAATTTTCAATACAATCATTCATGTACTTTGTTTCCAATTACTTGAATATTACACTTACTTGACATATTTTTGTTAATTAACGTTGAGTATTAATATTAAATCAGACAAAATATATATTTTATTCTAAATAATCATAAATTTTTTGATTAAATATAATTTTTCTTTCATGGGTATATAAAAATCAATTTCAGAAATCAAGAAATATAAAAAATTCATTCCATATTTAGACAGTTCTATCTACAAAAAACATGCATTTATTTTTGATAAATCATGCCCATTGCAAGGATACTTTTTTCTTTACTGATGAAAATAATAAATTCAATTAGTTGATGAAAACAATTAGTTCATAAGGCCCTTTTTTCAAAATGTTAAGATTAAAATTATATAAAATATTGTTTAAATGTGGTTATTTTATATGTTTAAAGTTTGAATAAAATAGTTTTTTATTATAATAAAAAAATTTTAATTTTGCCTTTTTTAAATCCGTATAACCTTTAAGTCTAAAGAAAAATATTAATTTGATGTCAAGGTTTTATGTTACTCCTAGTTGTTACTATGTTGTTAATTTTATTTCCTAGTTACTATGTTGTTTTCTAAACCATCATTAGAGAAATTATCTTATCATAGGTCAGATCTTTTAATCCCATAAAACCCCTTTTTCATTTATTTATTTACAGTTTAATTGCTCTGCTTGCTCACTTTGCTGACTTGCTCACTTTGCTCTGTGGCTATAGCCTTTACTCTGACGCAATAAGTTCAGTCGGTAAATTGTTGATACAAAGAAAGATTTATAAATTAAAGGCAAATATAGAACAGATAGCACAAAATAGAGAAAGACAGCACTAAGGTGGGGACTAACCGAATCGCCGATCCACCATACCCTCTGTAGCGTGACGGGTAGCAGGTTTGAATCTTGTTGCAAATCTGGGTGTATTTTTGTAATGTACTTTAACTTGTAATATCTGTTCTTCAAATTTACAAGGGTTTATAAGACATATTTGTAAAGGGTACTCAAGCTAGTATAGACATGTATAACAAAAAAATAAGTACTATAATATACAAAATTACAGAAGCTTCCCTGGGCGAGCGGGTGTTCAAATCCCGCTATAACCCTCGATGTGTTTTTTGTGATGCCCTTCTCTAAATTGTTTTATCTGCCCTTCTACTTGACAAAGATTTATCAGCCTAAATTGAGCAAATAAGCCTGAAAATGTATGCAATTTCAATAAAGCAAATTTACAGCCTCCAATTACAAATCACTATCTCTGGGGGTACTGAATCGGAGATTGATCATGCTCTTGCTCAGGTCAAAATTACGATGTGTGGATGAATGGATGGTGCGTCAATGTGTCCTTCCTGTAAAATGGGAGGTGAAGTGTGTATGTTGTCCCCGAATCTTCCTCAGGGATGTTTCCCAGACCGCAGTCAATAGCCCATTGTGAAACTTTTGTGCGACGTAAAAGTACCGTACCATGCCGTACAAAATTACAAGGGCCATTCTGGCAGAGCAATATCACTAGCCAAACGCTCTTTAGCTTGGAAGTAGCAGGTTCAAATCCCGCCGTATGCATCTTCGTGCTATCCTTCTCTGTATTGTACTATCTGTCTTTCTACTTGATAAATAACTTATAAGCGGACACATAAGCTAAAAGACTTTGCCGTTCTTGCGTAATTGCGCACACAAGCCTCCATGTATGCATAACAGTAAATAAGTAAATAAGCAAAATTACATACGTCCCGCAGTGGACTGATCGTTAAGACACGGTTCCCAGCAGATCACCGAAGTCAAGCATCACTGGCTGCGGTCAGTGTGCGGGTGGGTGACCACTTGGATCAGTCTGCGTAGGGACCGAGGGTGTGCGGTATTGGTCCTCGTTAAACTGTTCTACCGTAAAGTGCTCGACTTCGCGTGCAGGTCGTTGGGCTACCGAAGCAGGGGTGCCACCCCCTCTGCAGAGGATCAAAATTGTGATGGCATGTCTTCGGATCATCCTCAGGGATGTTTCCCAGACCGTCGCCAATAGCCCATTTGTGCAGCTCTAGTGCGACGTAAATTAACTACACACACACACAAAATTACATACTGCGAAATTCGAGACTGCTACCTCCACACTCTACAACGTTAGGTGGAACGACAATACCACTCGACCACAGAGGCTAGTAATATATTACTAAATTTGCATTACTTTCTAATATTACTTCTTAGTTCCCTTTTTTATACCTGAATAGTAATATGATGAAAAGAAATACTCTAACCGCAAATATCGTGATTAAATCATAACTATTGTATTTATTATTATTTTTTTTAAAAAACTTATTAAGCAAAATGCCAAGCTGACTTACGCAGTGTCACTTTCTAAGCCCTCGTTAAAGAACTTATCTTCCGCTGTGTTCTTGGGATCAAACGGAACAACCCAGTCTGCTTGAAAATATACCGCATTTAACAGAAGCATGACCAATTGAGGATTGATGTTATTAATATCAATCAGCTGTTTGATTTTTCCCATTGTGTTTTCAGCAACCCAATTATTGACATCCGTTACAATCTTTGCTTTATCGTGAAAGTCGACTTGCATGATGGAAGTTTGAAGATGAGTTTCGACAATGTATTTGTAAGTATCTTTTAAATTGAATTTTTCTTTTGTTAATATTTTATTTGCGACATGCAATGTATATGCATTTCCTGTTGACCGCACTGTTTTTAAGAGTTTTTTTAAAGAGGGTAGGACCAGAGAATCTTCTATTGCAGCTGTATCATAACCAAGAGTAGACCGCAGCCCCTAAAATGCAAGGAAAACTTTTTTTAATGGATGTTATATTCATAGTATTTAATTCCAGAGATCACTAACCTTACACTAAGAGAAATTTCTACAAATATAAATTTGTTTTGGGCTTCAAAATTAGAGTAATTTTAGAATTTATAAGATTTTGCTTTCCAACAAGTTAATTGCACCTCAGATTTTGATTGTTTCTTTTACAAAATAAAAAGAATCATATCTAAAATAATAAATTTTTCTTTATTTTCTGACAAAGAGATTGCACCTCAAAACGTCAAAAAAATTCTTCTTAGTTAAAAATAAAAAATAATTGTTATTTAAAGTAGATACGAATTAAAATGTTTTTCTGTTTCTCTGACAAGTGTTTGTTTTTCTGACAAAACGATTGCACTTTAAAATCTGAAAAAAATGACTTTTTAACACATCCAGTTTCGGGTCAATCCAAAGTAACTAACAAATCAGCGCTTCTTCAGTAAGAACTAACCGTAAAATTATCTAACTATCCTCTATTTACAATTCTATATTCGTATTTTATAATCTGGCAAACATGTTACGAAAATATTTTAAATCATTTTTAAAGATTCCGGAAAGTGTCAGTACATTTGAATTCACTACTCGCTTTATATATTATTAATCATTTTGTGTTTTATTCTGCATTTTCTTGAAATTTTTTTAAATATGTTTTATTTTGCATTTTTTCTTTATGATGTTTTATTTTCTTTTCAATTTTTTTTTTGGTGCTCCTCCCACTATTGTATTGATAAATTTTTCTTTGACTATATCAATATAATATTAGAAAGCACTCTTTTTTTGCGGATATCGTATGAGCTGATGAAGAAATTATATCTTTTCCTTATTTTGTTTTCCAGCTTTTTATTTTTGTTTTAAATTTTAAATATTTTTTAAATATTTTATTTAAAAAAAAAATTTCTTTTAAGAAATATATGCATTTTTTTCCATGTCTTCATCTATTCTTCCATGTCTTCTTCCTTCTACTGGTGCGACATAGATGGTGTTTGAAAAAAACTAAATCATTGTTTTCAAGTTCATCATTGAGGAGTATTACTTCCTTGTCAAATGTGAGTTAATATTTTGTTTCCATAATTTTTTTTTCTCCCTAAAACTGTCTATAAATTTATAACAACTAGAAATTACGTATTTAACTTTTTTTGGTATTATCCCATGATTGAAATTCGTAATTTTTTTTTTTTTTTTTTTTTTTTTTTTGACATAACACTGCGATGTTTTTGAATTTTGATAATGTGAGTGATCTCTTGAAATTTACATAGATTACATGTACAGTGAGCAACAAAATAAATGGACCATCCTAATAACTTTTGATCTAATGATCGATCCTAATGATCAATCTTAATGGTTTGAGGATGCGTCCTCGAACTTTGAAAAAAATCATATTTTTAAAATTCTCTGGAACTATTCGACCGATTTCGCTCAAATCTCGTATTTTGCCATTTAAAAAGGTCATTATTCAAAATTATGTTACGTTTTTTTGTGTCTGATTTCGTAACTAAATATAGTCTACACTAATTAATTAACCAACTTGAAGTCCCCCTCTCAAACCATTAAAATTGAGTCCTAAAATGTGAAGATACGATCATTAGATAAAATCATTTGATTTTTTTTATTTTGCTCACTGTTCATAAGATACAATAAAGAACACTATAATAATTGATATTTTCTAATGTTAACTATACAAAAGTGTCTCGTTAATAACCTTTGCCCTAAATGAAAAAAAGCAAATTGAATATTTAAAATATTCCACTGATTTCAATACACTTACCTTAGACGTACTTCCTCTTGCTCCATGAAAGACTGTGCCTAATGCCAATCCCAAACTAAGGGGACAGAAACATATATTTTCATCACTTCCTTCACTCAATCTTTTATAAAGTTTCAATGCAAAATCGTTATTAGCAAGCACTATTTTCTTTAAGGTGGATTTAAGAAAAGTGGGACATTCTTTCCCCGTGATGAAGACTGAATATATTGAAATTAGTACCAAGAAATAGCCGGTGAATTTATTGATCAAACCAAGCATTTTCGGAGATAACCTATTAAAAAAAATGATAATTAAATTTTATTTTATATTATAAATTATTAATTAAATAAATTTGCCTCAATCAAAACAAGCCGCAATGGAACCAAACAAGTAATTTTTGAAGTAAAAAAGTTCTCTTATGTATTAGAAAGAAATTATACTCCTTGCCGTTCTCACTTACCGACGAGGTAAGTTTTAGAATATGTATTAATACATTAAATGCTGATGTTAGATTTTCCTGATTCTTAAATTTTGTTTTGTTAAAATTTTAAAATTTACTTCACTTTTAATTGATTTATCTAGATCATCATAAAAATTCTCTTTTTGAAACGTTTCTTTAAGTCGTTAAGACCGTTTCTCACAAATAAGCTAATAACTAGTGAAATGAATGTTAGAAACTCAACTAAACATTAGAAAAAATAGAGATGTCCAAGATAGCGGCTTAACTAAATTACTGAGTGATAAAAATCAATCGTTGTTTCCACCATTTCCATCGGATGATTCATATCCCATCCCAATGGAAACTTATTCCCAGGGCACCTGTACCTATCAGTGATCAATCTGTAACTGATTGATTATTGATAGATATTGCCAGTGGGCAGATAGGTGAAGTGCCGTTAGCTTAAACTTAACTACATAGTGAGGAAAATGTCCTTGCTGTTCCCTTCACCGACCATTCTAGGTTTGGATCTCTCAGAGTAAGGTTGTATTATAACCACGCTCTGAGCTACTATGTCTTCATATCAGCGATACGACGGGGAGTTATGCCACGGACTGAAAGGCTCATACAACAAAGAATCTCTTTCTACGAAATGACGGAAGAAAAGATTGAAATGACGGAAGTAAGGACGGCTCTCTACTAAGGAAGAGATCCGGCCACAGGAGTTTAGGCTCCTCCCCTGCTTCCTGTTTATCTTATCAGGCAATAACTCTCATCGAGGAATCTACAATATTTCTCAGATTATTGACGTTCCAGTTAAGATTTGACGCCTCAAATTAGGTCGGTACCAGATACAATGCTATTGTTGCCAGAAATTTGGGCATACACAAAGATCTTGTACAGCAGAGCCTTACGCGCACGAAGTATGTGTGAAGACATTTTATTTTATTTTATAACCGTCGTTGAACAGCCGACCCAATTTCATGGGTTACGTAGCCTTGTAATTTTTGAACCAATCCAGAAGACAAGGAAACTCCTGGATCAGTAACCCCAGACGTATTGATTTGTTATGGGAACATGGAGGACTTTGAGACTCGACAGATTTAACGTGCATCAGTCACCATTTACTACACGGGGGGAGTCTTCGGTCGGCGAGGATCGAACCCACGACCTCTTGGGCATGGGCCCAGCGCCCTACCGACCAGGCTATCCCGGCCCTGTGTGTGAAGACATTATTGGTAAGAATGTACGAAACCTCTAGATATACCACCAACTTTCATTAATTGCCAAGAAAGCCACCCAGCATGGTTGCAGTGAGCGCCCAAAAATGAAATGACAATAAAAGAACCGAAAGCACATGAGTACTGTCAACTCAACCACCAGACTACTGCATATCTTTAAAGAAATGCAAGAATTACTTCAGAACGAGGAGTTGGTTATACTTCTCCAATCCCTATTTCCCGGGTCCAGAAAGGAGTAGAAAAGGGAGATACTCCAATCATGACGTCATCACCACAAGACAAGCACAACTTAGTGCGTTTTTTTCCTCATCATTGCCATTAGTCAGTCACCCACAGGCCAACAGAACAGAAGAAAGAGTGAGATGCCCATGATTGCGGGAAGGTACTCTGCTACTCCTTGTCTTGTCTATAGTGTCTAGTATAGTCCAGAGCTGTTGCCTGCAGTTGAAACTGGTGCATCGGTTCCTAGCATCAACGTGTCATGCTGGTGACAAAAATTAGCGTATATGATTTAAAACAAAGTTTTTTTATGAGAATTAATAATGTATGTGTTTCCTGCGGAAGTATCTACGAATCTTCACCATTTTTTGTAAACTTGTAAATAAATAAGTTTTTCTTTCTTCGTAATATAAGCATGGTTTTAAAACTACTCATTTAAAAAATTGTACTAAACAAATTGTTTGTATATTTAGCACAGTGTTTTAAATGCAGGATGTCTAGTGAATGACTAACAATTTTTGAACATAAATAAAGAAAAACATGGTTTGAGGTTTAAAAAAAAATGCACTGCTTTCTGCATTGTTACAGTAAATTTTAAAAAATACATAGTATTAAAAATAGTTTCCAAATTTCACCACTGGATGGCTAAAAAACTAAACAGGCTCTGGTGGGTAAAAAAAATTTCATTATTGCCGCTCTTTGAATCAATAACATGCTGTAGTCCCAACAAAATCTGCACATACGTGGCACAATGTCTCACTCGAAATGAACTTACGTGCATACCGCGTGGATCCACATAGTGGAGGGAAGATGTTGATCGCTTATGGCATGAATCAATATGGTTGTACAAACCAATAAATCCGGCTCTCCTTCCAGGTCAGCTAACTGGGACATTTGCATTGAACTGCAGACAGGATCACTACTACTTATGGTAATCTTCAGACATCCTTATTTTAGAACACCATTGACAAATAAATAAATCAGACTTTTATGAAAGAATGATTTTGTCCTTCTATTTATTTGTTTGGAAAAATGAGATACATACAAGTTCTTCATGACAATCATGTCTCCAATATAAAATCCAACATGTGGAGTGTTGAGTCCTCCCTGTGTGCTCCAGGGAGTAAAAATATTAATTTATGTAATTAGCATACTTGAGACTGTTGCAGTTAAATTTACAAAATAGATGATTTGCAATTTGTTGAGTTTGTGAAGTTGAAAAAAGAATAAAAAACTCGAAGAAGTATTACGAACTTAGAGCAGACAGGGGGGAAACATCAAGCACGCAGCTCAAAAAATAGAAGCTGCACTCACGAGATCTACGGAGAATACTGGTCTATCTCCAAAAGATAGCGTCCCCTCCCTAGCGGTTGCGAGAATCTCTAAAGACGAGCTAGGAGTCTAGCCCTAGAAGGCAACGAAGAAGGCGCACACCACAGTGCATTATAAACGTAATGTTTAATGTCCGCAAGAGTTTGGGGAATTCGTTGATGCAACTCGTCTGTCAAGAGTCCCCACAGAACGAATTCACAAGTATTCAAATCCGGCAAAAAGGGAGGCCAACAACGATTGATTAAAAACTAGTAAACTGTCTGTATTCTTACAGCAGATTGCCACCAGCGCCACCTAGCAAAAAAATTTGAAACTATTTTTATCACTATGTATTTTTTAAAATTTATTTATTTTCTTATAACAAAGCAGAAAGCTGAGCATTTTTATCTCAAACAATGTTTTTTTTTCTTATTATTATTTACGTTCAAAATGGGTCAGTCATTTAGTGGCTACCCTGTATGTGTGATAAATAAAATGTGCTAATTTAATGTTACCGTAATGTAAAAGCATCATTGAGCTACAGAATTAGTTCTCTGTATTTTAATTAGCACATGTATTAGTGTCATTTTACTTATGTCTACAAATACTATAATATCACAAAAGCATTAGTTTTTGTCGCTTAAAGAATGCCTGCCATTAAAGCAAAGCGTTTTCTGTGTGATTGTTTGCAAACATACTTTTGATACATAAACTTTTTCCCTTAAAACAATTATATACTTTGTAAACATCTGCTAAATCATCCATAACCTAGTGACGTGGCATCCTCAACTTCAATTTTTTATTCATATTTTCTCAGTGCCTTTTATAGAATTAATCTTAATATTATGTGTTAGTAGTCATTATACAAAGAATGAGAAAGTAAACAAAACATTTTTAATACGAATTGGGTCCATTATGAACCCCACACAAAAACAAAGCACTAAATTTCGGAAATACTTTTCTGGCTATAAAAATACTTCTTGAAAAATTGTTTTCAGGAACTATAAATAATAGAAGTCTGTCCACTTCGCTGCGATAAGGTTAAAAATGTAATTTGAACAAAATGGATACACATATAGAGTGTAAAATGACTTCCATTTCTAAATTTGTCATTCAATTTTACGAAAACCATAAAAATTATTATACAAAGTCAGTTATATTTTTTTTATAAAAAGAAGCAGTTAAAATGATAATCAAAACAAAAATTGAAGGAATTAATGAAAAACACAACTAAAAGAAAAGGCTAATGAAAATTTTTAAGTCTCATTCCATGAGATGTGCAATAATGATTATGTTCTGAATTTTTCGCATCTGCATGAAGTTAGAAATATTTCAAATAAGTAAAGTTAATATTATGTACAAAAAAAAAACTATTTTAATTCAGAATCTTATCAATAAGATTAATAATTCCTCTTTTTCAATTAACAATTCGGATATTTATCTTTTAATTTGATATCTCAAAAAACTAACAAAGTAAATTTATTACATACCCTTCAGTTCTACGTACAAACATATATCAGAATATATTCGAACCTCCAGCCTACGAAAATTCCTGCTAAAAAAGGATTTACTCTTCTTTTTCTTAACTTTTAACAGATTTCACAACAATCAAGAAATTAAAAAACAATAGATAATTAAAAAGCAATAGATAATTAAAAAGCAATTAAGAAACAATAGAAAATAAAATTACTTTCCCGTGTCAGGAATTTCAACATTTCCAAAGTCTGTTTTCAAACTGGTATGCAATAGAAAACTAAGAAATAAAACTAATTTTTTACATTGGATTTGTTTCATTTAAAAATTCAGGGAGGTAAGAGTAAGTCAACGATTGTTTGGTTAACAGGAAAAATTTTTTAAAATAATATTTCGCGTAATATTATAAGCTAAAGTTGAGAATTGCGTGAAAGACGTATTGATTGTTTTCATTTTTCTTAATTTTTATTACTATCTCATTGTAAATCCCTATTTTATATTTAAAAAAAAAAGTAAATTTTAATGATTTGTTTATTATAATGAAAATTACCGTAAATAAAAATATTTTTGAACTTTTTAAAAAGAATGTTCTCTAAAAAAGCCGGATTACCAGCTGAAACAGAGGAGTATAAAAGCAACTATTGTAAATACTAAATCTCATTGGACAATCAAACTGGCTTTGTTTTTTCTTCAGAATTTCTCACTAGCGATTTGGAAAATTCGATAGCCCTCTCTTTTCATCGATGTTGAATGTTTTTATTCTCCTTCACATTAAATATATGTAAATATCTAATAATGCGTTTTTTATGACTTAATGTTGCATTTTTACATATTCCTGTTTTTTCCCCTCTTCCAAGTTTTTCCTGTCATGTACACTATTCCTGTTATGTACACATATTATAGTTCAGCAACCCGTTGTTCCTGTTATGTACACAATTTCTTTGTTCATTCAAAACGTAACACTCAGCTAATTTTAGGGATTTTTTTCTTCCCTCGTGTCCGTTCTTGGCATTTCCGGCAAAATTAAATTCCTAGTGCACTTTAGCATCCAAATAGAGTCTCGGTGCTGCCATCTAGTGTGGCAGAAACTAGGCGTCCAAATTAACATGGCCAACGGTATCTCACCCATTGTGGTGGTCCTGAAAGAGTGGATACCACTTCTAGAGAACGCACCAGGTCTGCTCATCGAAAAGACTGATTGTGCAGCTCATTGGAAATAATAATAAAGTCCGTTTCTAAGCAATCGTGGAGAAAAATCACTTATCAATGGGGGAAATAACAGAATTTTATCAATCTTTTCAATTGGGTAGCTAAGGAGATGAATTTTTTGTTGTAAGTTTCACTGAGCAAAAGATTGTTCGAATTTCTCCTGAAAATCTCAGATTATTCTCTTTCCGCTCAAGGTCATCCTTCGTCTTATCTTAGTACATGAGTGTGTTATTTTCATTTGTAGCATTTTCATAATTTTAATTTTGTTTACCAGAAAATACTTATTACTTAAAGATTCTGCAAAAATTTCAGAATTTTTTTTTTCTCCCTAACAACTTAAATTTGAAGGGTATTCAATTTTTATTTTTCCTTATAAATTTCTTAATACGATCGACTACTAAATTATAGAGAGAATGGAAGTTTTTTACTCTCACACTCATTTTAAATCTTCTGGTGCTCGTACCTAGAAAAAAAAAATTCTTAGGAATGTTTTCTTTTCTTTAAAACTTTAACATAATTTTTTATTATCTGCATTTATATAAAATGCAAAGCTCTCATTCGCTCACTCATCAATAGTTCTGCTTCCCATAAAATTATGAAGCTAACATGTGTTCTTTATACTATAGAAAAACTAAAGAAGTTACATTTCGATATTTGTAATAGTCGGAGTTTTTGGCCTAGTTGAAGTAATGCTAAATAACAACCTTTTTGACATGGTAAAAGTATCGAAATTGGATTATGTGTTTGAAATAACGCATAGTCCAATGTTTTGAACTTTCAGACCAAATTAGTAGTCTTAAAAGCTTGAATCATATGCTCCTCATATAGATTATAGGGATGAAATAAAAAAAAAGTTTTTTATTGGCGTTTAGTTATTATCGCGGTAATTTGTTTAAAATACAGTAATACTGAATAAATCCTTCTTTGCAATTACCACCTAGTGTTTGGCGCAGTATAGCCGATAGGGGCCGGGACAGGTTGGCAGGGCACTGGCCTATGTCCAAGAGTTCGTGGGTTCGATCCCAGCCGGCCGAAGACTCCCCGTGTAGTAAATGGTGACTGATGCACGTTAAATCTGTCGAGTCGCAAAGTCCTCCATGTTCCCATAACAAATCAATACTTCTGGGGGTACTGATCCAGGAGTTTCCTTGTCTTCTGGTTCGGGTTCAAAATTACAAGGCTACGGAGTTGAACATTAGTTGTCGTAAACCCAAAATTGGGTCGGCTGTTCAACGACGGTTATAAAATAAAATAAAAAGCATAGCCGATTCCCGCTTTTGTGCTATTAAACCGCGAAGAGTTGAGTTGATGCAGGTGAACGAGTATATAAGCTTTTGTAAATGGCGTAACTGGCAGCTGATTTGCTTTGTTACACTTAAAATATTTAAGCGTTAAGTCAAAAAAAAGTTGAATTCATGAAAATGAAAGACACTGCAAAGCAATGGGTTCAAGTAGGTGAACCATCTGATCGTCTCAGGTGGTTAATCATTCATTAAATATTAATATAAAAGGTTACGTAACTGAAGCCGATTACCATTTGCATAGAATTGGTATTACTACAACTTTATCATATTGCGTACGTTTCTAAAATAGAACGAGTTATAGATGAAATTGCAATAAATTAAGGTAAAGGAGTTGATTGATGTTTATTCCTTGTTCGTAAATTTAAAGTTCCTCAAAACTTTAGCTATTAATATACTCTTATGTTGTTTTATTTTTATATTTGAACAGTTTTTAAAACTTTTAACATGTAAGTGAACAATATTTTAAGTTAATATGATAAAAAAACATCTAAAAATGATTAATATTAGCTACACTTATTTAGAAGTTTGAATTTATTAAAATTTTTGTTCGTAATTTTATTAGCAGTGAATTTTAATTTGCTCAATACATACCAAAATATACATTATACATTTCCAAAATATATATGTTACTTTAACTAACAAAAAAAGGGCTTTTATCAATAGAAAGATATAATCTTATTTCAAAGAGTAGAAAAGATAAAAACTATATTCATATTATAGATCTAAACCAATATATAAATTCACATTAAGATCGCATAAGTAGCGAGAATTTTTTTTTCAGCTGCCATAATTTTAATTGCGTTAAATATTTTTTGGCTTAAAGAAATACATCATAATCATCAATCTTTTCTGAAAGTTTAATTTTGTTTTACAGCTATATTTATACAGTAAATAACAAAATAAAATTCTTCACAGTCTTTATTTTTAAGACAATTTACCTTAAAACCATTAAGAAAACTGAGTTCCAATATTTATATTTTTGTTATAATAAATGATTCTGTCCCAATATACACCATTCAAGTCTTCTTCTGAAACGTGGATGGTGTTTTCGACACTAGGGAACGCTGCAAGCTGTATGCCGCTTATACTTCCGGGTTACTGTTTCCGGTGTATTTGAAAGCCATTTGGCTCACAACGTGATCATTGTGTTTTAAGATTCCTGCAAACGTGGTATTTGAATACTTATTACTAAACTAAATTTTGTTCCTCGAACAATATGCTAACACTAACGTAAGATGGTGCAGTTTGCAACATGAACAAACAGTAATAAACAAATGGAAAGAGGCCAAATCAAGACTGCCAAAAAAGCGAGTTATTCAAAATCTAGTAACCATGTCACCTTTTTTAACAATATATCTCTAAATAACTAAAACAAGTTTTCACTTCAAACTCACCAGAATTACATAATAACATTAATATCTTATGAAATACGGCAGATTTGAGCTCCGAAATTATCTAATTTATTTCTTTTATTGAAAACAAAATTATCCGTTTGAAAATATCGCCTCGCAGAATAGCATGTAGTAAGCAGCTGCAAACTTTCTAACCGGAACTAGAGCAGGCATACAGCTCGAGATTGTTATTGTTTACATTTCTACTGAAAACATCATCCATTGCACCATGAGAAAACAGTATAGGTCTCCCATCACGAGTACAAAGTGAGAGTCCAAAGCACCGGTAGAGTTTACTTCAGCGATTCAGAGGAAAACGGCAACGGCAAAGAAAATAGACTCAAAAGAAAAACGCAGAATTGAGCTACAATGCTTATAGTCACCTGTTTTGGTGCTCCAATTTCGTGCGCTTTGACTTTCCCTTTCTATGAAAAATTTAACTCTGCCGCTGAGATTTCCCTCTCCGAGCGCGTATATTAAGAGAATACGTACTAATACGAGTTTTAATAAGAGAGTTGCGGATTGAAATCACTTGCGTGTGTGTGATCGTGTGCCGCTGGAGTCAGAAAGGCTCGTTTCATGTATGATATAGTGGGCCATGAAGAGAGAATCACGTGATCACGGTCCTGAAGAGTTTAAATCTCAAATACAGTGTATTAATATTTCTTTTTATTTAATTATTTATAATTGTTACATTTTATTGACTTGACCAGCAAATAAAACCATGTCACTTTTCTGATCTATTATTAAAAACATAAAAGGATGATCGGCAATGAATTGTGGCGTTGGGGGTAAGGGAATCGGCATTCTTACCGCTATCATAGTCATCCCTGTGAAAGCAGCCGCTACGCTTCCTTTTTCATTTACATCAATAGCTGCTTTGTGCGTGATTCGGCTGACGCAAGCATTTTTGCTGGCTATCATGGCTGAAAAATCAGCATGTCCTTTTTTAAATATCGCGTGAATACCCATTGCTTGCAATTCTGGTGACAAATCTTTAGAATAATTAATTTTGAATTTTGGCAATGATACTTTTACATTAGTTGTATAAAGTTGTTTTCGAATGGAAGGAATGTCTTGGTTCGTAACTAAATTAGCAATGCTAGATAATCCATTCAGCCGACTTGGCAGTATAACAAGCATGCTAAATTTATCCCCTGAGTAGGGTAGCTCAAGCACTTGAACATCTGAGAGACTTGCATAGTTAAATTTCGATTCAATATGCATGAAAGGTACATTCCTGTAAAAAAAGAAAAACAAATTATCATTCATAGAGCAGAGTGTGTAATTTTGAGTGAGAAAAAATGAACCTTTTATGTTTAGAAGTTAATTTTTAAGCAAAATCAATAAAATTGAATCTTAAGTGGTTGCAAAAGTTTGAAATAGTAGAGTAGGTGCTATAGGTGAAATAGTACAGATGCTTTATTTACGTGGCACTAGAGCTACACAAAGTGCGACGCTCTGGGAAATATCCCCGAAGATGATCCGAAAGCATGTCATCACAATTTTGATCCTCTACAGAGGGGATGACAGTAGTTACTTTTTGCCGTTTCTGCGCCGACGGTGCCGACGGTGCCGAAGGTGCCGTCGAGTTGAGTTGAGTTGTTTCCCTCCTGCTGCTGAGTTGAGTTGAGTTGTTTCCCTCCTGCTGCTGAGTTGAGTTGAGTTGTTTCCCTCCTGATTTAGTTTTGGTTTCGGTTTCCAAAGTTTCTTACTTCCGGTGGCAACACTTAATTTAGTTTCGGTTTCTAAAGTTTCTTACTTCCGGTGGCAACACTTAATTTAGTTTCGGTTTCTAAAGTTTCTAAATTCCGGTGGCAACACATAATTAAGCATAGGTTTCGATTTTCTTTTTCAGTTTCGATTTCGATTTTTAAAAAACAGTCCATTTTAACCTATTTCTGTCATCTTGCTTATTTCTGCCCGCTTATAAATTAAGTTTCGGTTTTCCTTTTTTTATTATTATTTTTTAGCGGTGGCAACATTCATTTATATAAAATTACTATTAAGGATGGCAACACTTAATTAAGTTTTGGTTTTAAAAAAAATAGGAAGACGGTTTTCTTTGACACCTCATGATTTTCGAGTGGTACCAGCTAGTGGTGCCATCTACTGGCACCGCCTAATTTTCGGTGGTGCCATCTACTGGCACTGCCTAATTTTCGGTGGTATCATTTAGTGGCGCCATCTAGTGATTAAAATAGCAACTAATTTCTAGATATAAATGTTTGTATTGATGGTGCCATCTAGTGTCAAAAATATTTACTAATTTCGTTCATTTAAATTGGAAAAATTTAATTATTAAAAATAAATAATATAAATGCTCATATTTAATTGAGGATTCGAACTCACCATCTCCAGGGCAAAATGCTTCCATGAGATACTGGGTTTTTCAGGCACGCTAACCAGTATCCCAAAGACGCATACAGATACAAGGAACACTTATAGTTTTAAGGAAATAAGTTTAAACTCGCACGCGGTTACGGATAAAATTTCAGTTTAATCTTTTTTGTTGATTTTATTATGACACGGCAGCACTGACTATTTCTGCCCGCCTTACGAACTAGCTACTTTGATTTTTACTTACAGTTTCTATTTTAATATTACTTTAGAGTTGTGGCAACACTTTATTTATATTAATAAAAATGGCAACGGCTCCACAATGACGCTTCTAAATTGATGATGTAATATCATTTTCACTTTTACACGCTACGAATCGTGAGATATCCAGTTCAAACAAGATTCAACAGGGTTGGTCTTGGTCCATGACGTATGAGTATTGAATTCAGTTCTTTTTACTGACATGTTAGTCACGTGACTGTTTCAAATTTTATCATTGGATATTACTTATTTTACTTTGTTAGAATGGCAACAGCATTCTCTGCAATTATAGTATTATCATTTTGGAGTTCTTAGTTTACAAGCACACAACTCTCGGTAGCGGCTCACATTTAACATTGATAATGGTTAATATAAGCAGTGAGAAGAGAAAGATTGGAGATGTAAATGAATCATCTACAATTGAGTTCAACAAGAAGTTAAGAACGAAAGTTTCAAATGTAAGTAATAAAAGTAAAATTTAATATATTTTTTTTTTTCACTGTTGAAAGTATTATAATCTTTATTATGTAATTAAAAGCATTTTTCTTTTTTTTTTCTACTTTAGAGTAATGGAAAGTTTGCAGAAGATTGTATTCCAGAAGGAGGTCCATGTCTTATCCTGTTGAATCTTGATTCTGCGAGAAGGATGGTCGATAAGTATTACAATAGAAAAGGTATTTCTTCACTCTCAGAAAACACAATGAATATACACGGTTCAACACGTTATTTCTACCCACCACGTAGTAAAAATTCAAACAGGACGTACAGATATGTTTAAAAATATAGAATAAATGTTACTGTCATACATCATGAATAGTACTAACAATAGTAAGTGGACCACCTAAGAAGCACTTTACCAATACCTATCGTTCTCGCTTTTTGATAGCTGACAATGCGATTCGCAAGTTTTTGCTCCACCTACTCAAAACGTGTTTTAACCAGTGAAGATTCAGTATAAGCTCTCTGTAGTAAAACTAGAACGATTCAATAATACGATTTATTCGCACGTGATTTTTTAATTTAAAGATTATGAAACAGAATATATATATCTGTATCTGATTTTACGAAATTAAGATGGAGAACGATAAAATTGTTTGTGATCAATGTGGCACTACATTTACTGCCAGGAAAAGCCTATATCGTCATCAGCGATCTAAACATAATAAGGAAATTCATCAGTGTGATCACTGTGGTGGAAATTTTAGTCGTCGTGACGTACTTTTGAAGCATGTTAAATTACATTGTAAAAGGAAAGCATCTAATGCTGAAGCTTCAAATGCACCAGCACTTAAGAAAACTAAAATACCTTTTTCGGGAGTTGGAGAAGCAAGCACCAGCACAGCCCATAGACAGGAACTACGCAGGCCCAATGTAACAGCTTTAAACAATCGGGTGAAAACTTGGAACATTGAAAATTGGGACGGACTCAAAGACATTAGAGAATTTTTAAATTCTCTTCAAGAAGAAGTAATTGAGCTCATCATTCGCGAATTGTCTGAAAATGATTTAAAAGTTAATTGTCGATTGATGTGCATTTATGAAAACACAATGGGTCCTGTCCCGCTGACTGAAGAAAAGTGCTTCAAGACAAAAAACACGGTTGTGGTTCAATCGACAGATTTAAGGGAATTATATTCATGGACCATGGAAAAATTAATTCGAGAAAGCGAAGAATTTCTGCTGAAAGAGTCAGGATGGGTTTTAAAAGAGATACTCTCTTTGGAAGTGAGAGTCAACAAATATAATCCCCTAAGAGGTTCTACTTACATTGAACTCCCAGCCGTCATCAAAAGGAAACATGCCGTTTTGAATATTCAAAACAATGACAATCGCTGTTTTGAATGGGCAGTTCTTTCTGCACTACACCCTGTGACAGATCACCATAATCATCCTTATAGAACGATGCATTATGAACAATTTTTACACGAGTTAAAGTTTGATGGTTTAGAGTTCCCCGTAAAACTCATGGACATTAAGAAGTTCGAGAAAATGAACGATATATCTATCAATGTATACGGTTTAGACAAAAAAATGAAAGTGTTTCCATTGGTTATCACCAAGGAAGAACGAGAAAGGCATGTGGACTTGTTATACATAACTTCCGACTCCACTTCACATTACACTTGGATAAAAGATCTTTCTCGTCTGGTATCCACACAGATTTCCTTAAATTATCATAGGAAATTTATCTGTAAACTATGTCTACTGCATTTTGGTAGTTCAGAGCTACTTTTGAAACATCAGAAGGACTGTCAACAGCATGATGCCATTCGAGTGGAAATGCCCAAAGACAAAACTTTAACGTTTGAAAATGTTAGGCATACTTTCGAGGTGCCCTACGTGGCTTTTGCTGATTTTGAAAGTTTCACGAAACCAATCGACACTTGTGATCCCTCCAATGAACATTCATACATGTCTGCTTACCAAAAACATGAGCCATATAGTTTTTGCTATTATATCACCTATTGTGGAGGTCATTACAAAGATCCAGTTTTATACAGAGGGCCTGATGCAGCCAAAGTGTTCTTCGAAGCTATGCAAGAGGAAGCTCGAGAAATCCAAACAATCTACAAGAACACTATACCTATGCAATCTCTTTCTTTGTTAGAAATAGAGGAGTATGAGACCGCTGCGTGCTGCTATATGTGCCAGAAAAAGTTCTCGCCGGAAAATATTAAAGTAAGTAACATTCTTAATATAATTTTTTCTTTTATTACTTAAATTATAAGAACAAAATTTATCTCGTTGGTATTCTAACTAAAAATATATGTAGTAATATATATTAGCCTAATGTAAACAAAAAAAAAAAAAAAAGAACTTATTATAGTCTATTGTGTTAGATTAGAATTTATGATTATACGTATATTTTAACAGATATGCTGGGAAATTTTTCTTCTTCTTTTTTAGGTTAACTAAAATACAATTTTTTTTTTAAAGGAAAACAAAAAAAAAAAAGATAAAATAAATAAATAAATAAATAAAAAGAGTAAAAACAAATATTTCTTATGTCTTTCAAATATTTCTTGATATAAATAAACTAAACATTAGTTAAAAAATAGTAAAAAAATATTACATAAAATAATCGCATGAATCAAGCAAAAATATAGTTTTTAAATTTAAAAAAAAAAAAAAAAAAAAAAAAAAAAAAAAAAAAAAAAAAAAAAACATATTCTTTATTTATATATATTCAGATGATTAAAATTTTTTTAGGTTCATGATCATTGTCATGTTACTGGTCGTTATAGAGGAGCAAGCTGTGCTCGTTGTAATTTGAAGGCAAAGATCCCGGATTTCCTGCCAGTTTTCTTTCATAACTTAAGCGGTTATGATAGTCATCTTTTTGTAAGAGAACTAGGAGAAGATGAGGAAGATATTGATGTCATTCCTCAAAATACCGAGAAATATATATCTTTCTCAAAAAAGATTAAAGGTGGCTTCAAAATTCGCTTCCTAGATTCGTTTCGCTTCATGCCAAGCGGTTTGGATGAATTATCCAAAAATCTCAATTCAAATGACTTCCATTCAGTTCGGCAATTTTTTCCCGTAGACAAAGCCTCACTAATCCTCAGAAAAGGTGTTTTCCCTTATGATTATATAGTTGATCATAGCAAATTTAGCGAGAGATCTCTACCCCCTAAAGAATGTTTTTTTAACAAATTAAATGAAGAGCCCATCACAGACGATGAGTACGCTTATGCATGTGAAATTTGGAAGACTTTTAATTTTACAACACTCGGCGACTATTCTGATCATTATTTAAAAACTGATGTTCTACTTCTAGTGGACATTTTTCAAAATTTCCGTAAAGTTTGTATGGGTACTTACTCATTAGATCCCGCGTGGTACTATACGTCCCCGGGTTTATCTTGGGATGCCATGCTTAAAATAACAAAAATAGAAATAGAGATATTTCAAGATTACGACATGCTACTTTTTGTAGAAAAGGGAACGAGGGGAGGAATTTCGCAATGTTCGAAGCGTTATGCAAGAGCAAATAACAAATTTATGATCGATTATGATAGTTCAAAGCCCGATAATTATATCATGTACCTAGATGCCAATAATCTTTATGGTTGGGCTATGTCCCAACCCCTACCCCTTAAAAATTTTAAATGGGTTGACCCGCAAACGGTCGACATCACCCAAATTTCTGATGATAATAGCCAGGGATACATTTTAGAAGTTGATCTTCTATATCCTGACACACTTCATGATGCCCACTCTGATTTGCCTTTTGCCCCTGAAACTGCATTACCTCCCGATTGCACAGAAAAAAGATTGATGACTACTTTTTGGGAAAAAAAAGGTTATGTCATACACTATAGAAATTTAAAGCAATGCTTGAAATTTGGGTTGGAAGTAAAAAAAGTTCACCGGGTGTTACAATTTGATCAAGCCCCGTTCTTAAAACCATATATAGATTTGAATACACAGAAGCGATCTCTATCCAAAAATGATTTCGAAAAGAGCTTTTATAAGCTCATGAACAACTCCATATTCGGCAAGACTATGGAAAACATCCGGAAGAGGGTAGATGTGAGGCTCTGTTCAAATGGAAAAAAGGCTGAAAAATTGATAGCAAAACCTAATTTTCACGATAGAACCATTTTCAGTGAAAATTTGGTTGCTTTCCACATGCAAAAAACACATCTCGTTTTTAACAAGCCTATTGCTATTGGAATGAGTATTTTAGACATCTCGAAAATATTAATGTACTCATTCCACTATGAAAACATGAAGCCAAAGTATGGGGAGAACTTACATCTTTTATACATGGATACGGACAGTTTCGTATACAGCATTGAAACATCTAACATCTATGAGGATATCAAAAATGATATATCGCATTACGATACCTCCGACTATCCAGCTAATAATCCTTATCAAATGCCCCGAATAAATAAAAAAGTGCTTGGTAAGATGAAAGATGAATGCCAGGGAAAAATAATGACCGAGTTTATCGGTTTAAGATCGAAATCATATGCCTATAAAATTGAAGGCGAAGTTACGAAGAAATTAAAAGGCATCAAAAAATCAGTCATTAGGAATAAGATTTCCTTCGAAGATTATCAGAACTGTCTGTTTCTTAACAAGAATAAGATGACCACCATGAATCTAATTCGTTCAACCAAACATCAGGTTTTTTCAATTAAAGCTAATAAATTAGCTCTTTCGCCTAAAGATCAAAAAAGACATGTGCTCCCCGATGGTATAAATACTTTACCGTTTGGACATTACTCATTGTGAATCAATGATTGAAAAAAAATTACTTGTATTTATATGCTTCTAAATATGATTCATTGATGTTTGAATAAAAACTTTATTATTATTCTATCATAATAGTTTCATGTTTTTTTTTCTTTTTATATCAATTACTTTTATTTTTAATACCACTTTTATTTTATTTTTAAATTGCATGTATTTAATGACATCAATATTTTTTTATCTTTAAATTTATTCTCTGACAGCTGCTACAGAAAAAGTTCATCGCACATAATTCTTAAAAGGAAACAGAAAAAAAAAAAAAAAAATGGATATTTTACGTATGAAGGGGCCATTTTCAATGATCGTTGGGGGTCCATCCGGGTGTGGAAAAACAGAATTCGTTAAGAAACTTATTAATTTTAAAATGATTAATCCTTTTCCTAAAAATATAATTTGGTGTTATGGTGTTTATCAGAAATCATACTCTGAAATGAAAAACATAACTTTTTATGAAGGGATTCCATCCAATTTAAGCCAACTGCATGACACTCTAATTATACTGGATGATTTAATGAGTGAATTAGGAAATAATTCCAAATTAACTAAAATTTTCACAAAATATTCTCACCACCAAAACATTTCAGTTATATTCATTGTTCAAAACATTTTTCATAAAGGGAAGGAAATTCGGGAAATATCCCTAAACGCACATTATCTCGTATTATTTAAGAATCGGAGAGATCAATCTCAAATAACACATCTAGGTCGTCAATTATATCCTAGCAACTTAAAGTTCTTTCAAGAAAGCTTTGAAGACGCAACATTTAAACCATATTCTTATTTATTATTAGATTTAAAAAGTGATACGGATGAAACTTTACGCATGCGTACAGGTTTGTTTCCTGGAGATACTTATTATGTTTACCAACCACGATAATATTATTAAAGCAAACGAATTTGTGGAAGTAACATGTCTGCTGTCATTATAGATTTCGAGGGGTTTCAATTACCTTCAGGGGGCTATATCGTGAAGGAACTTGCTTTTCAGGCCGTAAATAGTAATTCCTTCGTCGGTAATTTTCATTTTCTTCCCCCCTGTTCTTTCGAAGAACTTACTCATCATCAAAAATTTCAATATAAATGGGTAACAAAACATATGCATTTAATAGAATGGGATGAAGGAGAACTACCATATCACCAACTGCACACCGTGGTGAATTTTTTGTCTAATATATTCACTCAGATTTATGTTAAAGGATTAGAGAAAAAGAGATTTATAGAATTTTTGATTGGAAGATTTTGTAAAAATTTAGAAGATGTAGGATGTCCAAAAATTGATCAATTAGGTAGAAATTTAAACTCTTGTTCCATTCACACTTCTAATTTTAATAGGTGCGCACTCAATAAGGTGAAAGCTTTTGCTAGATTTTTAGAGAATGATAAATAGACTCGAATAATAATTACATCAATCATTTGATTACAAGATGTCAGTGTGTACTGAACAAACTTTACAGCTCTTAAAATTAATTTCTAAAACTAAAAACTCAAAGTCTCTTTTGAAAAAGTGTTCAAAAACTGAGATAAAAACTTTGTGTGAGTGTGTGTTAAACGTGCTGCGTGGAAACATTACCCTGACAAAAACTCAAAAAAGTCGATTATACCCTTTTAAAGAAAGCTTGCGAAAACTTTCAAACAAAAAGATACCCCTATATAAGAAAAAGAAAATTATTATTCAAAAAGGGGAAGGATTTTTGTCTATTTTATTACCAGCTGCTATATCAATTATTAGTTCTTTAATTCATGGAGCACAGTAAGAAATTTGTACTAGTTCCAGAAGACAGGGTTCAAGTTCAAGAACACTTATCTGAATTAGATCAACAAATGAAAAATATATTACAGAATAAGGATTTAGCAGATCACGAGAAAGCAGCTCTGTATTTACAAATATTACAGAAGTATACACATTTTTCAATTTTGAAACCGAATAAACCAGAACCTCAAACGAATGAGCAGGAAATTCCGAATAAAGAAAATCCTATAGTTGCGTCTGCAGAAGAGGATTCTTCAAATATTAAAAAGGAAACAGAGGACTTGGAGGAAAAAATTCTAACTGTAGTTCCACTTCGATTTCAAGAAAAAGCTAAAGATTTATACGAATTTTTAAAGAGCAATGAATCTCTCCTTTGGAATACTAAAGGTGAAATTTTTCACGAAGACAAGGCTGTTCCTGGAAGCAACATAGTAAATCTTATAAATGACTTTTTGCGAAATCGAAAATCAGCTCCAGTGGGGAGAAATGTATTTTTAAAAACATTAAATGATGTTCAATTACCGACACATTTAGACGTAAATAAAAAATTGTATAGTAAAAACAAAATTGTTAAGAAACCTGTTATGTATGCTCGCAGAAATGCCTGGTTGAAACTTTAAAAAAATAAATATTTATTAATGCAAACTTTTTGTCTTTGTCATTATCTTCAAAGTTTCCTTTTTCAGATAAAAATTTTATATTTAGAAAAGAAATTAAACAATATTTATAGATTTCGGTTAAATCGAAATTTTTTTTTTTAAGAAACTTTTTCTTAGGTATAATTTCTTTTCGAAATTATTATTTTTTTTTTTAAATATTACTTTTCGAAATTAGCTTTTTTTATTTATTTATTTATTTTTTTTTTTTTAAAATATGATTTGAAAATAATAATTTTAATATAAATAAAAATGCTAGACTTTCTTTTTTTTTTTTTTAAGTAAGGAAATAAAAAAATGAAACAATAGAAAAGCATACACAATTTTTAAATTTTCTAATTTATTTTTATTTTCTAAACACAAATCTTACACCATATCTTTTTTTTACAAATTGATACACTCGAAAATCATTTATATACAACTGATTTAAAATATGAAACATAGAATACCCTTGACAGCGTTTAAGTAGAAAATAAATACAATATTGACCGCACACATTTGAAGTCAGTGATTGATATACTTTAGAATTCCATTGTACAGCTGAGTAAGGAGAAGTATTCATGCCATAAAAGCTGGGTGGTCTGCCATATGAGTCATACAATTCTAACTCGTTCTTCTCATTGATAAATATACCCAACCAGTGGGTTCCAGGTTGGGAGGATTCATCAGAGTTCATTATCACACACGAATTTTCTTGTAAAATCGGTAGGGTGTCTATAGAATACACCCCTCGAAAATAAGGGGATGTCATCTTTTCTTTAGATAAAATATGAAATAGCTGCAATCCATCCATTCTTTAGTTTCCGAAATCATACAAAATATTTCTAGACTTGTTTATTTCAATTAAGTTTTCAAACTCAGCAAAAATGATAACACATACTGTGTGTTCTAATGATTGACTGAATTTTAGTTCTAATCGCAAATTACTGTGCTTTATTAAATTTAAATGTTCTCCTGAACATAAATCCGGTGAAAGATTAAATCCGAATAATGTATTAGAGTTCTTATATTCTTCTCTGGAAATAAATATTCCTCTGTCTTGACCCATTCGATCTGTTCCAACAAAAAGAGTTTGATAGGCACGTATATATTGATTTTGAGAAAAATCAAGTTCCAAAGGATTGTGTGGTACGGGTTGTCCGTCTACATACACTCCGATAAAATTTAAATTAAAATGTTTAAATTCGTAGGGTGATTTCGCAAATGTTCCATGAAAAGCGTCATTTTCTACACATCCTACAATAATTTTTTTTGGCATTTGTCCTGAAAATATGTTATCTTGAATGAAAGACATGCTTCCTTTAGGAATCGAATACACTTTGCAAAGAACTCTATTAATAGGATATTTTGCACTTGTTTTCTCCAGTGCCTTAGCATGACCAAGAATAACTCCGGGGTTAACACGTACTTTTCGAATGAATAAGGAAACATGATCTAATACAACTTTAAAACCTTCAGATCCCTGTAAACAAAATTCAGGCTTGCTTCGCATTAATTTTATTTTCAAATCCACTAAATTAAGTAAGAGACGATCTTGATAAAATAAATCTGAATGAATACAGCCAATCATTTCTACTGTAGCACTTTCTTTAAAAAATTCAGTTCTTTTCTTGAGCCCATCTTCATTATCTTTGTAAAATAATTCAGCTGTTAATTGAGAAGTTTTGCTATCATATCCATGGTTTAAGAGCGTCTCAATATACGCTCGATAAGGGTAGGTATTATTCGAATTAGAAACCACGCGATCATTTAGGGATACATCTACTTGAGAAAATAAAGAATGAAGAAATAAATTCACAGGTCCTATAGTATCATCTTTAGTGATAGCTGAATTGTTAGCTTTCACTATTTTCGCTTTCACATATAGTTGCGTTTGACTGAGATCTATATAGTCTTCTCCACTTCCAGAAATGTGAAACTCCACAGGTGCGTTACCGAAAACATTAGAAAGTGGATGAAATTGTATCCACTGCCCATCTTGAATAACTGTTTGAGTTCCGGGTAAATTAAAAAGTTCCAATTCCGACTTCACGCATTCGGGGGAATCTTTCAATAGAAATGTCATTATTACGGGTCGAATATATCGCGTCCACTCACTTTACGTGCTTTGGAGGAAATGATTGTTTTCTTTTTCTTACGCTTTCTTTTATATCCTCCTTTCCCTACCATTGACTGTACTTTATCGAGGGCTTTTTGAGTTAAATTCTTTCCGCTTTCTTTACTTCTTGTTTTTAGTGCTTTTTTAAAATTTTCTCCTGACAATACATCCGACGCGACACGACTGCCCGTTATTAATGCTTCTTTTGCAACAGTTTTACCTCCTTTTACTAAAAAAGGTAATGCCGCTCTAAATAATCGACGAAATATCCCTCCGATTCCATAACCTTTTTGGAAATTAGCACCTTTATAATAGGCTAATCCCGAGCCAATTTGACTCGCATAATGGTCTTCAAACTTTTTAGTGCAGCAAACATATGGTGCATTCATCTTGATGGCTATATCATTAAATGAGGATACACTAATTGTTGTATACTATTTATAGTATTTGCCTCAGACGAAAATGTAGTACTATAATCACTTTACCTCTTTCAAAGGGAACAAAATCACCTGAATTGAGTCTCAGCTCAACTTGAATAGTTTGGAATGAATGCCTCATTAACGGTAAGTATTGTGGTCTATCGTAATACTGACTAATCGTTTCCCCATCTTCTCCTTTGATTCGAACGATTCGTAATAAAGGGGCTTGTATATCGCCTACAATTTGTGGTGAAATTAAATCTGAGTAAACGTAAAAAACGGAAAAGTTAGACAATGCATCTGCAGCAAATTCACTTTTCATGCTACCCGTTATGATTGTATCACGTTGAAATCCTAGCAATTCACCTAACTTCTCTAAATGAAGACTGCTACCCTCCACTGCATTAATTTTTACTCGCTTCGTAGCTTTATTATAATGTAATGTAAACCGACTAGGATTTTTTGGTAAAGTGAGTTGTATAGCTGATACAATATCGAACATTGATTCATAACAACCCACGTCAATTGTTTTCTTAACAGTCGATGTGATATTGCCAGTACTAATTTTATATAGAAAATAATTATTAGTTTCATTAACGTTATACCATGAATGAGGATAGATTATTTCAGACAGTCCTACTTCCCATTGTCCATTTAAATCAACTGGAACAGGTAATTGAGCCTTAAAATGAGATAATTTGTTTTCAGGAAAGAATTGCATGGAACTATCAGAAGGCAATGTTACGTAGAAAGACATTTTTGAAAATGAATCTGTAATAAACAAGTTCTACTATTTATACTTTTTGAATATCAGTTACCCAAGCATTAAATTTTTCAGGATAACCCATAAATTTGACAAAATATTCAGTTACTCCTCGTCTTTTTCTTTCTTTAAGCACTTTTTCGACTGGATAGAAGCCTGAATCTTTTACTTTTTGCAGTTCTGCTTCGTAGAAAGTACCTTTTATCTCTTCACCCCCCAAATCTTTCAATTTATAAACAACTGGAATTCTTTGCATGATTTCATAAATTTTAAAAAGTTCTACACTCCAATTTTGTTCATATCCCTTTTCAAAGTGAAGTTTTTTCTTACTTATGCGTACAAGATCACCAATTTTAAGTTTGGGTATTTTAGATTCCTCGTTTGTTGGAGTACCATACAAATTATGTAATACCTGTTTCATATTTTGTTTATTTACGGAAGCAGGTTCCATTTTAATCGATCGATGATATGAATGATTATAGCTATATATTAGTTTATCTATAACATCAATGTAATTCTTAGTATTAAATTCTGTGAAGTATTTCCACATTTTTGTTTTTATTGTACGGTTAAACCTTTCAACTATACTGGCTTTAGTTTCATTATTGGTCGAAAAATATTTGACATTCATATTTTTTAAATAGTTCTGAACTATTTTATTTGTAAATTCTGTGCCAGCATCTGTTTGTAAAACTTTAGGCTTTCTTTTTTTAAAAATAGATTCTAGTGCAGACTTAACATTTTTTCCAGACTTATCTTTTAAGGGTATTGCCCACGCAAATTTTGAGAATATGTCAATACAGGTTAATAAGTACTTGTAGCCTTTATTAAACCCTGATAAGGATTGCATATCAGCCAGATCTGCCTGAAATTGTTTATCAATATCGTTTACAAACACACGATTCTTTTTGAATTTATGCTTAACCGGTTTATGAAGTGTATAAGAATCTTTTTGAGTTAACCATTTTTTTATATCTTTTCTACTATATTTTCCTTTTAAAGCACGGTGTAAAGCTTCCGGGCCACCGAAGCTACTTGGAACCTCGGGATTTCGGTAGAACTTAGCTAAATTTTGATTCATCTTTACTATAGAACAGAACTTATCTGAATGACTGTCTAATTTCAATCCCCTGCTATTTATGTTTAATTTTTAAATTTTATTTCTTACCTACACACCATAGGACTACTTTTTTTTGCTTAATTAGGCAGAAAATTTTACATAATAATGTAATTAAATTACACAAACATAAACTCATGCAAACTTACCAATCTATATAACACTATTATTTTTAAAAGTAAATTAAATACACACATATATATGCAAATAACAATTTAATTAAATTCTTAAATACTTATAATACAAAATTGTTTTTAACACTCATCCTCATAAAATTCAAAAGTATTTTCTGGACACATGAAATTTCTCACTTCTCTTGCAACTAAGTCCAAACGTAGATTTTTAAAAAAATTAGTTGATACATAATATATAGGCTTTAATAACAAACCTTTTTTATCTTCCCATAAATCGGAATAGAAACGTTCAGCAATTTCCATTTCCTCGAGGGAAAAGGCATAAGAATCAAATGTTTCTTCACAATGTGCCCACAGCTCTTCGGCGAGAGATTGTGGCTCTTTTAAACCCTTCTCCACGAGAAGGCCACGAATCGATTTTTTTAGCACTTCTGTTAAATATGTTTCACCGAGGCTATAGTCTAAGGATGAAGGTAATTTTTCTTCAATTGGACCCTCATAGTAGTTCTTAAATGCAGTTAAGAGATTCATGCATCGGAACACTTGGTCTAGTACACTGGCTGCAATATCCTTGTAGCGTTTAATCATTTCATTCCACTGGGCACGTGAAATTGAAATTTCTTTACAAGTCACTTTATTATCGAGTCCATATTCAAATCGCTTAAAGCGAAAATCTTTAAAGTTCTCACTAGTTATTTGAATTTGATTTTCTGGAGGCAATAATCCACGAGGTATCTCCTGCTTTGTATCTGGAACTTTCTTAACACCCATTATATGTTCAGTCCACCAGGGTCTCAAAGTGATTCCATTTCTTGTGGGGTAGTAATGTTTTTCATACTTCTTGTATTGTCGAATGTGAACCGTAGCATTACCATGAAAAGCACTAGCAACAACGAAAACATCATCCCCTATTGGAAATACTCCTTCTGGAATACAATCTTCTGCAAACTTTCCATTACTCTAAAGTAGAAGAAAAAAAAAAGGAAATGCTTTTAATTACATAATAAAGATTATAATACTTTCAACAGTAAAAAAAAAAATATATTAAATTTTACTTTTATTACTTACATTTGAAACTTTCGTTCTTAACTTCTTGTTGAACTCAGTTGTAGATGATTCATTTACATCTCCAATCTTTCTCTTCTCACTGCTTATATTAACCATTATCAATGTTAAATGTGAGCCGCTACCGAGAGTTGTGTGCTTGTAAACTAAGAACTCCAAAATGATAATACTATAATTGCAGAGAATGCTGTTGCCATTCTAACAAAGTAAAATAAGTAATATCCAATGATAAAATTTGAAACAGTCACGTGACTAACATGTCAGTAAAAAGAACTGAATTCAATACTCATACGTCATGGACCAAGACCAACCCTGTTGAATCTTGTTTGAACTGGATATCTCACGATTCGTAGCGTGTAAAAGTGAAAATGATATTACATCATCAATTTAGAAGCGTCATTGTGGAGCCGTTGCCATTTTTATTAATATAAATAAAGTGTTGCCACAACTCTAAAGTAATATTAAAATAGAAACTGTAAGTAAAAATCAAAGTAGCTAGTTCGTAAGGCGGGCAGAAATAGTCAGTGCTGCCGTGTCATAATAAAATCAACAAAAAAGATTAAACTGAAATTTTATCCGTAACCGCGTGCGAGTTTAAACTTATTTCCTTAAAACTATAAGTGTTCCTTGTATCTGTATGCGTCTTTGGGATACTGGTTAGCGTGCCTGAAAAACCAGTATCTCATGGAAGCATTTTGCCCTGGAGATGGTGAGTTCGAATCCTCAATTAAATATGAGCATTTATATTATTTATTTTTAATAATTAAATTTTTCCAATTTAAATGAACGAAATTAGTAAATATTTTTGACACTAGATGGCACCATCAATACAAACATTTATATCTAGAAATTAGTTGCTATTTTAATCACTAGATGGCGCCACTAAATGATACCACCGAAAATTAGGCAGTGCCAGTAGATGGCACCACCGAAAATTAGGCGGTGCCAGTAGATGGCACCACTAGCTGGTACCACTCGAAAATCATGAGGTGTCAAAGAAAACCGTCTTCCTATTTTTTTTAAAACCAAAACTTAATTAAGTGTTGCCATCCTTAATAGTAATTTTATATAAATGAATGTTGCCACCGCTAAAAAATAATAATAAAAAAAGGAAAACCGAAACTTAATTTATAAGCGGGCAGAAATAAGCAAGATGACAGAAATAGGTTAAAATGGACTGTTTTTTAAAAATCGAAATCGAAACTGAAAAAGAAAATCGAAACCTATGCTTAATTATGTGTTGCCACCGGAATTTAGAAACTTTAGAAACCGAAACTAAATTAAGTGTTGCCACCGGAAGTAAGAAACTTTAGAAACCGAAACTAAATTAAGTGTTGCCACCGGAAGTAAGAAACTTTGGAAACCGAAACCAAAACTAAATCAGGAGGGAAACAACTCAACTCAACTCAGCAGCAGGAGGGAAACAACTCAACTCAACTCAGCAGCAGGAGGGAAACAACTCAACTCAACTCGACGGCACCTTCGGCACCGTCGGCACCGTCGGCGCAGAAACGGCAAAAAGTAACTACTGATGACTCCCCCTTTTCAATAGCGGTTGAACAGTTTAACAAAGACCGATACTGCGATAGTGCACTGCAGGAAGAAATTGATTTGAAATGAAATACAATTCATTTTCTTAAAAATGTATTTATTTATCAGTCATGCATTTTTTTTATTATTGAAGTGAAACTTCTAATGCGACTTCCAACAAGGTTGCGTTAAACGTTTAACGCTACATTTTTATTGGCCGGAAAATCACGTGGTAGGATCCAGTTTTCCCTCATTCATTTCCATTTTGTTTTGGTTCTCACTAGCATAAAATTAACAAAAAGTATTGTTTTTCTATAAATATTTTTGCATCCCTAATTTAATGTTATTTTCCTGTACCGCTATTATTACGCTTTTAGGTGGTTGTAAGCAATGTTAATAAAGTTTGTCTTAAAGAAACAATATGATTTCACTAAAAATCGATTTCCACCTCTTCCTATTTTCATTTCCACATTACGAAGTTTCACTTCTTCCGCGCGGAGGGACTCCGCGCACTATTTTTTTTATTTTCTATAACTACATATAAAACGCATTTTAATTTCATTTTTATAAAAATTGCTTGATTTTGTCTAAGGAAGCCCTAAGTATGGCTTTGATTTCTTCCATAAAACAATTTCTTAGTCATTTAAATTATTTTTTAAAGAACAGAACAAATAAAAATCTGAATTGACGAAGTAAAATGAAGGAAGATAGCTCTTCCTTATAACATGTTCACTTGGTTGCAGTGCCTGTTAGCCCTCTCTCTGAGATAGTAGGAATTAAAACTGTCCAACTTATTTTGGACAATATCGTCCATAAAAATTGAAATAGTTTTTAAATCTTAAAACTAATAAACGATACAGAAAAATCCTAGTAATTGAAGATAACGCAAATTTCTGTCTGATGACTCAGTAATCCCTATAATTCTTCTTGACTAAGTATTTTGGCCCCGATTTCTCATTCATCATTATATAACATTGAAATATAGAAGAAAAAATAATAACGTAAAAAGGAAAGAAAAAGAGAAAAATCTTACTTAGCATCAAATTCTAATCCATTGTTATAAAATATTTTTGGCCTTGTTCTATGTTTTGGGAAAGGGTATTTCCATGCACTCTTCAAGTACACAGCATTTAAAAAAGTCATTATTGTATTGGGTGCAATTTCCTTCACAATGCTATCGATTTTCCCGTTTGTGCTCTCTCTGGCCCATTTATTAACATCATGGAGGATTTTGTGGAAATCTCTTTGAAAGTTAACTTCCTCGATGGAGGCTCGATATAAGTTGGATACTAGTCTTCTGTAGGAAGGAAGAAGGCCTAGGCTCTCTTGGACTAATATTTTGTTGATGATATTCAAATTGTAATTTGAGCCCTGCATATTGGATTGGGATAACATTCTGGATAAGAGAAGATTAAATGACGCAGAAATTTGCTCCGTTGTCAAGTTTACACTTTCGTATCCCAGGACAGAACTCAATTCCTGAAATGAAAACATATTAAGCCATAAAAATTTTCAAAGATAGATTCTTTCAGAATAAGGTCATAGATTTAAAATAGCTAAATAGTACTATGTATACAATGTTTAATGATATTCCTCATTGAAATTTCAAATAAGTCAAAATTAGAATCAATCAGCTAGTTTTTTTATTAAAAATATTATTAAAAGAAATGGGGGGCGGGTTGCTGAACTATAATATGTGAAAAATTTTCTGCAGTGACCTGGTCCCACAAATGAAATTAAGACTCAGTAATTTTTCGCTAATATTAGTTTATTTTTTTGTGGCAAAATTAGTTTAAATAGGTTTTCATAGTAGTAAACAAATTATTTTTTCTCTCGTGTATAGCATTTATACGTACAATATAAATTTTTGATTCAGCTGAAAATTCGATATTTAAGCAATATTTTGATGCTTTAATTTGCTTTATAAATTAAATTTTAATTTTAAAAGCAACGGGAATTAAAAGAAATTTTAATTTTAACGAAAAATCGTTAGTTACTTTTGGGAAAAAAGTGTCGCGAAACATTTCATTACAGCCTACAAAATGTTTTTATTTTTTATTTTCCTGATAACTACTTAGTTTTTTTTTTTTTTTTTTTTTTTTTTTTTTTTTGCACCTAAAAGACAATGTACGCTTATTTTCGGCGTGTTGAATTCAGTGAAGGAATCGTATTTTCTCCATCACTTCGCATTTTCTTGATACATAGAATAATATAAATAAAGATGCCCGGTGCGCAATGCTTGGCTTTCATGGCACTGCTTTATATTTTCATATAAATGAAGCAGTTAGAAAAAAATATTTATAAATAAATATTTAAAAACACTGTATTCTTAATGAGAGTGGAATTAATGAAACAAAACATCTAATTTTAAATTTGCTAATTCAAATTTAAAATTAAAAACCAAAATACTGCAGAAAATATACCTATGTTAATATTAGTAGCTAACTGTATATAAAAGTCTAATGATGGTATCGCAGTTTTCTATTGTTGTCGAGTACATTTTTACTGGAAGGAAAATCGCAAAGTAAGATTCATTTTTTCTACATAAATTTTCTTATTACGCTGATGCCAACCAAAAAAAATAAGTCATGAGTATTTTTTTCATGTAAAATATTTTTGTATCTGAAATATAAGATAATAAGGCTCAAATATTAATAACTTTTAATACATTTTTATTTTATTCTGCTATTATTGCGTTTTTTATTTTCATTGTTTTCTAAACTAAGTTTAAAACTTAAAGTGCTGTTTCTTTATTATAAAGCAATTCTATGATATTACTTTATTATCATTATTATTATCGTTAAAGATATTCGTTAAATGATGTAGAACTTAAGGATTAACTTCATGCAACAGTGATGCTTGCAGGAATTGTATTTAATATATCAGCCTGTTTGGTAAGCAAAAATATTAAATTACTGTCTTGTTGTTTCTAATGCTACATGCCAATACCAGTAACTCTGCTTGGTGAAACCAAGTGAATTTAAGGTAAAAGTGTGTTTCTTGTTTTTCCGTGGTGCAATCCATGGCCAAGAATACCACTTCAGCTACACACGCGTCACAGCCCATTTATAGAACAGACCCATTCATACATCCATTTATTCATCCACAGATCGTAATTTTGAACCTGAGAATAATCAATTTTGAATTCAGTATCCCCAGAGGTTTTGATTTGTTATGGGAACATGGGGGACTTTGTGACTCAATGGATTTAATGTCCCCCAGTCACCATTTACTACTTCGGCCGGCGGGGATCGAACTCACGACCTCTTAAACATGGAGGCCCAACGCCCTACCAACCAGGCTATCCCGGCCTTTTAAATTACTGCTGTGTACACAATATATCTTTAATTTAAAATAGTATTTTAAAAATAATTTCTTAAAAAAATTATTTATGTTCAACAATATATCTATTTAGAATAATAAGGGAATTACAGTCATGCATAATCTTTCATACCATTTTCCAATCACAAATTTGACTTAAAATAAACATTAATTTAAAGAAATGAATGTTCGACGCGCGAAAAAGGAACTCAAACATAAGCAAGCATCATAAGTCTTTATAGCACATATATTTGAAGTGACTAATTTCAACTTTCGTAGAAAAAAAAGCTGTTTCATTCTAAGAAACGATAATTATTACGTTGCAGTAATCGGTGTTGGTTAATGGCAGCGAACAAAGGGTTTAACCTCCATACTAAATATCGATTTGATTGGGCAAAATAAGAAAATAAATAGCGCCTGATTTTGTCGCTGTATTAGCCTTGAATGAAAAGCCTTAGAACAATCAAGTATCTTAAAAACCTTATCTTACGTAATGCAACATTTCCGAAGACTATTTCGGATTCTACGAGAAAGGAAACTGTATATTTCAAGAAACAAAAAATATGCAATATACAGTTGGGTAGTGATATTAGAGTTGAAAACTGATCCAGTATTGAATCCGCCAATCTATATCAATTTTTTCAAAATCATTATTTTAACGTTGATTTGAATCAATATTTTCAATCAATAACAATTCAGGATTGTCAAATTACCGTACTGAAAGTTATTAAACGAATGGATTATTTCTTATTCGAATAAGTGATTCAAATCCGTTTTTAAAGCATTGGCACAAATAATGTCTGATAAATTTTATCCAGTTTCAAATGACTCACAGAGTCAAGAAATCTCAGTAATTCTACTTTTTAATTTAAGTTAATGGTTAAATTCAAATCAATTTATTAAATTAAAATAAAGATTCAGAAGCGTTGATTTAGTTAACTTGATTTGCTAAAGTAAATAAAGTTAAGATTAAAACTCAACTTGGACTTAATTGAGACTATGTTTAGAGTGAGACTTAAACCTTAATCTTTAAGCTTTCAGAACCTAAGCCTAAATACTTGTGCCTTAAGTGAACTGATTCATTTCGTTCTACGAACAATGAATTATTCTTTTTTCCCCCCAATTTTGCTAGAAATAGATCTTAATCTCATAAACCAGTCTTACTTTCTTTGTATCACCATTGGTACCTTGTAAAACCATTCCAAAGCACATAGATAAACTCAGCGGAGAGAAGAACACATTAGTCAAAGTTCTGTTAGCCAGTCTCTGATACAGTCTTAGCATTACATCATTATTAGTTACAGCTAACATCCTTAGATTTTCGTCAGTTTGAAATTCTGGTATTTTTCTAGCAAAAATCGGCACTTTCAGAACGAGCAGCAAGGTTAGAATATTCCAAACATCCATGGCGAATTATATAATTAATGATGACAACCAAGCTTTCAAAATTGTTTCTGAAATAAAAGGAACATCTTTTATCTTATATTTAATACATATCCTCATTTGAGTAGAAATTTGTTTCGTGGGAATTAATTTAACTGAATGAAACTGAGAAGTTCTTGAAATAAACTAACCTGTTTTAATTACATAAAACTTTTATAATAAAAAAGTACCCATTAAGTTTTTTCACAATCGAATTATATTTTTGAACAGGGTACTCCATAATGAAAATTCCAAATATATCAATCTTAGAATCCAAAATCAAAAATATCAAAATCAAAGGTCAAGTATGCATAAAATTAGTCTCAATTCAAAATGTAAATTAGGAAAAACAAAGACAATATCAAACTGTTACGAATCGTATAGAAACGTATTGAAAACATCGAAACCTGTTTGATTGCCGGAGGAAACAGGAGTTCTGATTATTAGCACATCTGAGTTTTATCCAATCAAACTGGTTTTAATTTTTATCTCTCCTTCCTCACAACTGCTAAGGTAAATTTGTTAAATTATGATTTTATTTCATCCTCGCCTGAATATTAATTTTTGTGTGAAAAATGCTTTGTTCAAATTTCGTAGTAGTTTTATCTTAATAAATACATAAATTCGTTAATGAACTCAAATTATAGTTTTGAATTTTTTATAAATTGAATATACAGTTATAAATTCTCCCGTGATTAGAAAAACTAATAAATGATGATTATCATAGGTCTGAACATTTATTAACTGAAAAGGATAAGTAACAATATCATTTCCTACAGTTTAAAAATTTCAAAATGAATGCTTAGATTGAATAAATAACTTATAATAAATATAATAGATTTAGACTTCTATAAACTAGGAGACTTTGCCACTTGGTCGCTTCAATCACCAAGATTGCAAGAATCATTTCTTCATTGGTGATAAACAAATTGTTATATCTAAGTTAAGAAGAATGCAATTGTAAGATTGCGAAATGTTTTATTGTAATAGCACAGATCAGAGATGTAGCGTTCCTGATTCTATTATCATATATTTTAAAATTTAAGCCTTATAATTTCGATACTACATATATATTTTATTGGTTACTTAAACTCGTTACATGTTTAAGATTATAAGGGAAGTATATAATCTTCCTATTTTATACAAGTGGTAAGATTTAGTTTACACGTGTGTACATATAGTTATCGTGGAGCATTAATTCTTAAAACGTCTTATAATTTGTATTTGTTATTTTTAGTTGCATTCATTGATTGGACATAATTTTACATAAAGCTTATAAAAAAAAGTAAAAATATAACTTATTTACTCTTTTAGAAATGGAAAACAGATAATTACTTTTAGATTCCTATAAAAATTAACTATAAATTAGAATTTAGAAGCAGATCTATTATGAATTTCGATACAGATTTTTTAGATACTGTGTATCATGAAATGTTGCATTATTATAAAATAATATGGGATTGCTTTAAAATAAAGAAATACCGCATTTATTTGAAATCTTTCGGTTTGGAATGATTATTATAATAAAAAAAATCGGGATAAAAAAAGAATGATAAATAATTAAAATTTATAGTAGGTATTAAAAATTAAGGTTTTCCTTTAAATTCGAGATAATGAAATACTTTACAGAAACATTACCTTAACTGCACTTATTTAAATTTTATGTTAATAACAACCAAAAAATCTGGTTCTTCAAGTGGGAAATTAGGATCTTAGAACGAGATTTTCTATCCAATAAGAATTCGCCAACAACAATGGAATATGGTTTTAAGTCATTACTCTTTGGTTATAAATTGAGAAACGAAGTATATGATTAATTACCGCAGCATTTCCAGCAGTTTAAAAACGTTGTATCCAGGTGATCGTCATACGTTTACATAACAAATAATAGCGCATATAAAATAAAAATTAATTTATAATAACAGTTTTAAGACTTAAACTTTAGTACCATATGTAAATAACAGTGATTGCTCAATTTTAAGCAATGCAATTTTTACCTGTATATTAAATATGTGTTTGTCAAGTAGCCACGCCCATTTGCACGTAATTTAAATGAACGGAATGTTTTTTAATCCTACAAATAACTCTACTCGTCACTTACTGTAAATAAACAATAGAACACGAAAGCGACATGCATATCCGGTACGATAGGGAAACAAGAATTTAACAACCGGTTTTTCATTTATCGTCAGGCAAGAACAAATTATAATAATTCATTACTAATTCAACTGTATTAAAGGTGATTTAAAATATAAATTGGCATGTTGAATTTCAAAAACAAAATTTTTTTTTAATGCAAGTTAATCTCTGATCATTTAAGCCTCTTTATGTTAAAAAGATTAATTAATGCTTTTCAACAATATTTTGCTCCCAAATAGTGTTCCGCGGAACCCTTGGTTTGCGTGAAACAGTAAAGAGGTTCCGAGAATTGAGATTTTTTTTTTTTAAACTAGTTATAATTTTCGTAGTCTGTAGCTAAATTTTTTTAAATCTCAAATGATTAATATGTATTAATATTCTTCTTCATTGCAATCTGTATGCGAGTGCCCGAGTGAAATTAAAGACTGATTTAAGGCGTCTTTCTATTTGTTGGCCTCCTGTCTTATCAGAACTGGTCAAACGTATTGAAAGTCTTGCTGCCTTGCGGAATTTTGTTTTTAATTTAAATTTGTAAATTTTTCTTCTTTTGTTTTCTACTTACAACTGTAAGCCTCATGCTATACTTTGTGGTGCATGAAGAGTTTTAAGTCGTTTAATAAAAAAATAAAATAAAAAAAATTATTAATATAAAACTATTTTAATATTTCCGTTATTTTTATGAAATTAATTTTCAGAAACGATAGAAATTTCAAAACAATGTTTTTTTTTTTCTAACAGCAATCTAATGAATGAATTATGAAAAGTAGTTGAATTATGAACAATTAGTATTTTGCAACGAATAAAAATAAATTCAACAATGAAGAAGTATTTTTCTCTGATTACCATTCTCCACGTTAATTTTCTTCTTTCGTTTTTATTTTAATGGAAACCATATTTTAACTTATTCATTTTCAGTTTATGATGTCCCTAAAATCAAATTAAGAACTAGACTAGATGCCACTCCTGACCTGTGAATTCAACATTCTGATCTAAAACAGGATTTTAAAACTAACATTGATAAAACAATGAGATTAAAAAATTTTATTCTTCATTCATTCACAAAATTTGTTCAAAATAATTAATAAAATTTAGAACATTACATATTTTCGAAACAATTAATATTTCGTTAATTAATATATACACAATTACAGATGAAATTTATTCGGGGTTCCGCCAAAAGTAAGGTCGATCATTTCGGGTTCCGCAACTGGAAAAAAAATTGGGAACCGCTGGTTTTTCTTTACTCTTCAAAAGCACAAACATAATAAATGACAAGATAATGCAATTCTCCGTATTTTCAACACTAGAACTTAAAAATTTTATTGAGGTAAGATAATTTATAAATATTTAATAACATTCCATTTTTAACGATATCATTGTTAATAATCATTTACATTTTATCCATCGCGTTCACGAATCTAAATATGAAAATAATAATTTAAAAAAAACCTAAAATTTTTGTTTATAAAGTTTATAGTTTTAAATGTATGAAAATTCAGACGCTTTTAATAATGTTTTTAATCTAGTTTTATCCTGTTATCTATGGTGACTTTACTTACATATTCCTTTTTACTCCGAATTGGAGCATAGGCTTTCCATCTCACTCTGTTTGTGTCCAGATATTTTGCTTCTCACCATTTCTTTCCTATTGTTTTCAATTCGTTAACAATCGTCCTGTGCCAAGTATTTTTAGGTCTTCCTCTTTTTCTATTGCCCAGAGGGTTCTAATCAAACACTTGTGTTACTTGTTACGTAGAACATGACGAATCCATTTCCATTTACGTTTTTTAATTTCCATATCAATCGGTTTCTGTTTTGCTTTTTTAACGATTTTCTGCATAACAAAATTTATGGAACCACTTGATATGCAAGAATCTTCATAAATTGTTTTTAATAAACACTTGAAGTTTTTCCATGTTATTTTTATTGCAGATGCCATGACTCAGATCCCATGCCATGACGCAGATGCCATGACTCAGATATTTGGACAGATTCATCATTAATATTGAAAATTCTAATTTTTCTGTTAAATTAGTTATGTTTTTATTTTTCTAGAATTTAGTGAGAATAGCGTAACTGCTTAGGGTCTTGTTAAATCTACTTAGTATATCTTCATCAATTTCCCCTTTGTAGATAATCATACTTCCAAAATGCGCAAAACTACTTACCTCCTCGAGTTTAAGAATATGTCATTTAATTGTTTAGGATTATTTAATAAATTTTAGTTTTATTTTGGTTGATGTTTTTTTGCCAATACGTTTAAAATGTTTGTTTGCATGTCTTGAAAGGTGACTTTACCACCTTAAAAATTCGGACGGGATTTTAAAATTAGGATGCCAAAAATATTTTTAATAAACCTGATAAAAGGAGGTAAAATATCCCTTTTTTGTGACATAAATTCCTTTTATGAAACACTTTGTATTAGGCAACAAATATAAAAATTTAACCACCGATATTTTCAAGTGCACAAATATTAAAAGGCTTGATATGATCATACATTAAAAAAAATAAAAATAAATTATTCTTTTTTCAGCTGTTCTATAAAATCCATCTACGCAAACACATTTTATTTATTCATTCTATGTACATACTATGTATTTTCGATTAGATTAAAAAATTCGTAACATATGGCGAATACGCAAAAAGTAAAATTAACAACAAAGGGTCCAAAGTTAACTTTGGACCCTTTGTTCCTCCAGCTCGCCAGCTCTCCTGACCAAACAATAAGACCATATGTCCCAGATTACGGGTTCCCCTTATATTTCAAGGATCAAAAATCCGTTTAAAAAAATGTGTTAATTCAAAGAAATAACTCTGCTGTGTCCCATTTCATTTTTTCTTTTTTTAAATGCAAATATCGACCCCAAAATGTGCAAAATTAATTATCTCTCTATATTAGGTATGAAAGGATTAAAAGAGAAATGAAAAACAATTGCCATTATCAAAATTTATAAAATTAACCCTTTATCATCTATGTTATTTATATTAAGAGATCGTATGCGCTCCGCCGCTGTTTTGGGTGTTACACTTAGTTTTGCTATGCAAAACCTAGAAGACTTAAAAGCTTGAAATTACGAAGACATGTAGAAAACTGAACAGGAATCCAACAAAATAAAAAATTTAAACATTCGATAATTTTTCGAACATTATTAACTATATTAATTTTGTCGCAAAAATGTATCATGTGGTTCGCTCTGCCGACTACAGGTATGAACAGCAAACTGAAAATTTGTCGTGCTGAAAGAACCATTTTTGTTTATGAACTTGACATGAGCTTTTCATGCAATTCAAATTTGTTCGATAACTATTGCAACTTTACTTTTTTTCTTTGCTTTACGCTATACTTTATTTTGTTGCGCAAAAACTATACAACTTCGAAACTTAACACTAACGATGATGTATAGAAAAATATACAAAGAGTAAATGCGATGCGTGTTGATCTACAGCTCGCTAATTGCATCTACGGAGTTGAAATTTCACATGTTTAAAGCGCCATTTTTTTTAAAGAAACTTAAAGCAACTATTTTTCGAAATTCTAATTCGCTCGAAAGTTATTGCAATTTTAAATGCTTTTCTTGTGATTATTTTTTTTTCACTTTAAATCTAACTATTTATTCATTGCTGTAGAAAAATATATTTATCCTTTTCGAGAGTTTTAATTTTATAAATTAGCACTTGACTTATAATCAAAGTTAACAAAAGTTTAATTAAAATAAAAAAGATTGGAGTAAGAGATTAGATATTGTCAGATATAAATCTGAACATTTACGTAGAAATTTGTAAAATATAATAGGATTCAAGAGAGTGTCCAACAAGTAAAATTACTTATCATTGATTCTTAATTCCTAATATTCTTTTCAAATATTTTTTTTATTTAATTTATTATCCTTGAAATCAAAACCATTTGTTTTATAAAGATTAACATATTAACGAAAGATTTTTTCATAATTATATTTTATAATCACAATGTTTTTGTTTTTTTAAAGAAAAACATTGATTTTGTGAGAGAAAAAAACACACACACACACACACAAAATGTGTGCCAGGTAAACGCAGGGGTCATTGAGCAGTGAAGGAAACAGGAGGTGAGGCCTCCTACTTTAAAAATAAAGACATTTAATTTTAATCCATCTCTAACTAAAAATTAAATTTAGATTCTAAATTTGTATAAGCATATAATACTTACTAATTATTTATGGTCTTATTATAATCTCATCAATCTCGTTAAACTTGTTTTAGCATCTTTCTTTTTTCTTTTATGGAACTAAAGCTCACAGGGGCTGTGATGTCCCAATTGGCATTACATATTTCCTAGCTTTAAAAAGATCTTCAATTACTTAAACGTACTTTTTTTTAAAATATTCTTAATCGAATTATATTTCAATTAAATCAATGAGTTAATCTTTTTAAAAGGGAACATAAAATATTTTATTCTTTTCTTATTGATCAATGTAACGGCTAACTTTTTATTTCAATACTAATATAGACTCATTAATTTACTGCCGCACCTAATCGAAAACAAAATCATATATAACTCTTTATTGTTAATTTCATACCGCAAATATGTTTCAGTTACATGGTTATAATAATTCTCACAGTCTTGTTGGCGATTCGCGATCGCCAAAGTATTTTCAAACCCAATATTGATTATGCAGGGTTGGCTTTATTTTGGCTATGTTATATTTCGATAATTCGCCAATTTGGGATCTCCTCTCCTTGCTTCTGTGTCCGTTAGGAATAAATTCATTAACTTTCAATTTCAAATTTGTGGCGACTGGGGGTGCCCTTTTGGGCCCAACCGTTAAAAAAATATCATTCATGCTAACAAAACTTCTCAATGTACTTGATCCCTTTAGGGAACTTCCTTTTCTTTACGATTTGTATATTTCAAATATGGCTAGTTTATGCTAATTCTTACTTAATAAATCCAATTTTTACTTAAGCGATTTTATTCATTCTTCTTGAGACATTACTTCAAACCACCACTATATAAATATGACAATCACCGCCTCCACAGTGGCATTGCTTTATGAATTTCTATTCTTAGCCATGATTTTGAGTTCATGCTTTTTATTGTTAGATCTTTTGTTACATCATATAACTACCTTTGGATCTTTGGCTTCCAATTTAAGATTTCTCACAACCCAATATTTTCATTCATTCCTCCTATGTAGCCTAGCCATGCCAAGCCTCTAGATTATATGAATTGAATGATGTTTTTTTTTTTTTTTTAATTAAATTGTTAAGTTTATTATTTCTAATTCTCCACTCTGAATTATTTATTTAAATTCGGTCAAAAATTCTTAATTTTTCTTCAGTTATTTTCTTCTTTATTCACGCAGTGTCCAAGTTTCACTACCATACGCTTGATACATATAACTCTGATAAATTCTAAAATAAACCTTCTGTCAAAAACACACAAATAAATAGAAAGATATTAAATTTAAACAGTTGATGAACTACTGCTAAATAATATTATAAAACATATAAAAAATGAAAAAACGCATTAAAAATTTTAAAACATTTTATTACAATCAATCATTTAATCAAAAATCTAAGTCCATCACAATGGTCATAAATAATTTTTAGAAAACAAAATAACATTTTTTAAATGTCAGTCAAAACAAACAAAAATTTCATACAAAGCAGAATACTTTTAAGAAAATGATGGCACATGATAATCTCATACACACGACTGCTCTATGAAATCTAATCCAGTTTCACACATAAACTGTTCAAATGATTATTTAGCATCTCCTAAAAGTCAGTCATTTTAATATTTCTCCTTATATTCTGTATATATGAACTGTTTTCATATTAATGTTTGCTGTTAGTCTGTTACCTTGAAACTGTGAAAGAGTTTCAATTGGTGACAGTCCGAGAACAATGACAAGGAATAAATTATAACCAATTTTTGAAGAAGAAAAAATAGATCTGCTGCCATTCAGTATTTAAAAAAAAACTAATGTAAAGAATTTAATCAGATTCACCTTTCAAATTTAAAATATCATTTGAACAATAGCAGACATAATTAAATATAACTAACTTCCTATAATTTGTATTTGAAATGTTTCTTGTTGCTATTACTACTTTAAAGTTTTTCATATCAACAACCAAGTCCAACCGCCAGATAAACAGCATTTGCTTTGTTTTAGTCTACATTATATACAAAAATTATGGTAAAATTAAAATGGCTGACTTAGATGTAATGTCGCTTACCTTAGTCTAATATATGTCAAATTTAAATTATTTTCGAAGAGTTGGATATTAAATATATTTCAGATACATAGATGTTTCAACAACACAACACATCACTAAAAAAATTTTTTTTAACTAACTTTGAGTATGTCTCATAATTACAATCATTACAAATTCAACAAATTTAAAATCTTAAACGTACATCAGGAAATAAAAATAACAAAATATTTGAATTGCTTAAGTAACTTATTTCTTTTTCATAAAATATGTAAAATATCAAGCCAAGAAAAAACTCCATTAGTCAATTCTTAAACAATATATTGAAGTTAAAATAGCACCAGGAAATCTCACCTTGCAATATTAATACAATATAAAAGAATATTTTTAATTTAAATATAATTTCAATTGAAGTTTTTTCCAACATTTATGATTAAATTCTGGAATAAAAGAAATTTGTACATGTTATTCCACATCAAAGATATTAAAAATGTTTCAAAGCTTTGTTATTTCTAACAATCAAAAATCAAGGCAATTGAAAAAGCTAACAAATAATAGTGCACTAAAAAATAACTGCAAAAAAATAACAAGTTTTAGACAGATTTGTATACAAAACTATATAAGTTGAAAGTTTGATAAACTGAAAAATTACTAACAAATGAAATACAAAACTATTTAAAAATTAACTAACACCACTTATGTGTAATAAACTAATTTAAACAGAAAACAAAAATTTTTAATTTTTGATACAAAAATATTAAACGAAAAATATATAATGCAACATATTTTATCTGAGACAAAATATTTATGTTATAAGAAAAAAAAATATATAAGGTCCCTAAAGTTACTATTCAAAATTCCCATTAACACAAACTACATGTTGTTAATAAGCAGGGTATATACAATGTAGATTTTTACTTGAGATAACTTTTATTTACTTTTTTTAAATGCATTCATTATGGTATTTTACAAATCATTTCAATCAATTTTGTAGTTTATGAAATCAAAATACCTAATGCATTTTGATCTCCAAAAGAGAATGGAATGCATTTTGTTATTTCAATTTGATGTCATTTTTTAGAAAAAAATTTATAAATCATATAATCTTTATTTTTATTTATTATAATTCCTTCGTTTATAAGCAAAATATAAGTTTTAGAATTTTAAAGGGAAAAAAAAGGATAATTTTGTCAGGGTATAATTTTATTTAAATAAAGATAATAGCTTTACTTCAAATTTAAAAACTTTTTACATCAGGAAACATCATTGAAATTTTCTTAACAATATATATCTAAATATAAATCTAATAAGAAAAAAAGCAATACAATTTACATTGATTGTTCATGCTTACAAATAAGCTATATTAGATAACATAAAGCTACACAAATAAAAATTTTAAATTGAACAAAATATAATTATCACAGTAATTTACCTGACAGTCATAATGATTAAGTATGGTGACTTTCGTACTTTCTTTTATTTACTTAATTTAATTTTAAAAATATTTAGACCACTTTTTTATTTAACCAAACTATTTATTGGCCTTCAATACAGATCTTTGTACAATATTATTTCCCAAAGAAACTGAGCCTGTTCGATAAACAAACCTAAACTTTAATTTGTTTAGGATTATACATAACAAGAGGCCAAGAATCAAAATTTAGAAAAAAATACATTTAAAACTAATTAGCTTTGTCTAATATTTTATGCAATTAATAAATGAGATGCTGTCATATTTAAAAAAAATTTTATTATTTGTGTCAACGAATGTTTAGTTGAAGAATGGAAGATGCCTAAAAATTTAGCTACGCAATTATTAAATTGTGTATAAATAAATAGCCTAAGATATTTTAAAATGTTAATAGTTTGCATTTAAAATTCAATATCATAAAAAAAAAAAAAATTTTATTATCTAAAATATAATTATATAAAAAGAAACACTTTCAATATTTCTTATTTACATAATGTTGAGATTTAAATTTTAGAAAAAAAAATTATATTTGTTTTCTTGTAAATTTTAGAAATACAGTTATTTTTAATAATAGTTTACTTAAATTATTCCTAATTTTCTTACATTTTTTTATTTATTTAAAGCTGTGATTAGCAAAATTTTTTCTTGAAATAAAGTAGCTTAGTTAAAGCAACTATCTCACTGAAATAAAATATAATAAAATGTTAGTTTCATAGTTAGAACTAGTACAATTATATGAACTAATTCACCTCTTTTTTCATAGCAATGTGATAAAAGAAAATTTCTCATTTTTGCAACATTCCCTTTTATGGCAAAGTTATTTCATGATTACTTTTTATAAAAAAATTGAGGAGCCATGACTGAATTTCTTTTTTTAATAAAGCTAGATTCATTAATAAAGCACTTAGTTTCAGACCCAAAACAATCAATTTCAAATCGATTAATGACTAAAAACTGATAGTACTTACTAAACACGTAAAATAAATCCAACAAAGTTTTTAAAAAAATTTTCAAAGAGTTTTGCAACAATTGCACAAATATTTTCTCTAAAAAATGGAAAGAAAATAACAAAGATTTAATTTACAGAGAAATGCAGACATGAATTGCAATTCACATAAAATGATTTTTAACTTCACTGCTCCGCATCACAAATGTTAAAAGAGACAAAATGTAAACATCGGTGGTAAAAACTACCGAAGGATGTCTTTACATACCCCTCATTTTGAGGTACAGAATTGTTCCTACAAACATTTACAAAATATGATAGTGTCACTATAGTTTAATTCTTGGGACTACGACACAGTTTCATCATTTGCCTTCAACAGTTGCCCTGATATCGTACAAGAGAGGCAGCAGAATTTGGCATAAGTAGGATTTATGCAGTAGTTTTGCTTTACGATCATTGCGCAACTTGTGAAAAATGGACTATCTTTGCACGTTGAGGGTATGGGAACATCTAAGAAAAGAAAAATTCAAATTGCTGTAATATTGTTAAAAGAAAATTTCATAGATTTTACACTAATTTCATACTTGAAATTTAGACATAATATATTTATGTATTAAGCTTTCTGTCCAATGTATAAATAGCAGTGTAATATCTGCTTAAAGAAAAATTTCTCTATTATGCCAAATATAAAGCAAATTTGTCTTTGGCTTACGGGATTCCAACTCATGTTCTCACAAACACAAGTCCAAGAGCTATTCAAATTTCAACCTCTTAGCAAATAATTGAACAAATAATGTAAAAAGTTAATACTTACTTAGTTTAAATTTTACTGTTTACATACAGAAATAATGTAATTTATGTAGAATTGCGGTTTATAGAATTACGTAATACATCTTCTATTGCAATTTATAATAATGCATTATTTCTTAACCCTGTTTATAAATACATTTTTGTAAATATTTTGCTTTAATTTATATACGTAAATGTGTTACATAAATGTTTCTGGTTTAAGGATTTAAATTTTTATTTTTGTATAGAATTTCATCATCGTGTATGAAAATTTGTTTATGTACAAAATTATAAACTGTAACTCGGTAAGTCCTGCATATATTTAGCATTACATTTTAGTAAAGTGCAAAATTTCCTTAATATTTATGTGAGAATCAGGATAATGTCACAAATAACATCATTAGAGTTATGTCATTGAAGTAGGATTAATACAAGCAATTAAATTACCTAATTTAATTGTCAAGTAAAACAGAAAAGTGGCGATGAAAACTGGTTGTCAGAAATGTTTTTCTATTTCATTTGACAATCAAACAAATATTCAATTGCAATCTCTAATGTGCATAGAATATAAAACACCTTTACCTGGAGCAAATAAAGCTTAAAAAATTGTGGAATGTTTCAACTTGTGGGTCTTTATTGTCTATTTAACTATATTCAGTTCAAATTAAGAGTAAGTCCATTATCCAAATTAAAAATAAAATACCAACAAAATTTAAATCATTGTAAGTCATGGATAAAAAATAATAGTTTCATTAGATTTAATTAGATTAAATTTTGATATTAACAATGAAAAGAATTAATCAAATTTACCATGAATTTGTATGTCATATGATGCAGATGCTTTTCCATGTTGATTTTGAGCCTCACAAATGTAAGTTCCACTGTCATTGTATTGAGCAGATGAAATATATAATGTATGATTGTCAAAGATGTGTCTGTGTTCGTTTGATTCCAGTTCAGGGCTGTTTGATCCCATATGCCACGATACTATCATCGGCTGTGTACCTTTCACAATGCAATCAAGTTGTAAGGAGGAATTAACTTGATAATTTGTTGTCACCAGAGAAATATTCACTTGAGTATCCACTGAAAGAAAATTGAATGAATCATCAGCATTATTACTCATTTAATTTCGTTTATAGCATAAGTAACAAGAAATTAGCTTTAAAAAAATTATGCATTAAAACAAGTATGAAGAAATTGACACTACATCCTTTATTTTAAACTAAATATTTACAAAGATTGCTTCAATATGAAACACTAAATTTCAAACCATAATAAAAAGGAAGGTAGGAACAGATTTGAGTAAACAAAGTTGCTTATAAAATTAAATTCATATGCACATATCTGGCATAAAAACACGAGGTTTAAAAACAGCTGAAAGCATTTATTAAATTTGTCACTTTTCCTTATAGGATTGTCCAATAAATTGATCGAAACTATCTAGCTATAATGTAAGTTTAATAATCCATGATAATTCCAAGCCTCGTTTCCTAAAAAATAACATGATGCTGATGTTTAACAGTTTAAGTTCAGCTTACAGAATTGTGAATTTATACAAAAACTACAAACTATAAAGCAGGGCCCAGATAGCCTGGTGGGTAGGGCACTGGGCTCAAGTCCAAGAATTCCTAGGTTCGATCCTTGCCTGCAGAAGACTCCCCGTGTAGTAAATGGTGAGTGATGCACATTAAATCTGTTGAGTCGCAAAGTCCTTCATGTTCCCATAACAAATCAATACCTCTGGGGGTACTGATTCAGCGGTTTCTTTGTCTTCTGGATTGGTTAAAAAATTACAAGGTTAAGGAGTTGAGTATTAGTAATCGTAAACCCGAAATTGGGTCAGCTGTTCAATGACTGATATACAAGAAAAACAATAAAGCAATTGTTTTTATGCTAAAAACACAAAAAAATATTTTAAACAAAAAAATTGAAATGCTGGTGCAGTTCTTGTAGTCAAATTTAAAATAGTTATCGCAAATTTCAAAATCCAGGAAATAGCCCCTTGCATCTTTTGAGCTGAAAAAACATAATTTAAAAGAAATCCTTTGTCTCAGCATTAAGTAATTTCTCTAAACTTAACAGATACCGATACAATATAGGTGATAAGGAATCAAATGTCCTCATTACATCATAAGTTTAAAAAAATTATTATGAAAAAAAAGTGTTCTATATAAATTTAATTACATGAAATAGAAAAATAAATTTTTATATTTCATATAAAACTACCACAAAATAAGCACAACCTCTATGATGATGGTGTTCACTTTATCAGTGATGGCTTCATTTAAATACAAATTGAAAAATGCACAAAGACCTTGTAAATATATCAACGCAATAAATATGCCGAATATATAGAATATGAAGCCAATCAAGAACTTACCATAGACAATGAGGTTAAAGAACTTTGTGACCGATTTTCCGATACCATTTTCGGCTGTACACGAGTACATTCCGCCATGAGAATCTTTCACAGCCATTATATGCAAAGAGCCATCCACTGATATTTTGAAATCCCCATCATCTGTGCTCAAAGGTTCATTTCTGTGATACCAAGTGACTTTTGGTGCCGGGTAACCTTTCACTATGCATCGTAATAGTGCAGGAGTTCCCTTCTTCACAGCCACGTCCTTTCTTGCTGATAGAATTTGAGGAGGTGCTTCAGTATCTACAATACATAAAACAAATTAACAAGAGCAAATAGCTTCATTTACAGTTAATGTAACGCATGTGAGAAATATATGAAATCCAACCAAATATTTACCTATTATATATTATATAAAAAATAATAATATATCTAAATTATGACTAACAAAATACTATAATGGGATTAAAATAATCAAAAATCAGTTTATTTGCAGAAGGTAAATGTATTATAATCACACTACATAAATAAATGATTTTTGATTATTTAAATACTCATTTACATATATCTCCAATCTTATTTTTGCAAGAATTTAAAATATACAATATAAAAGCACTTTAAATATGTGTAGATGAAAAAATATTTTAATGAGAATTTCATATTTAATACAGCTCCCAATTATTTTAAAATTGAATTTCCGAAAATACCTAAAGTTTTGAGTTTAGGTCTGATATAAAAATACAATTTAATGACATGAAAAATGTTATAGAAATAATGTTCATAACAAAATATACTGAACTCACTAACTAATATATACTGAAACGAAACTTCTTACTAAATTTTCATTAAATTTTCTCATAGACTTAATATTCCCATAAATGTATCCAATTTATGTATTTTTGTTACAAGCAAAGAGCAATATGATTGATAGATATTCTATATAAAGCCATGCTTTCTGTTTTGAACTACTAGTTTCATAAAAGCTTGATGGATCAGTTTTTTGTAATTTATTCTTAATGTTTTTAAGTTTTTCATTCAGCAATACAAACCCATGCAACAATATATTTATGTGATAATATTATCAAATTCCTTTAAATGGAAAATACTCGTCAAATAGCACCAGATAACATAAGTTGGGTTTCAAAATTTGATAAGTTTAAGTAATATTTTCATGTTATAGTTTGTTGTGTTAACACAATAGGTGAGTTCAATGACACAGAGCAAATGGAGCTGGCTCTGAATTGTCTTCATTTATATTTAAATAATGGTTTAAATGCAGATTTTTCTAACAATTCATAATTTTCAAGTGCCATCATAATTCTTTATTAAATAATATAATCCTTTTGCCTGTAATTCAAATAATATTGTCAGGAAATCAAATTATAACACATGCCTGCCAATTACCATGCTTTTTGAAAAATATTTTACACAGTGGTAGACATATAAAAACCAAAGCTTTCAGAATTTTTGGTAATTTTGCCAACATATTTTAAGCCTCACCATGAAGGAACTAGAACAAAGTGGTGTTGCATATGAACTTTTAAATCCTTTATATGTAGTGGTATGGAAAATAAGTTCAAATTGATAAAATAAAAAAAAATATATAAAAAAAACGATGCATTAAAAAATGTAGTTAGGTACCACAAGAATAAATTTTTACCAAAAGTGTAGAAAGTTGGCATTCATGATTTTCAGAAACATTCTTATCAAACCTGGTTTGATTCTTCAGCACCAATCAGATTATGAATTTGAAGATTTCATATTAAAATGAGTTTTAATTTTGAAGCAAAAGTTTTAAAATACAGTCGGCATAGCATTAGAAACTATTTTAATTACAAATAAAAATAAGTTATTTAATTCTAAATAGTGCATTTTTAAAAAATCAAGAAGTATCTTCACTGTCATCTCTAAGATTTAAACTTGTGGAACTATTTAAACTCTTCAAGTAGGTGTAAGGTTTCAACTGCTTTGATAATTCGGAACACGAATCAATGGTTCCATATTATGAAACTCACTCATAGATGTAACATAAAAGATTAGAAACCTTTGACAATTTTTTAATATGCACGTAAGACATTTATAAATTTTATGTGGTATTTAGATTTTCAAAAAATCTTATCAAATTTTAATTAAAACATCATTATACGAAACAGTTCAGGCAAGTTTTGCTTGAAGAAATAAATACAACTTTGAAGTATTTTTAAGTATTGGATGTTCTAAATATTTATTGTACTGAATGAAAATAAAATTGAACCTAATAATTCTATATTGTTTGTTTTAAATGGCACACAATTTTAGAACAATTATAATGATATTGAAGCATATTTTAATAATAAAACATATCATTATTACACTACCTGTATCTTCAATGGAGTTTTCTTCATAACTTTCCAATGTATCTAAAAGAATTTTAAAAGATAAATTAATAAAAATATTCTGTTGGAGATTTATCAAAATAACAAATTACATATTTTTGTTACCTGGTAGTAAAGGTAAAACACATATTCTTGCACAAGAGACGTAACAGCATTTCAATCCTCCTGGACAGTCCGCATCTGACTGACATCTATCATGACAAGTCCCATTCAAAAGGTGCTCAGATGGTGAAACAGGACATTGACCACGCTTAGATTCTAAAAATTGAGTCCATATTTTACTAATAGTGTTATTAAGTGTTACTAACAGTGTTCTGAAATTGTTTTAGTTACAGTGATCAAATATTCAAAAATGTATTAAAAATCGTCTAACACTTCATCATTTGGCTAGAAGAAAAAATTATTTTTTAATAAAAAAGTAAAAAAACAGAAACAACAACGTTTTCACTTACTTAAACGACATAATGGATGTGACTGATACTCTCCATTTGCTGATTTATGTTTTTCAATTACACATTGAGAACCTTCAGGACAATTGTGTTCCTGCAAACATTTTTGAGAAATAAATACTTTCATTCTTAAAAAATTTAAAATTGAGAGAGAAATACAATTAGTCATTTTTGTTTAAATATACCTTATAACAAGGATAATTGTTTTTAACTACTGTCAAACCATAATAGTCTTTAAGAAAGACTGCCAGATGTACAATGTTATATACATTGCCACCATAATGCCATTCGTTGCAATATTGTGGAGAAGCAGCAGCCACAAACTCTTTAGCTGACTATTAGCTGTTATGGGAGTGTTTTATTTTAGATGATTAAATCAAACTGGGTTACTCTTTGACACAATTGTCTTTTTAAATCCAAGAACTTTGCATGTACTTAAAGGAAGTTGAAATCTCCTCTTTGAAAAATGCTGATCAATGATGTGTGATGAAGATTTTTATTTTTCTGGAAACTTTGACACAAACACAAGTGACATTACAACCATCCATCTGGTTTAATGTGAACATCAGTTGCCCTGTTCCTTAATGACATCAGATGGGCTTAAATGTTATTATAAATAGCCTTAATGTTAAAACTACAAGACCAACAAAAAGCTTAAAATCAAGGCATATACCATCTTGCATAACAGATCGGTAGATGAATGAGAAAGTAGGAGAATAGCTCCTTGGTCCAATGTAAAAACCAAGGCTACCAGACTGGTAAAAAGCCTTATTGGTGATCGAAATGGGTGGCAACAATTCGCATGCTTTTACCATTACAGTGTTAAGAATCATAACAGAGGGAAGTATAAGTTAGTTTATGTACTGACTTTTAAGTTAGGAAATTATATGGAGCTGAAAACTACGTAGAATATAGTTGTAAAATAAAAAAATATTAAGAAAGGGCAAAATATCATAGTTCATTCCTATACAACTGAGAAGAGGAGGAGAGGGTGAAGACATGGAACCAGTCTTCTCCCTAGATGGCGTATTCTAATGTTGTGATTGCGAATAGGTGTAGCATGACTTTGGCAACTAAGTTTTTTCAAAAGCAGATGTAAAGGCTACTTCCACCATATATAAAAATACTTTAATTTCTATGTAAATTATGTTAAAATTATTTATGTATGTATCCATTAGCTAGTAATAAATTGATTTTGTTAACTCTAATCTTTTCCTTTAGGGTTCAACAGAAGTTGACTTAATTTATGTACTTACATTATCACACATCAATTTGTGTAGACTATACATACCTCACAAGGATTTGTACACAAACATGATATACAGCCCCTGATGTCTACTACTTCTTCAATACCATGTGGACACTGAAGTTGAATGCAGTTGGAAGCTGGACAATTTCTGTTTATCTCTAGAGGAACAGTTTCTGCAGCAGCATCTCTAACCACTCCAGGTCCTGTAAAAATAGACTTTTATTTTTATTTTGAAACAAAAAGGTACTATAAAAGGAGGAATATCAGATACGAATTACATAGAATCATAAAGATATTGTATACACCAGAGGTCGCCAAAGTTATCTATATAGATCTATAAATTAGTTATCTATAAATTTTACATACCTACTTAAGTATGTAAAATTTGTGAATTTTTTTATAATTGACTTAATATCAGTTTCTTTATCGAACAGAAATTAATAAATGTATATTTATTTGGGTGAAACAAGTATTTACGTACCAGCGTGCAGTGGGACGAACTCTGCACTTTTGGTTTATAAGTCATATGCATGTGTGTGCTTGTCCAAATGTCACGTGTGACGAGCATTGATGTTACAAACGCAAATCTCATACGCAGTTTGAGCTATCTTTGCAAACTGTGAACAGTGTTGAATATTTGCAGTGTCATTATTAAAACTTTTATAGTTTAGGATAATTAGTTATTGTTTCGATAAAACCAGTTTAGTTTAGATATCAATTTTAATTATTAATACATGTAAAAAAGGTAAGCATTAATAATATGGATTAGTACAGCCCGCGACAAAATAGCACACTTGGTATTTTTTTACGAAAATTACAAAATTTTTGAAAATATTATTATTTTAATCAGATGTGCTTCTTTAACTGTTCTTATTCTTATGATGTACGTTCGATATTTCAGTAAAATTAAAGGACGTCATTGATAAATTTTTATTTGTTAAATATCTTGAATCTGATGGAAAAGGAGAGACAATATTTAGATGTTTACAAGAATATTTAAATAAATATGATTTTTCGCTTGAACCTATAATAGCAGTAGCCACAGATGGGGCACCTGTTATGGTCGGTGTTACCGAGGTTTTGCTACATTTCTCAAAGAAAAATTGCCGGTATACGTAATATTCATTGTGTGTTGCATGGAAACAACTTAGTAGTAAAATATCTAAGTCCAGAGTTACATAAAGCTTTACAGTTTTGTATTAAGTGTATCAATCAAATTAAATCCCAACCTTTTAAATCAAGATTATTTTCCAAACTTTGTGTGGAAAACGACGAGTTATTTAACCAATTACTTTTGCAAACCGAAGTTAGATGGTTGTCTAGAAGTGTATGCTTGCAAAGGCTTGTTGAGTTATTTGACTCCACGACCGAACTTCTCAACGAAATAAACCCTGTTCTGAGTGATGAACTCCAAAACCATAAGAACCATATTTTTTATTTAGTGAACTTATTTGGAAAATTTAATGATGTCCAAACAAAGCTGCAAGGAAAATATGTAACAATCATCGAAGCTCGAACAATACTGTTAGGCTTCCAAGTAAAATTAAATTTATTTAGATCTTCATTGCTACATATGGATTATCAATATTTTTCAAATCTGTGACAATTAGAAATAAAACAAGAAGACTTGGAAATATATACAGGTCATCTTTAAAAATTGACCGACGATTTTAAACTGCGCTTTGTTGATTTGGAAAACATTGACATCCCTGATAGGATTTTATTGTGCCGATTTCTGTTTAAATTGAAAACGTGGACATCAACCAGCAAGATGAGCTTGCTGAATTATTATTGGATCTTGAAGCAAAGACGCTTTTTAAAAATTTAGCAATAAGCAACTTTTGGACAAATATAAATATAACGCAAAAATATGTAAAACTTTACGAAATAGCTCAGCCATTTACGATAGCATTTCCAAGTTTCTATATGGTTAAAGCCGGTTTCAGTTACGTAAATTCAATCTTAGCTAATACAGAAATAAATTAAATGTGGAGTTTCGAGGGGATTTAAGATTAAAATTGACTAATTTTGAACCCAATATAGCGAACCTTTCAAAAAAACACCAGGCACACCCATCTCATTGATTAAGAAGCAATAAATCTGTAGTTACTTTACTTATTATTACTTATTATTTAATAAATATTAAGGTATTTAAATTTCAACATCAATATATTTTTAATAAAACTATTGTTACACAATATACTATTACTTTAATAAATGTTTAAAATCATAAAATAAATGTACAAACACAGTATCTAATAGAGTTTTATTTTAATTAACAGAAAATTACTTTTATGGGGGTCGATGGAGATTTCGAAAAATTATATAGGGGCCGATGATCAAAAAAGTTTAGCGACCCATGGTGTACACAATGTGTTTTTACGATTTTATACAACTTATTTACCGTCGGGTTGCAATTTTTTAATAATATTTTGTGTATTAATATTACTTAACATAAAAAAGTGACATTTCAATAAAAATAGTACCAAACAAATTTTTTTTAATTCTTAAAAGTTTGAAATGTTATGCAAAAGTGTTGAAAAACCTATAAAAATCTAAAATGTGAGATTTGAGGAAAAAAGTGTTCAAACTATTTGCTAAATACAGATTAGATAAATTAATGAAAAAAATTAAACTTAAAATCTTTGTCCTTGATGTAGCAAAAAAATTTTTTCAAGTAAAATTGGAAAATAAAAAAGTTTAATTATTACCTCAAATAATAGATAACTATAAAGAGAACAATGCTAAAAAATTATTTTTGTATAAAAAGTAAGTAATTTCCTGTATAGTAATTATACAAATTATAAATAATGAAAACCAAATTTTTAATAAATTTTGTCCAATAGTTCTTGAAAAAGGTATTTTTAGTTTATGTCTTTTTTGAAGATTTACTGCTCAGAAACTATTTAGCCAACTTCATCTAAATTTTAGATTTTGTAAATTAAAATTTCAAACCTTAAGACAATAAAAAATAAATAAACCTTATAATTTAAAACTTTTTTCGATCAATTTTTTTTAACTTAATTGTAAAAAAGCATTGAAAATCAATTTTTGTATGTCTAGTTTTCTTTAGATAAAGAGACTTAATTGTGTGCAAAAAGAAAGGAAAATTAACAAGATAAAAAATGAAAATTTTACAAAAAGGCATGTTTATTCAGGAAAAAAATGTTGTTGCCTCTGATTTCGTAATTTAAAATGTTGTCTGCACTAATTAACTGGCATATTTGAGCTTTACAACTTGAACCATTAGGATTACATCATTAGGACTTTTGTTTATGCATGACACACACATAATGCACATCATAAATATCACGGGATGTTACAATATGTATATGCGATGCCACAAGAATTACTAAATTATCATTTCTTGATTAATCTTGATCGTGTGTATGAGAGTTATGAATAATTGAACAATGAATGAGAAAGAAACATACCCTCGATGCCAGAACAGAATCTCATACACAAATCTGCTGATTTGAACCTATTTTTGTTTCCACCACATCCTTTATATACAAATGGAAGACACATTTGTTTCATTGGATCATAGTAGAATCGACTTTGAGAATAACTGCAGTGACCTTCATCAGGTTGCTGTCGGCAAATTTCTATTTAGGAAAAAAAGAATTTTCAAGTACTTTTTTAATTGATAATTTCAAATATCCTTGTTCTGCATAATCCCTACTAATCAATGTTTGTATGTAAATTTTTAAAATTCGTTAAAACAGTGTTGCAATTTTTTTGTTTATATAATTTCAGAAAACAATTATTTATGTAAAACTCCAATTGTTTGACATAGTTTTTAAGAAATGTAAAAAAAAAAAATTGCATTAAAAATTTTTAATACTTTTTTTTTTTTTTTTTTTTTTTTTTTTTTTTTTACACAGACAAAATATACATAAAACTATTTTACAATATCTTTCAATCTTCAAAAACTAAAAGAAAAAGCTTTCAAAATTATTTTCTTTGGAAAAAAATTCTTCAAAAATTTCTTATGTGTGAAAAGGATAAACATGAGAAAAAATGTATTTTATTTTATTTGGAGCATGAATATTAAGAAAAGCAACCTTTAGTTGATACACAGAACAAATGGCTTTTAAAGTATAAAAATAAAATGATTTGAAACTGAAAAACTACATGCCAAAAAAATCTTTGTATTATTTTTTTTATTTATTTATATTATTTATTTATATTATTTATTTATTTTATATACTATTTGTTTTGATCATCATAAGCTATCAATACAAATAAATTATTTTATTAAACTTCACAAAAAAATACTGGACTGTTTTCAAACATTTCAGAAAATTATCAATTTAAATTTTGTCTTATAAATATTCTGCTTTATATCACAAACTTTGAGTAACTAATAGAGTAATTATTAAATAAATAAAAAAGTGAAATTATCTACATTTACCTTCATTCGTTATAAATGATGCAGCTGCTGTGACTGGTTCATTGCTGATCGTGTGTTTTGCTAAAAAGGAAAATTCAGAATTTTTACAATTGTTTAAAAAGATTTAAAAGCTGATTTTTAATGCATTTCTTGATATATGATACATATTTATGGAAAATATTTTCTATGTGCACATGCACAGATTTTTCCTTTTCTTTTACTTTTTATCATTTAAAAATTAAATAATGAAAACTAATAATTTTAGGTGCCATAGGCACCCTAGCTAAAAAATTTAATTTTTCATCATTTAATTTTTAGCTGTGGCGCCTACATTATAATTTAAGGCTTAAATGGAAAAGTATTTAACATCTTAAAAACAAGAATGATTTAGAATTAAGAGTTGTTAGGGTTAGCTGAAAGTCTCAAATATTAATTTTTTTTCTGCCAGGTCCTTAAAGAAAATGGTTCGCAATTGAAAAGACATCTTCAAACTGTTTGGAAATGTTTCTACACAATTTAGAACTGTTTTTTTTTTTTTTAAATATTATTTGCTGTGTTTGTCTATTAAGCTCTTCAAAATGATTTGTTACAAATATTGTATGAGTTTTATCTCAAAAAAGACATAAAAAATATCTATCATATCTCTCTCTGTGACATTATTTGCTACATTTTTATTTGATTATTTGATAGTGTGTAAAGGTGAAATTTTTGTCTAATTTCCAGCAAACTGGAATACTAAAACTTCAACTTTAATCCTGTGCATTATAACAATGCAAATCTCAATTGTTTTCTGATCACTACAAGCAGAATGCATCATTTTATCTTCAAATAGAACAAAACAATCAAAATAACCAACTTAAGTATTCTGATCTCATCTAGAGCTCGGTGTTTGGTAACAAAAGTTTCAATTGTTTCTTGATTGCTACTCGTTGAATTTGCCCTATTACTCAGTCAAATTTTGGACCATTTTTCAATGTTACAAAAAACACAAAACTTAAAGTAGCAAAATAAAATTTAAAAAATTTAAATAACTTTTTTCAATAAAGCTTAAAAGAACCTGACCAAAAATAAAAATAAAAAAGTAGAGCACATAAATTTTGTAATAAATTTATGCCCCTTAAATTAGGTAACTAATTAATTTATTTACTTCTTTTCAAGCTACTTGAAAATCATAGTTTACAAAAAAAAAGTCTATTGAAATTAAAATATGATGCAACCTACCTTTTCGTATGGAAGAAGCACTATTAGTGTGACATTTTGATTCACATTCTTGTAATGTACTAAATCTGTTGTTATTTCCTAAACATCCACCATAAATGAATGTTCGACAAGACATATCGAATGAATCATAGTACCACACTAAGAAATATCCTAAGCAAGGACCAGGATCTTTATTTTGTGTGCAGGGATCTAAAAAGAAACCAATAAAATACAACAAAATGGTTAATAATTACAATAATGATCTTTAAATAATTATTAGTGTGATATAATTAACAGAATATTTTCAGAGAGTTTCGTTGCAATATTACTATTGCAGAGCAAATTGTGAAACTATAGGACAACCCATGCAGTGTTAAAAAGTGACAAATTTGCTGTAAATTAAACATAGCTTTATTTTTTAGAGCTAAAAAGTCAAAAACTGAAAACTGAAAAAGATAAAAAAAGGTTCTTGTTATTTGATTGATACAAAAAGAAGGTATTACAAAACAGTAAAAATGAATAGCTGGAACTACTATCCTTTTGCAGCAAACATTGTGTATTTAAACTACCTTACTACCCTATAATTCCTTTACAGGAGTTTTAATTATCCCAGATAGTCAAATAAGGAATATGTTCTAGTTTAAAATTATAATAAATAAAATAAATTATTAATAAAATTAAGTTATAAAAATAATAATTAAATGAAAATAGTTAAAATGTTTATTTTAATATTCTGTAACTTACAGGATGTTCAAGGATGACAACCCTTGATATACACATTTAGAAAACTATCATTTTTCATTTATTTGTCAAAGAAGCTACATAACTAGTGTTCATAGACTGAGTGTTCTAGCCGATGAAAAATTGCTACCAAAATCTGCAGAATCACTGGTAAAAAAAGACAGGGCAAAAGTACCAAAAGCAGTGACTTATTAGAAACTTAAAATTGTTTCTAACAATTGCCTTTCAATCCTTCTCTGTTTCTGCAGGCAATAAAACAGGTGTAATTCCCTAGATTTCCATAGCAATATTTTGTTTTGAACACGCTTCAATAATCTATGACCCCTAATATACATGAATTAACTTTATTTTTGATAAGGATTCAATAAATTTATATTAAGCATGGTTATTAAAGAACTTCTTTAGCTGTAAAAAGTTGCAACAATACACAATGCAATTATTTAATTTTAAAGAAATTGACTGCAATAACAACATTATTTAAATACAAATTTTTTAACACAAAATTACCTTTAGACTGAAGGTTGTCAAGGATAGGAGCGTTTTTACATTGGACTTCACAAGTTTCCTTGTCATTGAAACGATTTGCATTTCCCTGACATCCACTATAGGAAAACTCTTGACAGGCTTTTACATCTTTATCATAATACCACTGAGAAAATGACCCACTACAAGCACCTTTAATTTTAGGAAGTTTGCAGATATCTGTGAGAACAAGAAACATTTAATTGTTGTTTCTAAATGTTTACGTAAAAAATATCATTGAAGTTGTGTGCTGTCTTACTCTTAATCATCGCATTATGTAAAAATATTTATACCAATAAAAATTTCATTACAAATTTTTTTAATTACAGTAATATATTTTTCTGATATATTATTACTAGTATTAAAAATTGAAAAGAAAATCCATTTTCCAGACAAACATGTGTGAAACTCAATTTAGGTTGGTTCTTTTTACTGATAAAAAACTGAATAAGAAAAAAAAATTTAAAAAAATTGGTAAGCAGCAATATAGCAAGTATAAAGTTCAGATTTGTTTTATTATAATATTTTATTTACAATCAACTAATATTAAGTAGTTAATGACTTTAAAAAAAAAAATAGATACCTTGAGAAGCAGTACATTTCTGTTCACATTCTTTTTTGGTGTTGAACCTGTTTCCATTCCCTTTACACCCACCATAGTAGAACTGCTTGCATACACCATCTTTGTCATAAAACCATTGAATCTTTTTTCCATTGCAAGGACCACCATCAGGCTCAAATGAACACACATCTGAGAAGTTAATTTACCTTTCATTAGTATTGTTTGACAGAGTTAACACTTAAATATATAATTACTATTTAATTCAAATCCTGGTTTATTGAGATACCAGATGCCTACAATACTTTTTCACTGCCATACATAAAACTGCTTAAAACATTTAATAGCAAAAGCTAAATACATTTGATATTTGCCATTACTGAAATGACTCTTCACATTTGGAATTAATTAAATTTAGACATTTTACTGAAAACTGTTAACACTGTTGAAACAAGCTCATGATATTATATCCAAAAGCATTAATCATTGACACATTTTATAACTCAATGCATTAAGCTATCAATTAAATTTTAATTAATTTTTTCATCAGCATCACTATGAAGGAGTATTAAAGGATTTATAAGCAAAGAGATTATTTAAATATAGTGCAAAAAAATTAATCCTATTAATAATTAGCAAATTTAACTGCTTGTTTTACATCAATTATATTAATTATGCATATTAGTTGGATACATTTGCATATAAAATTTACTAACAGCTAAACATAACTAATTTACTACTTAAGAATAATAAAAAATAAGAATATCTTTTTCAGTGTTAAGCTTTTAATCTTCACAAACAAACGAACGCAATCAAAAATAATAATTAGTAATAACTTTCAAAGATATTCGGATTTTTTCTATTTATTGAGGATCATGTCATTTGAAGTGTTGACATGACAATGCAAGTTGTTTAATATTATGGTATTTGGGACCAGAAAGTTCGAAGATAGTTGCACACAAAAGAGAGTATCATATTATTGCTTACCTAAGTTAAATTCTTCTGAAAATTTATCATCTACGGATACATGACACTGCTTTTCACATTCTAAATATGATGCAAAGTTATTTTCATTACCGCCACAACCACTGTAATAAAATCTTTGACATTTCTTCTCAAAAGAATTGTAATACCACCTCTCTCTGAAATGGTAACAGTTTCCAATGGCTTGAGGTAAACTGCACACACCTGGTTCTAAATACAAACAAAGTCATTAATATTAGAGTTTAGAAATTTATCTTTAATTTGGCTTCTAATAATATTTTAACTAATTTATATCAGATAAAATATATGCAAAAAAAAAATTTTTTTTAATTAATTATAAGTCATTTTATTTTAAAAAATTATGAAAATTAATGTAGTTGCATCATAATTTAGTAATTGGTAGGCAAATATATACACAGTATTCCATAATGGCCATATTCCATATTCCATAATTACCTTGTCTGCCTTATAAAACTCAGGTAAAAAATGGAGTAAAAAAAAATACATTTAGGAGCTGCAAATTCATACTTAAGCTGAAAGAAAAAAATACAATTAAAACCTGATGAATCACCACTGAAGAAGGGGGGACTAAATACATCAAAACTTGTTTGATTAGGTGAACCAGGAGTTGGAGATGTTTCTAATAATTCCTTTTCACGTTTGATCAGTCAACCAAATTGGGTTTGATAATTTCAATTCCACTTTCCTCATTAGTGATTAAACAGAATTTGACATTGTTTTGTTGATGTCAAAACAAGGTAGTAATTTGCTACTAACAATGTGGAAACATTTGTTTCAGTGCATTTTTGACAAAAATTCTTAAAATACACATATATTAAGGGTAATAATTATCAAACCAGTTAAATAAAACATAAATAAAATAAAAGTTTTAATTACCTGTTACAGTTAATTTCATAAACTTATTGCTTGTGGGACCGAATTTAAAATCAATACGACATCTATATTGTCCTTCATCTTCTCTGCGGATTTTGTGAATAGTCAAGGCAGTCATGTGATTTTTATCTTGAACGCTGTATCTTGGATCAGTTCCACGACTTGCCACTGTTACCTTTCCATCACTATTTTCTCTTCTATCCACGCCATGTATGGGATAGGCACTGTCTCCTTTGTACCACAGCAACAATACTGCCTCATCATTTGGTGTAGTGGGTGCCGCTTTACATACCATTGTTACTTGGGAACCGACAGTAGCATTGTAAATAGTAGTAAATTCTATAAATAAAGAAAATAAATTAAAAACATTTTTACAAAAATAATTGATAGTAATTATATTAAATGCATAGTGCCACTTATATGTAGAACAGATGATTGACACTAATGGATGAAGAACAAAAAAACTGTGAGCATTCTCTTCTACAAACCAAATTCAATCACAAGGATTTATCTGGATATTTATAATACAATATATTTTATTAAATTATCAAGGATATTGATTGTATACATTATTAAAAATTTATTTAAAAATAAAGGTGAAAAGCAGTCCCTAAAGAAAAAGTGAAAATATTCTAGTACTATTAGACACAAATACTGATTTTCTCTATTTTGCTTTGATTGACTTCAGTGATTCTTCAGAGTACGATAATGTTTTTATTTCTTATCTTACTAGAATATTTGCAGAATTCTTATGCACGAATTTTTTTCACACTAATTTTTCACAAACAAAAAATGTATTTTAAAAGTTGTTAATAAGAAACTTCTATAATGAACTAAAGAAACAATATTAATATGAACATTCCACACACAAATATACTTAGAAATCTGTGAAAGTACAAGATTAAATTTCGTGGGTTTAGTTCACTGATAAAAAAATAATAAATTAGCTTAAAAATGAAAGCTTAAAAATGAAGAAACTATAGCAAAATCTAAAGTAAACTTATTCAATTTTAATGAACTACTTGTTAAGTTATTGATAAAAAAATAAATTTAATGAATTTCTTGAAAATTTGATATATTTTTGTTATTAAAAGACAAAATGAAAATTTATTTTTTTAGAATATAAACTTATCTTATTGGTGAGGAGAATTATAAATTTTATATAAACATTTATATTGAATAATTTTTTTAAAGTTTGGTGAACACTCCTTTCTAGAATGTTTTTAATCCAACCAAGTTTAATATACATTGATTCCACATTCAAAATAATATGATACATATAATTTTTTGTTTCAATTGTGTACATTCATAAATCATGTGAATGAAAAGCAACAAGTATAACTCAAATTTTATTATTACTGTTACATTCATCTATACTACTGTTACATCATCTTTAAAAACGTCACCTTTCAAAATAAAAGACATACATTTAAAAGGCCTTTAAGTTTGTTTTAAAGAAAACTATATAATTTACGCTGTTAAAAAGAACAAACCTTTTGGTTTGGAGATCAGACATCTATGAATACATTCTTTTTCACTTTCAAAATTGTTGCTGTTGCCCTGGCAGCCACCAAAAATGAAAGGTTTGCACAAATTTTCTTCTTTATAGAAAAACCATCTCTGGGCTACCTTTTTGCATGGTCCTACATCCTTAGGTTGATCACATGCATCTAAACATATAAATTTTTGCTAATTTTCTTTTTTTATAAAACAACAATACACATATATGCAAAATTTTATTTTTAGCCATAAGCGTTTGGAACAAAAAATAAGTTAGTTAGAAAAAGCTAGGAATAGTTAGTTATTTGTAGCTAACTCATAAGTTAAGAAAAATCAAATCAAAAAAGGAGATAAAATTATCAAATTTAAAGAGAAAAAAACAATTGAAAATAGGCATAAAAATACTCAGTTGAATTAAAATAGAAACTTGGATGCAAATAAATTACAAGGGAGAAAAAACAAAACAATATTTTTCAGATACAATCTAAGAAAAAGACCGTTTGTTGGGATATGTAAATGAGAAAACTAAAAAAGTTTAAAATAATGGTCTCTATTTTCTACAAAACTAGTTAGAATTTTACAATCTGTTAAAATTATAATTTTTTCATAGGTGGTTTATTCTGGTGACTGGAAACATATAATAATGGATAAATTCAACGAAGGGACAGCTATTAAAATGTACATAATTACAGTATGTTATTATTGAGGGATGAATTAATTGAACATAACCAAACTTCAATAATTTTTAAATTTTGTGGAATTTTGAATCAAAATAAACAATGCGTTTTTTGATATTCAAAAAGTTACTAAAAATTACTTTTACTTTTTTAGATTTCAGGGCCCCTTGCAAGGCTTTAAAAACTTAAAGTGCCTGAGAGTGCAGCAGCCCCAGTATTTTTATCCAACCTTGCATACAATAAAAATTTTGTCTTCTTCATTCCGTTTATGAAAATATATCTTATTTATGGACATTTAAGGTACTTGACTAGCATCCACAACTTTTTTCTTAAATATTAATATAAAATTTTTTGAAACTAGTTTATTTTATTTTGTGTAAAAACTTATAAAACTAGCAAAAAATATATTGTTATAATGTTTTTTTTTTTTTTTTTTTTTTTTTTTTTTTTAATAAATGGCCATTTTTGGGGTAAAAATAAGGCATTTTTTGCATAGACGCTAAGCACTGTAAAAAAATTTCTGCGGCTTATAACAAAAAATCCTTTGTGGATTTTATTTAGAAGACTATCAACTATGCTTTGAACTATTATATTTAAAGCAGGTGTATAGCATTATAGAAAAATAATTGGAGTACTGAGTTAGGGATCAATGTAGTTAAAAAAAAATTCATTACATACATTACATACAGGCTTATAACAAAAAATCCTTTGTGGATTTTATTTAGAAGACTATCAACTATGCTTTGAACTATTATATTTAAAGCAGGTGTATAGCATTATAGAAAAATAATTGGAGTACTGAGTTAGGGATCAATGTAGTTAAAAAAAAATTCATTACATACATTACATACAGGCTTATAACAAAAAATCCTTTGTGGATTTTATTTAGAAGACTATCAACTATGCTTTGAACTATTATATTTAAAGCAGGTGTATAGCATTATAGGAAAATAATTGGAGTACTGAGTTAGGGATCAATGTAGTTAAAAAAAAATTTGCTCTTCTTTCTGTAAAAAAAAACATGCATAAAAAATGAAATTCTGAATTTTTGTCTTCATCTGTAGTTTTAAACATGAGAGGTATTGTCATAGACACTCATGAAAAATTTTAGACAATTATTTTAAAAACATGAGATAATGTTTTTAAGGTGGTGTAAAATGTTAAAAAATCTGATTTTGAGATACACACATTCAAAGACTTAAAATCATCAGTCTATCCAGTGTCATCACCTTGCACAAAAACTGCTATAACTTAGTAAATAATTGGAGTACAAACAAAAGTAAAGTATTTTTAGAAAGCTATGATTACAGGTAATTTTATATCTATAATAAACTCAATTTCAAAAATTTTGCTCAAAATCATGTTTTTGCTGTTGTTGTAGTTGTAGTTGTTAATTTACGTCGCACTAGAGCTGCACAATGGGCTATTGGCGACGGTCTGGGAAACATCCCTGAGGATTATCCGAAGACTTGCTATCACAATTTTGATCCTCTGTAGAGGGGATGGCACCCCTGCTTCGGTAGCCCAACGACCTGCACGCGAAGTCTAGCACTTTACGGTAGAACAGTTTAACGAGGACCAATACCGCACACCCTCGGCCCCTACGCAGACTGATCCAAGTGGTCACCCACCCGCACACTGACCGCAGCCAGTGATGCTTGACTTCGGTGATTTGCTGGGAACCGTGTCTTAACGAAGCATGTTTTTGCACTAGTCAGGACTAGTACTTGATACTAGTACCTTAAATAAAATGTCTTTAAATATATCACTGGAATCTCATTAATTTAGCAATAGATTTATTGCATAGATATGTTAAACTGCAAACTGATTCAAGAAATGCTGCAAAATAAGTTTGTCTTATATTTGAAACCAACACAAGGATTTTAGAGTAGTAGAGAATTATCTCAACAATCAAGATAAAATATCTCAACAATCAAGGCAAAAAGGAATTAGAAATATAGAATCATTATTAGTAGAAGATGTATGCAAACAAGAAAATCAGTGTGATTGGCAAAACACTGAAGTGTTTAAAAGTTATTTTGGAAACTATACTTACCAAGTACAGGTTGCTTAACACATGTACTCTCGCAAATTTCTTTACTCTTGTATCGATTATTATTACCAAGGCATCCACTGTAATTAAAACTTTTACAAGCATCCAAATCTTGGTCATAAAACCAAGATAGATAAGATCCTTTACAGGGTCCGACAACTTTCGGTAGCAAACAGGCCTCTGGAATTGAAGAAATGAATAATGTTTGATTGTTCATCAATTTATCCTTTAATATAACAACAAATTAATGACATTAATTGACCCAAAAAATTATGACATTTTTTAAATAACTCAATAAAAATCATTCATATTTTAGTGATACTTCTGAAAAGTTTACATCACCAGCTGCTAGTACATTATTCTTGTTTATTAATAACAAATATATTATAGCAATGATTGTATCATATAAATTTATGAAAATACAAATTTCATGCAGAGAATTTAAGAAAATGTTATGTGATTTTAAAACTTAATACAAGCAAAACAACGAAAATGTAGAAAAACAAATTATTTCTTTCAAACAATTAAACTTTAACAAAACAATTTTTCAGTTTACAATTTGAACTATTTAATATAGCAGTACCAAATCAATGGAAGTTATAAAGCTCATTTAATATAAAATTTATAAAGCTTATTTAATTACCAATACAAGTTATAAAGTTTATTTATTAAAAAATAATCCAATTACGAACTCACTAATTTTTTCAATATTATTACTTATACATTTAGTATGTTAATCATTATATTAAAAAAAATAGTTAACTGCTTTAAAATTACATTCTGTCTCATTAAAAAATTATAATTAATCATATCAAAAAAATTAAATTAGGTAGTAAATAAAAATAAGTGAGAATAAATGTTTTTATTGAAAATAACACAGTCAAGAATTAAAATAAGAAATTGACAAGAACAGTCAACATGGCAGTGGACTAGATAAAATAAAAGAATTTCTGAAAGAATTACATTTTTACAAAATCCTCTTTTAAGAATTGGATTTTTGTGTTGTTCATGTAAAAAGTACAATTTTAAGAATAAATAAAAAATATTAATTGCATACTAAAAATGAAAAAAAAAAATTTCTTTGTTCTTTACTCTCTTTTTAGTGTACAGATACAATCATTTTTAAAGATAAAGATGATAATTTGCAGATAATGATTTGCCAAAGATAAAATTAAAATGTTCAATTACCAAGGTTTTATCCCAGCAACAATATTTACTCTAAAAAAAGTTGAATTAATATAATCTGTGCCCATGGTGAATTTCAGAAATTTTATATAATTGTAAGCTTATATGTGGAACTCACAACCATATGAAGTTCCAGTTTTAATAATTATATCAGTAACATTGATTAGTCACTTTTTTAGGAATTCAAACAAATCAACTTTCTCTCCTTAAGATGTTGTATGTAGTTTAATATGATTCACAAAAGCCAGTATTCAAATAATTAGGAGTTTACATAACACTTATGTTGTTACATTTGTTCCACCATTAGATAAAATATAAGTTTATAACAGTAATATTTTATTGATTTTTTAAATGACGTTTTCAGGTACAGAGCATAATCAAATTAAAATGTACTTTAAAGAAACTACACATACAGTGGCTATTAAATAGGTAATAACTTTTTAATTCACATATTTTATTTGAATAATAAAAACTATAATATTGAAATTGTGGTACATAGCTGAAATGATATAACTTTTCCAGTTACCAGACTATAAACTTTTGAATGAGAATTAAAATGCACTTTTATGAATAGTTGTATTGTAACTATTGAATATATACTCTTTTACCCACGTCTTTTATTTATATAATAAAGACTACATAATCAGAACCGTGATCCACAAACAAAACATTGTATTTAAATTTACTTCCAAATAGCAAACTTTCCCATTAAACTTGCAGTTTAGCCCTCGTATAACTCACTAAAAATGTATGCAACTCACCATCTCCTTCAGGACTAACACATACTTCTTCACATTCTTCTTGTGAGTTAAACTGATTGCCATTTCCATCACAGCCGCCATACCAGAAACGACTGCAGCCACCATACGACACATCAAAATACCACTTGACACTAAAGTTATGACATCCTCCTCTCTCTTTAGGTAAACTACAGACATCAACTGAAAACATTAATCAAAAATTATTCAAAGATTCTTTGATGGTATTGTGTTTTTTCCAAATAAGGTGATTTATAAAAAAAAAAAATTAAGTTTTTTTTTATTACACAACGCACATAAGAAGCACACACGACAGATGGTACAATTTTATACTATTTTAACGTTTTTTCAAAAACTTATATTTCATTATTCAAATTGACTTCAATTTCTAGGTGTTTCTTTATTTGAAGACTACTAAATTTTGTGAAAATGTAAGCAATATTTTGTTCAACTACCTTGAATGCAATTCTAAATAACAGTGTAATTTTGTTGCAAAATATTATCTCTGAAAACTTTTTTCATAATGAGTAATACTGTATTTATCATAATATATTTATACAACAGATAAGTTACCATACTATATAATATATTTATACTTTATCTAAGACATTTAACAATATTTTTTTCTTGATTTGAATAAAGTAGTTAATGTTTATGAAATTATTATAACATTACTTCAACCAAACTAAACAATAATTAGATAATAAAAGCATAAAGCATTTCTACAACAGCCCATTGTTGACCAGGGGGGATCATGGACATTAAGGCTCCCCATTTTTCGACCAACGTCATGATTGTGACAATCTGATCGGCATTGAACACAGGCAGACTATATTTCCCAGACAAGATGTGGGGCTTCAAGCTGCTACTGGGGAACATTATCTACTACAAATAATAAAGTTACTTATTTGTAAATTTCAGTTACTTAAATTACTAAATATTTAAAGAGTATTGTATTACTGTATTTATTCACTTATTACTTTAGATTTTTCTTCGAATAATTTAACAAATATGTTTAGATTTTCTCATGTAAAAAACAATATGATGAAATTCAAGAATGAGAGAAAGATACCTGTTACTAAATTTTTATGAACTTTCTTATTTCCTTTACATCCACCAAAATTCTGATCTCTTGCTGGAGTTACACCATCTGGACAACACCCATATGGGAATGAAATGCATGGGCAACCTTCATATCCTAAGCCTTTAGCTACAGTTTTTCCGTCAGGACAACATCCATAAGACATTGAAGTACAAGGACATCCTTGGAAATTGGGACCACTTGCTGACATTTGTTTATCTGGACAGCAACCATAAGGCATAGTCATACAGTGGCATCCATGGTAATTAGGACCATTAGCAGCAGTTTGATTATCAGGACAACAACCATGAAGAAGAGAATAACATGGGCATCCTTCATTATATGGTCCTTTAGCTGCTGTTTTGTGATCAGGACAGCAACCATGAGTCATAGCTTCACAAGGACAATCATCTACATTTGGCCCTTTAGAAACAGTTTTACCATCTGGGCAACATCCATAAGGAGTCATTTTACATGGACAGCCAGCATAACCATGATCTCTTGCAGCTGTAAAACCATCAGGGCAACAACCAAATCGAAGTTTATGACAATCACAGCCTTTGCCATTAGGTCCCATGGCTGGTGTTAAATTGTCTTCACAACAGCCATGCAGCATATCTTTACACTCACAGCCTTCCATTGCTGGACCTTTAGCGTATGTAAATCCATCTTGACAACAGCCATAAGTTGAATGTTGACACAAACAACCTTCCCCTCTGAAATTCAAACTTGAATTGATTATTTATTTCAAGTTCAATTATTTTGACACAAATCTAAACATCATTGATAAAATAATTTGTATAATTGTTATTTTATTTGGGTATTTTATATTGTTTAGAAAGCTACTTATTAAAAAAAATGAAAAATTATTGCATAAATTAAGTTTAAGAAAATTATTTAAAAAAACTGAATAAGAATCAACATACCTTGGACCTCTAGCAATCGTAACACCATCAGGGCAGCAACCAAAAGGATAAGTGTTACAACTGCAACCAGCATGATGAGGCCCTGTAGAAACAGTAATGTTATCGGGGCAGCATCCAAATGTTGTTGAATGACAGCAACCGTGACCATTCGGACCAGAAGCAAACGTGATGCCATCTGAACAGCAACCATAAGTTGATGTGGTGCATGATGACTTAAAGGTGCCTTCAGTTTCCTTACTTCTCAAACTTGTATCATTAGTTAACAATTTCTTACAGCCTACAAAATTATGTCCCTTTGCAGGAGTAATATTATCGGGACAGCATCCATACAAAGTATTTTGGCAATCATATCCAAAATCTCCACTACCTTCAAAGCATCCTAACATATCAGAACCTTCAGCTGCTGTTAAACCATCAGGACAACATCCATGAAGAGAATGAATGCATAATCTTGAATCAGATTCTTTATGCTTCTCAAAGCATCCTAACATATCTTTTCCTAAGGCACGAGTAAATCCATCAGGGCAGCAGCCAAACTCAGAATAAGTACAGTCTTCACCAGATGAAACATCTAATTCACAGCCTTCATAATCAGAACCAGTAGCTGTTGTGTATCCGTCAGGACAACAGCCAAATAAGGAGGATTTGCAATTCTCCTTTGTACTTGGGCATCCATCTTTGTTTTCACCTAGAGCAGGAGTTCGACCATCTGGACAACAACCCCAAATAGAATTTTCACAGTTTTCATAGCAATCACTTTTGTCATCAGTTTGAGCTTGTGTAATGCCATCAGGGCAGCAACCAAAAATGGATTCAGCGCAACCTTCAGCTTTGTGGCATCCTTGTCTAAAAAGGAAGATAAAAAGTTATCAACAATATAGGGTGCGTCACTAATATATATTTTTAGAATCCTTGTATAAAGAGAAGTCAATAAAATATACACAAAATGGATAATATTTTAGAAAGAAAAAAAATCAGTATTATAATCTTATGAATCATTATTGAGATCAATCATAGTCAATGTTTAAAAGTTTGATTGTCATATGACATTGAAAAACATTTTCAATTATCACCTTTAAGTTCCATCAAACAATCCACCTGTTATTTTCAATTATACCCTCTAAATAATTGGTTTCAATATTGATTTGTCAGAGACTAAATATAACATTTGCTTTATCTATTATACTATGAACTTTTTGGGGGCAAGAATTTGAAAATTTGAAAACACACGTTAAAAATGGTCATTACTAACACCAATATTAGTTAAGTACAATATAACAAATATTATAGCACAATATTTTATTATGATTAACTATCTCAATAATTGAAAATTTGTCAATACGTTTTGTATTAATCATGATAAAAAATTTTACCCAAATGGTCCAGTTGCATGAGTAATTCCATCCATGCAACATCCAAATTCTGTTTCATTACATTTTTGTTTAGGAGAAACAAAAGGACAACCTTCATAATTTGGCCCAGCAACAGTCACACCGTCTTCACAGCAACCATGCTTAGATTTGTGACAACCACCAACTATCATCACTTCATCTGGAAAACAATGTCAGGGAAATATAATTTTTGCTAAAACAAATTAATTTGTATAATAAATGTTACACTTTTACATCACTCTATAATTATTATCCAAATCTTCTAACAACGAAATTTTTAAAAATAAAAGCAACACGCTAGAGAGAAATTTACAGTCGTTGTTTAAAGCAAACCAAGCTGGCAAAATCTTTTACGAATTGCCAAGAGAGTAGCATATTCCAATGCTTATTTTATAAAGACCTTAATATACCACAACTTTTTATCATGGTCACCTAGAAATTTACTCTAAATCATTGCGTGATTTATATCACCCTGTTTCAGCAAAGACTGTCCTGTATTTAAAAAAATTTCATGGGAATAACAATTTTATACATATCAAGGCATTAATACTAATACTAGAAGGGCATTGACAGAAAGAGTATATGTCCCTCTCAATACATAGAAATATTTAATAGACCCTCTCAATATTTTAAGACCAATAAAGAAAAATTTCAAATTATGTATTATCGATTTAAATTCCCTAATGTTAAAAACAAGAGTGAAAAATATTTATTTTGCCAGTATTTTGCACATTCAAGAAAAATTTTATCTTATGTGTGTAATTTAAAGAACTATTGTGACTGTAATTAAATTTAGTCTCCCTCAAAAATTTGGGGTCTGTGATGCCCATGACTAAAACCAATAGAAGACTATCAATTTTTCTTTTAACATGACAAATTATTTTATAAATTATCCAACATATTGCTACTTAATTAGCAAGCATAAAATACCATAATTAATAAGTGATGAAATACCTTCATCACAAGGATGCATGTTGCAAACTTGGAAATCAAATGGCTGTTGTTGAATATTGCATTCATCATGAGGCACAGCTTTATTTTCAGACAAACACATCACTTTACGTGTTTGTTGTCCTCCACCGCATGGTACAGAGCACTAAAAAAAAATTAAATACAGTAAAGCATATCGAAAACCAAATAATCATGTCTTGTAAAAAAAAAAAAACTTTTTGCTTTGAGAATCAGTGCTTCAGATCAAAAAAAATTATTAAATTCCTTTTTTTCATATTCTACTTGGTAGGTAAATTAAATATGAGGAATTATGACATCATCCCTAGAAGACTGATACCCATCCACAACTGGATGATCTGAATCATAGGTTAAAATAAATATTTAACAAAACAATATGATAAACTTACATTTTTAGTTTGAAACGAAATAACAGAGACTTATCATTGATTTACATATAACTTACTTCCCAAAGAATTACCATAGATTATCCGACATTTTCAGAAAAATTGGTGCAACATAAAATCATAATATTAGTATCCTTAATTAATATTATGGTATAATGTTGAATATCATGCAAATTACTTTAGGCGAATTTGTCTAAAAATGGTCTTAACTATAACCACGTTTCTGTCTAAATTGAAACATATAATATTATGTGATCAAGTTTATGATAAATAAATTTTTTTAATAGCACGTGTCAACTCTGCACTGGACTAATGTTGCAGAAAATTAGTAAAATATGATAGTTCAACCATAAAATTGCGTAATTAAGTTTATGTTATTTTAAATTGCTTGATAACTTGGTTCAAAATGACACAATATAATGGTTACAAGAAATTTGTACAATACCATACTTCAACACACTTCAAAATTTGTAACAGTTTGGGTTGAATAACCTAATTGTTATTATTTTTTTAAAACTTTTAAATTTTATCTCAGCTATGTTTATTAAATAGAAGAAAAAAACTAACATAACTTGTTTGGAAGAAGCAATTCAATCAGAATAATAATAACTAAGAAAGATAACAAATACATTATAGTGCTAATAGCAGTGATTTTAAAGTTTGATACCCATTTAGCTATATGAATAAGAAAATGCTCACTTTCTACTTAAAATTAATATACAATATTTATGCATGCTAATTTACATTGAATATGCAGACTGTTTATAAAAAAAAAAAAATTTATACTTGAATTACCAAAGGAAATACTTTAAATATTACCATACCCTAGTCCAAGGTCCTGTAAACCAAGCACCATGACATTTTTTGCCAAAACAATCTTCATGGGCTTGCATTTTTTTTGAATCATGGCAAAAGTGATCTTCAACTTTATGAATTTCTCCACCTTTCCAAGAGCCACAAAACACTGTCCTAGATTTCATACCTTTACCACATTTTGCTGAACACTTAAAGGAGGAGGAAAAACACATTATTCTTATGTGTATGATAAAAACATTTAAAAAAAATTGCATACTATAAAAATAAAATTTTCCAATGCAAATACAACAAGTAAACATGTAAAAAAAATTTTTAAAAAATTATTACAACTGCAAATTACTTTAAGATATACTTAGGAAAGACTGCAAAGTACATGAAAAAATACTGTAAAATTAGTGTTATTATTCTTAGTTAATTTTTGATTAATTTTACAAATTATTAAAAGTATGTGCTTTATTTCATATTAACACACATAAAACTGGAAACATAAATTGACCAAAAAATATTATTTTACTTTGTAAGAGTGGAATATGTATTTATAAATGTTGTGAAAAATAATTATTGAAAACAATCTCTTTAACTATATTTTATAGTATTGTAATGTTCAGCTGTTACATTAATTACTATAAACCATTAATAAAATTCAGAAGCAAAGCATTAATTAATAATTATTTATTTCAAATTATTTTAAAAGTTCCATATTTAAATTAAACCCCAATTCTAAACAAAAAGTTTCTATGAAAATATTATTCACCAGTATTTTTTAACAGTGCATTATTATTAAAAAATAATTAATTCAACAGTAACCCTGATTATTGCGAAATAAGCAATACTTTGAAAGAACTAAAAATAATCACTCGCCATCCGCCATATGGCAAGTCAACAAAAAAAAAAATTTACTGACTTACGTTACATAAACAACCAGTCGTTTTTTTACATTTTTTTTTTTTAATTGTTTGATGATAGAAGTACATCAAATTTTCATTTAAATGTCTCCATTCAAAATTTTAATTCTTCAGAATCTATCGATTTGAGATGGAAAGATTTATGTGGAAGGAGAATTCTTGAACAATTCACATACTTCAAAAATGCAATGTATAAATGAAATGTATTTCGCCACCCCAAATACTTTTAAATAAAATGCTTTAAAGTTATTATCATATATTTATATTATTTTTATTGTTTAATTTCCTTTTTATAGCCATAGATTGTTACTAATATAAATTTTTTTAAATATATAATTTAATCCAAGCAAAGAAAAAAAAAGTTTGCAAAGTGGCTATTAAATGGAAAGGGCCCATTGATATCGGTCACAGAATCATTCGGTTTCAGGAAAATGTGGTTAATAAGCTTTTAGAGTGAACTGGCCTTTGTCTACTAGCTGAAAATTCAATTTTTCAGATATAACATGGGGTAGCATTTTTGTGAGTGAGACCTTTAATTTATTTTATAACCACGGTTGAGCAGCCTAGATTTACTACTATCTCAATGTTTAAATCTTTCAACTTGTAATTTTGAAGCTAAATTAGAAGACTGGTTAAACAAAGGGCAAAAAGGGCTTTACGGAGGACTTTTTTAAAGAAACTAAATCATATTTACATTATCCGAAACAGAAAAAGTCACATGGTTTTGACTGACAACAAGGGGTTCTAACCCATCATGCATTTGCCACTGGGGGTATTTTTTTGTCAGCACTGTATTCACTGTATCAGTACCATAAGCCACTCCAGATCTTGTTAGACCTTAAGGGATTATCCATATGATAAGTTTGCTGATAAAAGAATGTTACAAAAATTAAAAATGGGACAAAAAGCCTTATAAAACATGAATGCTCATGGACAGAATATATGGTAATAATATTTTTTAAGGATCAACTCAGAATAATTTTTCTTTTAATGACCAAAAATGTTATTTATAACAAATCAAACATTCATTAACAGGAAAAAGAATATAAGAAATTTACAAAGTATTGGGATAGAGGGGAAAGGGATGGATTTTATGCAATTTTTAAGAAAATATTTTATGTGCATACCCTTATAAAAAAGGTACATAGTTCCAACTCTTCAATTAAGTTCTTGTTATGCTATTGGTATGTAAACGCTAAGGATGATGCAATAACACAAACTTAGTATCACTGACCTCATTTTTTTCAATTAGTTATTGCCTAAATTTCTAATTTATGTGTAACTGCCAAATTTATGATCCCCGTTTTTTTTTCTTTAATTAAACATAATTATGATCAATCATATTTTACCTCACTCCATTCAGAGGCATGCCACATATGCTCACAGTGCACATGATTTGGGCACAGTTTTTTCAAAGTAGGTTTATTTTTGCCGATGCACATCTCATCATTATGTATCGTTCCATCTTGACTGGCACAAAATGCTTCTCTAGATTCCATACTCAAACCACAAACACCATCACACTGCAATATAATGCATACAATGATTAGTATGATAAAATTAATCACAAAATTTTAAAAAATGCACAATATTTAACATTTATAAATCACTCACCCCACTCCATTCAGATACAATCCATTCTGTTTCCTCACAAGGTCTTAAGATGCATTGCTTTTGGTCAACTGGTCTTTCCTCTTGACAAAATTCTGGATTTATATTTTTCTCCTGCTCACCGATTTTCATCACACAAGATATGTGCCGTTTTTGCATGCCTTCACCACACAATTTATTACACTATTTGTATTAAAATGCAATAATAATGTCAATAACTAAAGGAATAAATAATATCTGTAATAATATACAGGGTATTTTTTAATGGCTGTACTTAATATATATTTTATAGAATCTTCCAAAAAATTGATTAAAAAAATATTCACAAAAGCTTCATAATATGTTAGTTTTGGATAGATAATATTACATGCATTTATAATAGATGTGAATTTCAAAATATAAAGCAAAATGTTAACCTATAAAAATATGCAATGCTAAAAATTCACAATAAAATGAAAAAGTAATGATACTAGACTATACTTTCTGCTTTTACCTCCAGAAGGAATACATGTACTCTAGTAAATCCATTTCATGTCAGTGATTTCTAAGAAAATTACTCAATTTAAAATATTTTTCTACAGTTCTCTATAATCAACTATAATTTTCTTTATACTCCAAAAAGACACTTGATTATGTAATTACATGAATTAGAATTACAAGATTTAGAAACATTTTGCCTTGATTCTTCTTGGTAGGAACTCTACCAAATGTTGATAAGTCATTTGTGGCATTTGTATAAAAGTCTGGCTGGTTTTGTAAGCCTAAACGTCGGAGCACTCTTAATACTTCATAAGACAAATGCTCAATTGGATTAAGATTTGGGGATTATGAGGGCGGGACCAACACAAGAAAATGAAATCTAAAACCAATTCTTTCAGAATGCATTATCCAGCTGAAAAGGTCCACTGGAAGTGGAATAAATCATTAGCATTACAGCCAGCAATGAATAACAATATTTAGATATGACTTTTTCTGAGTATCATGTACAAGAAATGAAGGTACAAAAAACATTTTCTCTACTCGCACAACTTTACGCTTCTAATGGCAATACTAAGATGCAATAGCTCATTTATACAGTTTACATATGTTACCTATTTTTGGTTGAGAATTTGAAAATATTTATTAAAATGGATATCGGTGAACATCATGCAAATTGAAAATTAAACCTAACATTCTGCTTACGACGCTTTGCATGATAACATCTGTTATTCTGGTCCATCAGTTGTACCGCCCATAAGCAAAGGCTTCACGCATGAACCTTAGCATAGAGGTATAAAAATTACAAAAGCCTTAATCCCTATAAAACTTCATTGCTGTCAACTCAGAGTAATGTAAGCATTTTTTATTTTTTTTTTTTTTTTTTTTGAAAAAAAATAGAGAATCTTACTTTCTGATATAACTTTACTTTCCAGCACATAAAAATACGCTTCATGATGAATTTTAATCCATTTTCCCCTCAAATATATAACAATATAGTCATGCTTATATAGTTTACTAGATTACAAAAAAAAAATGCAATAAAAAGTATTTGCTATAATAAAATATACTTCATTATATGCTATATTATAAATATTGATCTATTATAAAATATTTCATTAGTATTGTTGCTATAATACAAAAACTGAACTATTGCACAAAACAGCCAGTATAAAAATGTTTTTATAATAAGATTAAACTGAGAAAAACTGACTCTGGGCGTAAATTTTAATAATCAAAACGGTACTACAATTTAAAAATCTGCTCACTTCTGACCATGCTCCAACTTTCCATGCTGGACAAGGGTTGTCACTACATGCCCGAGCATACAAAGGCTTATCTCCTTCTTTGGATAGGCACTCAGAATCAGGTACCATAACTGGCATACCATGGGCAACTCTTTGACAATGAACTTGTCTGTACTGTACACCACCTCCACATGATTTGGAACATTCGTCCCACACTGAAACTTGCCAACTAAAAATAGTAATTTGATTGGTTTTCAAAATTTTATTTTAATAGCAAACTAACATAAATTGATGCAAGTGTACACTGAATATTTCATATTTTTAGTCTATCAGCAATGCATCATATGATGTTATCCAAGCACCAAGCTTTTGATCATTTCCACATCTTATGTGGGACAAGTAAACTTTGCATGCTGTTAGTTTATTTAAGTTTTTCTTGTTATTTTACTTGCTTTTAATTTTTGATGTAATTTTAAACTTTTAAAACTTAATTTAATGTTTATTTTAAACAAGATCTGCATTTTTTAAATTTTAAGAACAAAAGAAAAATAGATTTGGAATTAACACCAAAGAAAAAGGATTTAGGAAAAAAAAATTTAAAAATTATGACTTAAGCAAGATTTTCCCTTTATTTTTAACTTTGTAATGCTCAAAATATTAAATATTTTTTTTAAAAAATAAAATATCTTACTTACACACATTTAAACTAATTAATGCAATCATTAATAATGTGTTAAAATATTAGAAACTTAAACTAAAAACTGCATTATTAAAGCATTAACTAACTAAGTAATACACTTATATCTTAAGAACTGTTAACTAAGTAATGCATGTAAATGTTGAAAATACCTCAATTATATAATGATACAAGTTCAGTGATAACCTTACTTATAAATGAAACATTACAAATGAACAATTTTATTTACTTACTGAGCAGGGCATGGCTGATGGTTGCACGTCTGATTAATAGGTGGCTTTATATGAGAATCACACAGATAATCAGCCACAACTTCATATGAGTTTGATGTCGCACAATTAACCCTTCTGGTTTGTAAGCCTATAAATAGATTATCATGTATTCCACTGATGAACAATTTTAAATCTGAACAATGTTTTCAATGGTATGAGGCTGTTAAAATTAATGATATTCAAAAATTAGTCTTATTATAAGATAGACGATCCAACTTTCAGTGTGATCGCAAAATGTTGTGGGCTAAAACTAAACAACTTGAAAATTATTTTAATAGGTGGCGGACAAAATGCAAATAATAAAGAATTAATAATGATATACTAAACAATTATCATTCGTTTGACCATTCTTAGTCAACAGCATTTTAAAATGACTAAAAAGTTTGAATTTTAATCAAACTATACCCAGTAGTTTTAAAAATATCCACCAAAGTGCTAACAAATGAATTCTTTTTATTTTCTATTGTTTGTCATTGATCTGCTGCCTATTAAGAGCACATTAAAATTTTTGCCTTTTAAGAAGCCAACACAACTTCAATTATAGCTTTATTTTAAACTTATTTTCTTAAAAATATACAGTATACGATGCAACTCTAGGCTGGTAAATATACAGCATGTTTCGAAACGAATGCCCTTATTATGTATTTTTTAATTCTTATCAAGAATAAGTTTTTAAAAGTATATACATTAAGGGTTGAAACTTAATGAATCTCTACTGTGGAAGGCAGGACTACAAACATTATAACCGGTCTGACAGCCTGGTGAAATTTAACTGTGTTTTTTTTTTTTTAATTATCACCTTTCAATACTTCTGTTTCCTTCAGAAATCAAAGTGTTAATGTTGTTAGTCCTGCTTTATTTAGTAATGATAGATGAGATTTAGATTCTGTTTTTATTTCTTCCCTTAAATGTTAATTTGCTTTCTTTTTAAATGTGAAGGGCAGAATACGCTGTTTGCTTAAAAGTCTAATAAATAGTTAATATATGAAGTGCATTTTATTGAGCATTCATTAACTTTAACTTTTGTTTTCCCGTCTCACAACTCTAATGCTTACTTTTCAAAAAATATTCTTAATGAAAGTAATGTATGTAATCTGATTCACTTCTTAAACATTTTAAAAAATTTTCTTATACTTCATATTTTGTAGAAAACATAAGATTCTTGTAGAATCTTATGTTTTAAAAAGAAAAAGAAAAAAAATTAGAATAAAAAAAATTCTAATTAATGAAAAAGTGTATTTATTTGATTATTACATTAAAAAAAGTAAAAACAATATTGATTTGATTTTTATTCTAAACTCAATGCAGTTTAGGATTGCTTCCTTGACTCTTTTTATAACAAAAACAAATAGTGTACTTTTAAAATAAGAGGAGAGAAAAGCTTAAGAGGATTCTATACAGGGGGAGAAATCCCTCATGGCAAATTCCCTTTTACCTACATAAGTAATTTTAAATTAAAGTGCAGGCGAAGAAAAAGGGAATTCAGGTAAACTTAGAGTAAATCATGAAGTCTTTGCTGAAAAAGTATTATCAAAATTTCAAAATATCAAAATGCAAACAAAATATGGTAGGATTATGCAGTGGAGAAGTATTAACTTGACCAAGATTGACAGGATCATAAAATTAAAAACAAAAAAGATATGTTCTTAAAAAAATAAATTTTTGATATTTCAAAGTTTTCAGAAAAATAATGGGTTATATTTGACATTTAAGGTTTTATTTGTAAAAGTAATAGAAATCTTCTTTATATAAAATAAAATACATACTTAAAAATAATACCTACCACCACCACAGGTACTACTACAAGATCCGAAATTGGAATAGACCCATACATAATTATCAGGTTGAGTATTGCTCACTCCTAAAGGTATTGAATATTCGTAGCTAATACCCATATTCTTTTGCTGATACAAAAGCTAAAACAAATGGTATACTCTTAAGTGTTGCACTTTATAAATTTATATATACACTCATTTTACAGGAAAATCTTTAAGCCATTTCAATCTTTTTAAAATTAATCCCATTTTCATGAGCAGTTGATGAAACATGTTTGAAAATATAGACTTGGAAGGATAAAAATTTTATAAGCTTATTGCAATGAAATCTCACAAGATAAACTTTTTCAATAATGAAATATTACAAAAAAAATCTGAATTTTACTTATTATACTGAAAAGATTTCAACACCTCCCCTTACATTTATGAATATACTAATTCCTTATTAAAATATTCGGTTGACCCATTAATTCCCAACCATAAAAAGTGATAATGAAGAAGAAAAAACTGAGAAAAAAATGGTATTGTATATCTGTTAATACTATGAGTATATATCTATCTATTATCTACTCCACTGTGACTAAATGACCATTGTGACCTCTTGTGACTTCAGATCGAAATAAATTTGTGTTTCATATCATTAATGTAGACTGAGTTATCGTATTTTTTAAAAAATAAATCCTAATAATGAAAGACTTGTGCTACCATTATAATTTATTTTTTTTATGAAAAAAGCAACATTCTTTTTAAAAGAACAATGGGCACAAAAGGATTAATGTTGAATGTAAGAGAATCTCTGAGAGATTGCGAAGTTGTATGTAGGAAAATATTATTCCTATCGTGGCAATATTTTGTTAACATGATATGTTATTGATGCTAAATGTTATCCTAGCACCATAATCTCTTAGAGTTTAAACTTACATGTACAAAAATACTATGAATTTGTTATCCCAGCAATATTCTATTAATGTGATATTTAATTCATGCTAAATGCTATCCTGGCACAATAATCTTTTTGAGAGTGTTCGAGTTAGCACAAAAATACTAATAATAACATCAATGTTCCACAAGTGTATATTTGCATGTGAAAGTGTGACCCAAGTGATTATATATTTTTCATAAAGGCTATTTTAAATATTAGTTATACGTGATTCTAAATACGTTATTCCTGTTAACGCAACACTGCACAGACTGCAGCAACAGGGTCATTTTCACTGCATCTATTGAACAGACAGGCGAAGATTTGTACTTAACAAATTCAAAGATTCAGTTGCTTTTGAGCCGTGCTTCTTAACTAAACTAACGTTAAAAATAGTTTCTAAGAATCGCTACAAACTACTGTTTTTTGTATCCCATTACTCACTACACTACTTTTTAAAAATGTAGCACCCTGCACTACAAACTGCGAAAAAAAGTAGCGACTACAGCAGTTTCTCTACTTGCAGTTTGCTAATTCCAATCACTGAGCTCTGATAAAATGTATTTGTCTATACTTGATTTTTTAATTTACATTTTTCTACTGCTTAGGTAAATCATTCTTGAAGGAAGCATAAGCTGGCAAGTATGCTGTTTCCTCAATGCCTATCATAAGAATTATTATGAATAACTACTTTTTATATTGTCATACATGCCAAAAATTATCCATCATTATTAAGAATTATTTTTCTAAAAATAAAAAAAAAAATTACTTACAGAAATATATATGGGTTCCGTAGTAGGTCCAGTGGCATGAATATATTCTAATCCAACATACCCTTGAGGTATTCTTTCATAGTAGAAATAAGTACCCGCAAATTTCATCTTTCTTGGAAATTCAATTTGCCAATTTCCATTCAAATAGTAATACCCAGAAGAATTTCTGATAGCTAGAAAAATAAGAAAATAATGCTTAACAATAAGTGTTTAAGCTTCTTTTAAAAAATAAAAGAGAAAATAAAACGATACGCTACATAAATAGTTATTTGTTGGCTGCAATTCTTTGACTTCAATTGATGTAGCTCCAACCGGTATTAATATGATGTCATTGTAACCTGAAATTAAATTAGTTATGTATCAATAATTATCATAAAACTATTAAAGATTCAAAATAAATATTTAGAAGAAAAAAAAGGAAAGTTGATTTTTTTTTTTTCAATTGATAGATATTGTTTTGCTATTAGCTAAAAAATTTGAAAAATTAGATATTTGAATGTAACATTATTCTTTAAGCATTAGTTTTAATAAAAAAATAATATGACTTCACTCATTAGTCAGAAGTTTTTGTTCTTACAAATAAAAATTGGGAATTAATAAGAGAAATGGGATGTTCAAATAATATAAAGGAAAATTTTACAGATAAAAGAATAATTCAATATACTCTAAGTAAAATTATACTATAAATATCTGTTTTTTAAGAGAGAGAAAAAAATTAGATAATATATCAGATAATACATTTTATATAATTTTTAATTGAGCAAAATCAAGTTTCTCTTTTTTAAATTAATACAAGATAAAAAAATAAAAAAATATCATTAATTATGAGTATTCCATGTTTTATGACAATAAAACTTGTAATGCTCATAAAATAAAATCTAAAGTGTATGAATGAAAGAATATCTTGTTTTAGAAATAATTTTTAGAATATCATTTGTCATTTTTATCATTATTATTATTTGAATATGGTTTAAAACACTACCATATAAAGCAAAATTAATATCTTTCTTGTATATCACCCTCTTAAAAAAATTCAAAAAAAAAAAAAAAAAAAAAAAAAAAAAAAAAAACATTTTTTTTTTATAGAAATTTATGAAGCAAACATTTCATTGTTAAAGCATTAAAACTCTAAATTAACTTATCAACAAATAGAAATTTTAAATTTATGATAATTTTCGTAGGAATTGAGAAACTTACCTACTTGTAGGTTTGATTGGTCAAAAATCCCTTGAACAGTTTTGCAGTTAGAACTGTCCCCACCACATTCCTGACATTTATCTTCAACTATCTCAGAACCAAGCATTAAGTCACATCCAACAGCCTATTGTAAAAAGGCACATTATTTAAATTTACAAATATAATAAAAATTAAAAATGAAGTAAAACAGTAAGAGATTTTTTTATGATAAAAACATGCAATAATAAATTTAAAAGAAAAAACAGTATTTAGGAGTTAATTAAATGTATATAAAGGTTATGAAACAATTAAAAAAACTTTTTAGAATTATCTCCCAGGAAGGCACCATGCCATCATCATTGCACCTAAGGAATATTTCAAAAATCGAATTCCACATATCTCTCTATGAATTACACTTTCTTACAGACTGCTGATTCAAAACTATGATTCATTGGAGAATATGATTTGAACTTAGATTTTATCATCTATCATTTTAGTAAAATTGTGGAGGACACGAAGATCTTTTTAACAGTTTCTATAATTTATAAATTTTCTTATTAAAAGTTTTTTAATAATAAATTTAAGCATATAAAATATACACTGAATTTTTTCCACTTATTTGGTTAACATTTTCTCACCTTGTGATAAATTTTTAACATCGCATTTTAGAATTCATGATCAACTTGAGATACTGTTAATATTGAAGAATCCACATAAAATTGTAATTACAAGTAAATAATATTCTAATGTTCGAAATATCCCATTATACATCAACTACACACAGCATAATTGAAGTTATAATATTAAAAACATTTCTTTAAATATAAACAGTACACTGACTCTACCATGCAAACTCCTTGCACACAAATGTCATTAGAATCTTCTCTACATCTTGTACCATCCACAACTGCTTGGGAATGTCGATAGTAAAATTTATCTCCTCCTTTTGGCATACAATTAAGTTCACATTCATTGAACCCTAAATGTACAAAAGGAAGAAATTACATGACACAGTGAAATGCATTAAGGCAGAGTTAAAAAATGACTGATAATTTGAAAAATCAATTAAAAGTACGAGGAAAAAAGTTTTAAAAAATTAAGGTTTGTAACAATTTGTTTAGGAAACTAATTACTCATCTCACCAAGTTTTTAAATTAGTTACGAAGCTCATCGACAGATGACATTGACGATTAAGTAAAGCAAGTTTTTAAAAGAATTTGTTATATGCAGGAACATTTTAATAGAATTCAAGGACCAAATTAAAAAACCTCTTTGAAAATATTTCATTTTGAATCGTCTGACATGCAGCAGAAAGCAATTTTTTATAGGTTGTGTTTTAATGTTGAGCTTAAATTATTTTTCCACTCAGCAGCTTCATCTGTAGATAATTTTAAAATTTAGTGGGATTAAAATATTGTTTCCAAAGCAAAAGGCAGTGAATCATATATATTTATTTCATTCCATTTCCATAAACTTATTTTTGAAGTCATCAATCATATTGGTACACCCAAAACATAGGATATCTATACAGTTTTGAGTTTAATATATTACAGTCTTGATGTTAAGGTAGTGATAAAAAATAAATATTAAATGTAACCTTTAACTTTCTTTAGTGTTTACTTTTTTTGCAACAATAAGAAAAATATTTTTAGTTCTTAAAATAAGCTAGAATCTTAAAATTAGCTTTAAAAAAACAAACTTATTTTTGAATAAGTCCTCTTTGATTAAAAATGTTTAAAAAAGGCTTAGAAAAAACCTTTAAAACATTGAATAAAAAATTTGTCAAACTTTTAAAACTTAACATTTTTTTTTACTGATATTTTCTTCAAAAAATAATTTTAGCATCGGTACAAAAATATTGTAAGCATTAAAAAGTTGATGTAACATTACTTCTCTAATGGCCTTTATAAAACATTCAATCTAAGTTCAACAAATGTAAATGTCACTAAAATGCTAATTATAAAAATAAAAAAAATAATAATAAATAAATAAATATTGTACTGCAGCTATTTTTTATTCTCAAACAAAAAATTACTCTTTCTTACATTAGAATAGCGTCAAAATTCTGCCTAAATACATTTTTATACTGTTTTAAACATAAACAGCCTAAATACATTTTTATAAAATACGAATTTCAAATCTAGATTATTCATATACTTTAACATACACAGAAATTTAAGCCTGGTAGCTTGAAGAAAAATTATAATTTATGGGACCAAGAACCGGAATTGGCTATACTGCACCAAGCTTAAATGTGAAACTGAAAAAGGAAAAAAATGTTCTTGGTATGTCGGGGGAGGGACTTTTGCCTGAGAAAAATGCAAACCTTGTAACAGTAAAAATATGAACAGAAAACATTTATCTCTATACCACAAAAAATTATGCAAAAATAATTAGAATAGATAAATATACACAAATGAAATATAATTATTACCTTTCTTGTAAGGAATCCAGGTAAAATATTTTCCACCAAATGGTATGGAATCAAATTTCGCACACTGTTCTTCACGGAAATCACGAGAACCCTCTGGGCAATCCTACAGTCAAAATTTTATTTCAGAATCAAAACAATCACAATCATCTTTAAGAGAAAAATATTTCCTTACAAAAAAATTAAGCATTGGAAAAGAAAACATACCTTTACTGCTTAATCGCCTTTTAAATGTAATTATTAATAATTTATGTAAACGTTCCGATTCCATTGCTTAATACAAATAATTTTTATTTACTGATGATTGTTAGTTCTCGGCTCTTTTATTATTATTATTAATTGTGAAGTCTGTCAAAACATATTTCAACGAATTAATTAATACTTGCTTCTGAAGGTCATATATCAATTACAAAAGTAATAAGTTATTGAACTATCGATATATAGTTGTATCTTTGCAGTTCGGGGGAAAAAAGTAAATCAATAGAAAGTAAATAAGATAAAAGGTACTTTGAATTTTAATAAGTTATCCATTCTTTTCATTTAAAATATGTATTTTGTTAGTTTATTTGAAACTCCCACTTTAAAAACACTATGAGAGTAAAAAAAATGAGTATCATACCAACTTTATTAATTGCACTAATCGAAAAAAAAAAAATAAATTGTCTGATTCTTCTATATTATATTGATATTTAAAAAACCTACATTCGAAACTGACATTTATTAGCTATTGTTTTATTATTAATTAAAATAATAGCTAACAGAATAAAATACCCACGAAATTTAAATAAAATGCAATTAGGTAATAAACTACTTCTTTGTACTATTTTTTCATTATTTTTAGTGCCATAAATGAAAATGAGACACTGTTTATAGCCGAACAGTATATAAATATCGTTCCTTACGAATTTCAAAACTGTGATACGAATTTATAAGCTGTGATAAGCTATTAGAACGTTCGTCTTGAACGATATTATTTCGTTCTAATTTAGTTCTAGTACTTAGATACTAATAATATTAACTAATCAAACTTAGTTGGAGAACATAGCTACCTGAATATTGCATGAAATAAATCTCTTGGTGGGTCCTTTGCAAGCTTCAGTTCCATCATGACTTTTGCAGAAATAGAGAGAAAAAATATACAATTAACAAACATCAAAAATATCAACTAAAGATAATTTAATTCACCACTTATACTTTTTAAGTAATTAAACGATAAACTAAAATTATATTCAAACATCGCAAAAATCTTTGTAATTAAGTTAAAATCTTTGTAATTGTTATCTCTGTAAATTAAGCAAAAAGTATCAGCAGAATACAAAAGTTCAGAAGAAACTGCATAAGTAATGAAGTTAAATGTTTTGAATCGTTAGTCAAAACCTTGGCCACGAGAGATCTTTGTTTGCCATAATCAAAACCGTCTGATGTTTATGTGAAGTCTGCAAGCATTACATACATTTCGGATGGAAACGCCGTTTAACTTTTGCAAAAGCTTTTTTTCGTCCTTAGTTGCCTCAAATGCAAAAAACGCAGTCTATTTAGTTTGAACTTAACTTTGGAAAATTAGTTATGAAAAAAAAATTTTTTTTTAATTATCGATCACTTGAAAATCCTTTAAAGCAACCGCTAAGTAAAAGTAAATCCAAAGTAAAAATTTCGCGCTTTTAACGTGCTTCCAAAAACTAAGCACAGAGAGAAAAATTTTAAATTCTAGAAGCCAATCTGAATCAGAGAAACTGAAACTTATTACAGAGGTACTAGAAAGAAGTAAGCAAATATGTTATATCAGCGGTTCCTAAAAGGTGTTCCGTGGAACCCTAGTGTTCTGGAGTAGGATATCTTTAACCAATAATAATAATAATTCTATTCAAACAATAATCCATTATTTATTTAATATTTCGCTTGTTTATATAAACTTCATTATGTAAAATGTGAAAGGAAAAAAAAAGTAGCAAAATTTAAAATATAAAAATTTCATTTATCCAGCTTTTCAATACAAAATGAATAACTAAATTCAAGAAAGAAATGAAATTTTTGGATAACAATTTTCATCGTTTATAACAGTTATTTTATAAAAACCATAATTCAGCTTGATTAATTTTCAGCATATTCATAACACCAAGAAAAAATTCAAAATATTAAATATTTCATTCCTCATATTAAATTGTTTCACAATAGTTGTCGTTTCTTTCTTTCTTTATTTTTTTTTTAAAAGATTAGTGTATACAGTTTGAATAGCTAATGAACTTTTTTTTTATAACGCGGAGGTTCCGCCTTAAGAAGCTTAATCATTTAGGGTTCCCCGCTGTCTCAGATAACAGATAATCACTGTTTCACGTCAAGAAATATGCAGATTAAGCTGGCTTTGTGAGGGAATACAGAAGTTGCATTTAAGTGCGGATAAAAGATGTTTCAAAACATCTTTTAATCGTTCTTTTTTCTCTCTAATTAAACTTGTTTCTATGGCTTCCAGAAGACGAATGAAAGATTCCGGGTGTGCTGGCGTGCAATCGGAAGCATTGAAGCAGGACAGTCTATCACAAATGTTGCTTTTTTTTCTTGGGCGTGCATCATTCCGTCATTTCACGATTATGGAGAAAAAAATTCCGAACCAGTCAAATTGTTACATCAAGAACTGTGGCTGTCAAAGGTTACGATATCCGTGAGTGGAAGATCGATTTATCGCTACTGTAGCCAAGAAGAATCGCAGAGCAACCTCCACAAGTGTAACTTCGATGGTAACAGCTGCCATTACTGAGGCGATATCTGCCACTACTAATAGCCGAAGGCAACATGTAAACTGAGACGCCAGTGCCGTGGCGTCTCAGGGGATAGAGCACTCGCATCCCAATTGGATAGAGCGCTTGCCCCCCAATTCGGCCAACAGGTTCAAATCCCGGCAAAGGCTGGTTTATTCGAATTCCGCACCCGGCTCGCATCGACCATAGTGCTGCCATAAAATATTCTCAGTGGTAGACGGATCATGGGTTAGAGTCCCCTTGCCATCAAGGTAACCGTGGACGTCTTCCTGGTTTTCCTCTCGATGTAATGCAAATGCAGGTAGGTTAGTTCCCTCAAAAAGTCTCTAAAAAAAGCAAATTTCTCTCAATACTTGATCCAGGAGTACCCTCATCTTCTGGATTGGGTTCAAAATTACAAGACTACATTGAACATTGGTAGCCGTAGATTGAAAAATTCAGTTGGCTGTTTAACGACGGTTATAAAATGAAATAAAATCCAGAGGGGCAGGGGGACGGGATAACCTGGTCAGTGGGGTATTGGACTCATGTACGAGAGGACGGGAATTCGAATCCAACCAGCTGAAGAATCATCGTGTATTAAATGGTGACTGGTGCACGTTAAATCTGTCGGGGTCACAAAATCCTCCAAGTTCTCATAACAAATCAATACCACAGGGGGTAATGATCCTGGAGTTCCCTTGTCTTCTGGATTTGGTTCAAAATTACAAGGCTACAGAGTTGTACATTGAGCTGTAAACTCAAATTCGGGTCTGCTGGTTATAAAATAAAATAAAATCCAGAGGAGCTGATCCATGATGGCTCAGGAAATAGATCTTTCGCCTTCCAATGAGGCGAAACGGGTTCCAATCCCAGCAATGGATGATCGATTCGAAATCCTCATCCAGCTTGCACTGAACACAGTGCTGACGCAAAATATCCTCAGTGGTAGACGGATCATGGGTTAGGGTTACTTTGTCGCCAGGCTAACCGTGGGGGAATTTCGAGGTTTTCCTCTCCATCTAACGCAAATGCGAGTTAGTTCCATCAATAAGTCATCCACGAAAGCAAATTTCTCCCAATATTGATCCAGGAGTTCCCTGGTCTTATGAATTGGGTTCAAAATTGCAAGGCTATGGCGTTGAACCTTTGCAGTAGTAAACCGAAAATTGGGACAACTGTTCAAAGACGGCTATAAAAGAAACTTCAGAGAGGCACGATTAAAGTGATGTTGTGAGCATGTAAATAGGACTGCATCTGATTGGAGCAACGTAATGTTCTCGGAGTCTAGATTTGGCTTGCAACCCGATGACAAGCGAAGGGTTTGGCGGGAACGAATCACGCATAACAGGTCACAACACATCACCGAATACCAAGCGTTTTGCAATGGAAGCATCATAGTCTGAGCAAGAATATCGCACTGACCTGTACATCTACAAACGACAGCTGTCCGGTGTCAGGATTAAATCCTAGACTCCATTGTGAAACTGTACGCTGCAGCAGTTAAGTCCTTATTTCGTTTTAATGGACGACAACGCACGTCTTCGTGGAGTTGCCAATGTCGACAACTATTTGAAGTGTGAAGGGATATGAGCGTATGCGGCTTCCTCATCGAATTTTAATCAAATTGAAATTCTTTGGGATGCTCTTGGCCGAGCTGTTTGTACTCGTTCCTCACAGATTTTGAAACCGCTCTAAAAGAAGAATGGCGATCACTGGACTCTGAAGTGATTGATCACCTCTTAACAAGCATGATCACACGCTGAACAATTTGTGTGGAAATGAGGGGTGCTTACGTACCATAACTAATGCTTTTTTTTCCTCCCTTTTTTTTAATTTTAAACATCACTTTGTGAATGGCGCTCATCAGCATATATTGTAAGTAAATTTAATATTTTTTTCCTCTTTGTAAGTTATTCTCTGTTTTGCTTCACGAATAAACATATTTGCTACTTTCCAGTATCATTTTTGTCAATCACGTAGTACTTATCTTTTTTTCGCATTTTACTGCGCTCTGCTCAACTTTTGTAAGGGAGTGTACATGTGAATCGTGCATTACTTTAAATGTAGTGGTTTTAAATATCATAAGTGGTAAAAAAAATTCCTATCTAAACAAGGACAAGGGATCGGTAAAAAAAAAAAAAAATTACTTTGTCACAGAACACGTTCTAGTCTGGAAAGCTACTCCTCCACCACACGTTCTAGAACAATCGCTTATATCACTCCATTCTTTCCAATGACCCTCATCATCTGCACTGGAATGTAAACCCACGGCTATGCTGCTGTTTGGAAACTTATGATGTGTAACGTGTCGTTTACTATGTCGAATCTGTAAAATCAAATAATAATAACACATTTGTGAAATATAAAAAAAAAGCTTATGTCAAGAAAAACGTCATTTGATACATAACAATACAAAATTTATAATTTAGATGTTTAGTTTCAATAACACCTTAAACCCTTTTTTTCCCAGATTCATTCTTTGTGTTTAGAGGACTCTCTTTCTTTGTGTTTAGTTCTTCTTTCTTTGTGTTTCTAGTTCCCATTCTTTGTGTTTAGAGGACTAGGAATGGACCCTTAGAACTTTCTCTTATATCTCTTTGAGCAATTTCGATTAAAAAAAATAAAAATAAACCCCTTTTTTTAAAATGTTCGAATGAAAGTTAGAAACTTTCTTTTTCTGTTTTATATTAGTTAAAAAAAAATGCTTAGATAAATTCTGAAAAAAAAATTCTTAATTTTGTATAGAAATGTAGTGAACCCAAATAATAATAAATAAATAAATAAACTGTAAAAAAAGCAGTTACGGCTTCATTTTTCTTGACTTATAATAAAGCAATAAACACTTCAATATCAAGTACTTAATAATCACCACTTTTAACCAATATATTTCTTAAGAAACCTTGCAATACTTGAAATTAAATCTCAACGCATTAATGATTACAAATTAATTGCTAAATCAAAAAATTTTATCAAACACCGAGAAATTATTATCGAGGTTAATCACAAGGAAAGATAAATTAAAAGCATTAAAAATTGTTGGATTACCCGATGAAATTGAAAGGGATAACTAACAACTACGACTTTTACAGACTTTTTTTTATCAGACAAGCAATCTGGTTCCGGAGATTTTAAACGCTATCTTCTTTAATTGACCTTAAAACTGATTTGTTCTTTTTTATCACTTCACTTAATTAAAAACATTTTCTTCCTCCTAATGTGTATAGATTTTTCCTTCTTTTATTTTTGATAACGATTCTAAAACTATACTTTAAGGGCGGTGATTACCGAAAATTCTGAATACAAAACTTTTTTGGAGAGGTTTTAAAACAATCGTATGACCCGGTCCTTGACAAAAACACCAAAACCTTTCTCTTATCCTTTAAGTTCTTAATACCATGAAAGATTCTTATTTTTACTTTTTTATTTATTTATTTAATTTATTTATTTATTTTTATTTATGCATTATTTTACTTTGTTTTTTTAAAAGTGCTAAACTGTATAACTCTGCAATTATTCTCACTTGCAAAGCATAAAATTGTTTTTACATATTAAAGCAAATAATAGATTTTAATCAGATAATAATACAAACATATTTATAGAATATTTTTGACCAATATTTTTTTTTTTTTTTTTTCAAATTTAAAGTAATTTGTTTTCCGTAAGCCAATGCACGGAAAAAATGTATAATAATTTTCTATGTATATATACGACATACCTAGATAAAAGTAAACATCATCATAAAAAAGGCGGGTTGGAAATTACCAAACGACTGATTACAATCACAACATACCTTTCGGCATTCGATCAGATGAAAATTTTCGAAACCACACACCTAGAACTTCACACTGATGTGATATGACAACGCCCAGAACCACGCGTTTGACAGCATTATGACACAAGCATAATCCTGCACATTCTTTTTTACGGAAAAGTTCCCCCAAATGTAGCCCCTACATTTGATAAAAAGTATTAAAAAACTGCATTTATTAAAGCACAGTGTGATGGTAGGAGATAACGTACAGCTGGTTGGATCGTAAACATGACGGCAACAGTGATTACGTTGGAAGCAGTGATTGCCAAGCATTCCAAGTGAATAAAAATTGACCATGTGTTAACTTGGTCTTGATTGTTATACAATATAAAACCGAGGTACAAGAGATGAAAGCCTGAAAAGATATTTCATGAATTTAAATTAAAGGAATTGAAGCTTCATGTAATGTTTATTTTATAGTCCGAAGTTTTCTCGTGCCATTTCATTTCAATCATTATTTACAGCACGAAGCTTGGTTACATATGCTATACAATACTGTTGCTGTACAATATATAAAGTATTGTTTAGGATAAAAATACCTAAAGTAATAAAAATGGTAGTAGTCTGGAACAATCAAACCATACTTTAGTCCTGTGATTATTTTGATCTAATTTATCAAATATAAAATAAAGCCTTCGCGCAACAACCCATTGTTGGCCAGGGGGCCATGGAAGTTCAGAATTTCGTGAGCAAACATGATAGTGGCAGTGTAGTCAATATTACGTACCGGTTGCTTTTGCGTTTCAGACTAGTTCTATCTACCAGAAGCTGGATGAGCTTCATGCCACCGCCAGGAATAAAGCCATAGGCCTTTGCAATGACACGGTGTCTTAACCACAATGCCATTGGATTTTAAATACAGTATAACTTTCCTCTAAAACTTTCATTTTTAGCAACGCACCCAAAAGGATATTTTTATCCCAGTCACCTTCCAAGGTTTGATACAGAAATGAATGAAAGCAGCTTTACAAACAGTTAAATGAATGTTACATTTAAGAATCAAATTTAGCATATTTTCTTATGAAAAATTCAACAACAAAAAATAAGTAATAAAAATAATAAATACGAAGGTATATTGAAATTAATGAGCGGTAATGTAATATTAAACAGAAGATGATAGAAAATTACTTTATTAAAAACCATTATCATTCTTATCAAAGCTTATAATCAAAGATCCGCCATCTTTCCTCTTTATTATTCTCTCCAAATGCATTTCTACAGCACCTGCCTGATTCTTAATCGACAGGTTGTATCCACTCTACGAGAGATCTTATCGTATCTAATGAACATAACTTGCGTGAAAAGGTGTGAAGCATTATTTTTTATTTACTTGATCGTGCAGTACAGAAATTGATGGAAAGATATTATCAGATAAAGTGCAGGCTAATGAATTCTATTTGAAAACAGAAAGAATTTATCAAGAGCGCGTTAAAAAGGGTTGATGAGTTTTAATTAGAAAATAATGTACATGAAATTAGAATACCCCCCCCCCCCCAAAATGCATGTTTTAGTGTAAGTTTAAATGCAAGTCCTAAATCGAAATTTGACGAATTCAAATCATTCAGTTTAATTGGGATTAACCTTAGTCCGAATAATCACAAATTTGGTTATTCAGTAGAGATTTAAAAATAAAAAAATAGAAAGAGAGATTCGCTCTATCTCTTTAAAGCGAAAATACTAAAGTGAAATATTCTTACAGCGCATTTATTTCATGACTATAAAAATGAGATATAGACAGAAACCAACTTAAAATCACACTCCCACCGACTACTTAACATTCTAAGGTCTTCTTTGTTAACTGATAGCACTTTTTATATTATTTTGAAAGAAAGAGAAGTTCGGAGTTGGTAGTTGAAATAATCGATTGATTCCGAGCTTTTATAAAAACTCGAATCCGACTAATACTCTGTTAACAGTTTTCAAGGAACCTTTGGGAAACGTTAATATTATTATTCAGTAAATATTAATATCCAATTATATATTTCAATTTTTTTCATGCTCGATTAGAATTAAAGGCATTTTATTTCAAATAAAATTATAACATAATAGTCGAAATATATTTTAAAAGTTTTTGTACAAAGTATTAAAATTGTACAAAACCATTATATAAAAAAAAGAACTAGATATCAATATCTCTACGCATACTACTAAAAGCATAAGCATCTTATTATAAGGAGATTCCTTTGCGGACATTCCAGAACTAGGAGACTATTACAAGTAATACATAGAATTCATTAGTATGTCTTTTTGATAATTTTTTTTTTCAAACTGAACTGAATTTGTTTTTGGAATTTAGAACTTTTTCCAATAGTTCAATTAAACATAAGCACAAAAACGTTCAAGCGTGGTAAATTAAGTTTCTGATAAATTATAATTTAAGTCATTACACTTGTTTTTCAACCACCAGTTCATGGATTAATATTTGCATTAGATTTAATTTAAATTTTATTTATATTTAAATAGGTTAAGGCTGAAAATTAATTTTTCATTGTTGAGAGTATGTCAATAATCAGAAACAGACTCATCAAAAAATTGTTCAAGTGCCACAATTTTATATTATGCCGTTAATCCTAATTACCAATCTTTCTTGACCTTGCTAAAATGCTGAAATATTTTACCGGTCCTTCAATTAAATCGGGTTGAGAAACTCTGATATAAATCATTTAATCCAGAGTTTCTCGAACTTTTTGGTGTGGGGAGGGGACGCCCGTAATATTTATGAAAATTTTAAGTGCTTAACCCATAAACATTGCTCAAATCTGACTAATGCATAAGTGAAACATGCAAGTTTCATCACTTGTACTGTAATATACTATTGCAGTTTTAAGTCTTTAAACTTAAATTTTTAATTTACAACATATAAAAAATGAAAATTTTAAAGATGTAACGACATTGTTTGACGTGACACTGATTTAATAGGACGTACCAAACAGACTCAGTGGCTTTTACCGAGCTCGAGGCTTCCGCTAAAACGTTGGGTTTAACTATTAATCAGGATAAAACCAAATTTTTGGTGGTCAGTAATCGAAATTTTAAGTTTTTACCTCTCGTGACCAATATGATTATACATTTGAAGGTACAAATATCTTGGAACCATTTTTATAGTTAATAATGATATAAAAACAGAAATTAATAACAGGACAATCATGGCTAATAAATGCCATTTTGGATTGAGAAACCAACTGATATCAAAGCTCATTTCCATTAAAACTAAAATTAATTTAAATAATACCCTAATTAAAGCTGTATTACTTTATGGTAGTGAATGCTGGCCATTAAATAAAACTGAGGAGCATAAACTACTAATATTTGAAAAAAAATACCCAGAGTCATCTTCGGAGCTGTTAAGGAAAACAGTGTCTGGCGGAGTCAGTTCAATTATGAATTATACGGAAAATTTAAGCAACCAAACATAATTTCAGTTACTAAATGATATAGAATAAGACGACTGGGTCACATCAAGGGGTCACAAAAGTTAGCTTTTTAACTGGGTCTGAAACGGCTGGAGACCCAGTAAGAAGAAGCTAACTTTTGGAAAGTTTACAGACAATCGAAAAAGGGGAAGACCAAATACCAGATGGATTGATTCTGCGAAAAAAATATCTTAAAACCATGGGAATCAATAGATGAAGAAACCTAGGGTCTGATCGAGTCAGACAGAAACGACTAGTTGGGACTGCTCTGGTTTGTACTAGGCTGCTGTGCTGATGGAAGAAGAGGTAACGAACTTCAAAATACGAATAAAATACTATCGAATATAGTAATAAAATATAATAAAATACTATCGAAACGTTTGATTCTTTGTCTGTATTGTCTTATTATTTTTATCTCTTTTCTGATACATAGTGTAAAAATATTTGGTAATTGTGAAATTATTATAAGTTTAAAAGAATATCAAGATTGATAAAGTTTTTTGCGACCCCTGCAACAGGACCCGCGACTCCAATTGGGGTCGGCACCCACAGTTTAAGAAACTCTGATTTAAACAATATCCATTTGAGTAACATTTTTGTCGCATACTAATTAAAAATATTTGTTTAGATAATTTTCATAAAATCGAAAACTTCATACATTCTTTTGACCTTAAAAAGTAACTTTCCTGGATCAGACTCCTGCAAAATTTTCTTCGACTCCACAGCCCTGGAAAGGAATATAAAAATGCGCTTCTAAACAATATACTTCCTGTAGAGCTGTTACTATGTATCACACCATTTTTTTCCCCTCACCTGCCACCTCTTGAAGCAATGAAGAAGAATTCTTCTAATTGCCCCTGATCTTAATTGAAATAAAAACAGAGTTACAATTGACACATACTGAGGTAATTACTCAGGCACTTTCTCATTATCTAGATCACCATCTCTCATCAACTTCGTGACCTGATCTCACATAAATGTCATCTGCAAGAGCTATCACTTTCCAAGACCTTGACACTACTTAAAAGAAGAAAAACACGTGCCAGTGTCGAGTACAACGAACTAATTGTCTTCTTTATTGAAAGAAAATTTCTTTCCTTTTTTTTTTATGTATAGATGGGGATTTATAAATCACGGATGTTGGATTGAATGTTGATGTATGGGGAAATAATGGATCGTAAGACGTGGCCTAATCCTTCTGAGAATACATTAAGATCATTGTCAATTATTGTCGGAGTCTTTGATTCTGTTTTCTTCTTCTTTTGCAAACTTAATCTTCAATGCTTCATAAGCTTCAGGAAACATTGTGATGGCATTCTTATTAAAAAATATATATATATATATATAAAAAAATATTACTTTATATTTGTATTAAATATAATTTACAAATCAAAAAAGAAAGTTCTTTTTTTTTCTCCTTTAAAAAAATGGTCTTACATTTATGTCTGTATATCGTGCGCACCCGCAAACCCCTCTGACAAACTATACCTATTGCGCGAGCTATAACATCCTCTTTGGTTTTTATACGAAAAAAAAGGAAGGGGAAATTCTTAATTACATAAGAAAAATAACCCAGAGTGCAATAGCGTTTTCAACCCATAGATGCATTTAAAGTTGCATGTTCAATTTATATAGAATGACTTTTCAAATACAGGCATAAAATAAGATAAAATTAATCTTACTTACGAAGACGCATAATGTGAATATAATAATCAGTATAAAAGAGAAAAATGGAGTCAGGTTATTGCTGGAAGATTTGCAGAGCACTTTGCTGGACTAACCTATTTGTTTGTACGCATACCAAAAGATGGCAGCACCAAAATGTTATTTAAAAAGCTAATTTACACAAAGTTCGTACTTAGAATTTTACATGAATATTTTATATTTAAAATTAACGCTTGCAACAATATTTTTATCCCTATTTACAAAACGATTTTTTTCGAAATACAATCGATTCCACTCTCGAAAAACATAGTTATGGAACTACAGGAAAAATGGTGCGATCATCGTTTGGGACCATCTTTTTACTTTTACAAAGTTGTACATAATTGTCAGTAAAGATCACAATTATGAGATTTTTAAAAACCATAAATGAAATATAAATTATCATGGAAATAGGAGTTGAGTATGCAAAGAAATTACTTATTTCTTCGATACAAAACAATATAAACTTAATTTATTTTACAAATTGAGAAAAACACAACTTCTAAAACAAAACTATAAAACTATAAAATCTCAATCTCAGACAGATGCGATACATAGTAGCTGTAACATGCATATGCTAGCCTTTAAAGTTAATAATTTTTACTATCAAAACGCAACAATAGGAATCCTATAGGCTATAATATAATGTTGGATGAAAACAAATGAATATTGAATAAAAACACTTACATTTGCCTCCGTAAAATGAACTAAAAGTACAATGAATACGTTGAACAGCAGCGGCCTGTAAAAATAAATAGAATTTATTAGAATTAAAAAATAAAAACCAAAATTCTTTTAGCTAAGATATTTTCAAATAGCAATGCATGAATTGGGTACTTGCACTTCAAAAAGAAGAAGATCGGAAATACCCACACAAGTGAGCGCCAGCTAATCGTTTCTAAGCAAAATGCCGTGCTTAAGTTGAGCTAAGTTTCTCTACATAAATTAGAATGTTAATTAACGTGAAGTTAAATACAAAGCCATACCGCAGATCAAATTTGTTGAAATATAATTCTTCCTCGTCTACGTCTATCACTTAACATAAATTAATTATTTGTTTATATATTGTATTATTGTAACCGTGATATATTATTGTTTTGTATACCTGGCGATTTCGATTCATTATTAGTTTATGTTCTACATGGCTTCGAGCCTGTCTTTTTGTTAAGTAAGAAATACATAGTGAAAGAATAGAAATATTTGTGAAAGAATCAGTGTGAAAGAATATAGAATGTGTCACTGAAGAATTGATACTTCACGGGCTTAGTTTATTCTAAACAGAAGGGAAAGAATAGTTGCTAACTTAAACAAATACCAGGTTTCAACAACCAATCAGGATCGAAATACCCACAGATATCCCATTGTAAACTGTACCAAAATAAACAAAAATGGCGTTATTTTCGAACGAAACAAGGCTTCCGGCTTATTATGTCCAATTTATTACAAAGTCAAAACTTAGAATTTCCGACACCAAGTGAAATTTTGAGATAGTTATTTATATATTTATTATATGAGAGTTTTTCTGCCAAGAATATTTTTTTCTTTCTCTTTATCAATATGTAAAAAAATGTGGTGTAAAAAAAAAAAACGAGATAACTTCTTAAAAAAAATAATATTGTGCTTAAGAAAATAAACAACCAAATTAGCCGAGAACACTCAAAAGATAGCAACTCATTTATTTTAATTATTGATTGTTTCTAATATTTTTAGTTCAATTCGCATTTAACTAGCTGATTAAATACATGAAATATTATGAATGATAATATTGAGTGAAAATTAGATCCTAAAATATTTTCATCGAGCTTGTCACACTTTGCTTCTTAAACACAACATGCGGGGATGGATACACCAAAAGTATTCTAAATTTCGTCCGATTTTAGGAACCTCGTTATTCTTTACACTCATTTAACCTTCCAATATAAAATAATAAATTAATTAAATCATTATTAAAATTGCTCAATTAAATATTATTAAGTATTCTTATTGCATTTTGAACCAGTTTTATCATAAATCATAGCACTTTTCTTAACATCAAACGTCACTCCTGAAATATATTACTAACTATAATTTAACATGTTAAAACATTAGTTATAAAATATAGTTTTATAGCAATATACTTTAACATTGTAAAAATCAAAGTCATACATTAATTCAACATTGTAATATTCAAAGTTATATAGTAATATACTTTAATTTAACATTGCAATATTCAAAGTTATACAGTAACATTTTATGGTAGTAGTTATATGGTAAAGTCGTATCGTACATAAAGCATTAATAACATATTTCATTCATTTAATATTAATAGGAGATATAAACATTTCAACATGTCACCACCTTAATTTTAACAAATTTTAATTTGTTTACTATAAAAATATTACCGTTGACAATATTTAACTTAGGTTTTGAGACTGTCTAATAATAAAAATTAACAACTTATTGAAATTGCAGCAAATTTGCACCTTATTATAATTTAAAGTAGCGATATTATGGTTTAACACTGAACCAATTTTTCTAAGAGGCAGACGAATTTAAAAATTACCCAATCTTATTAACTCATAAATGACTTTAAAAATAACGAATGAAATTTTTTTTTTTTTTTTCCAATGGCACGAATCAAAACTTATTAAATAAAATTAACGTACAGCAATCATTCATCAAAAATATTCATTACGATCAACTCGCTTTATTTTTTTAACACCAAACATTTATTAATAAAACTAGAAATGCAAATCACTAATTATCAACACTATCAGTAATTATCAACATTACAATTAATTATTGGCGCTTTCATTAGTTATCAACATTGTCATTAATTAACTAAATCTGACAATTTCATACAAATACACAAAATTTGCTTAAATTTTTTTTTTCCTGGTTTGTTAATTTATTTATTTAAATTCATCCTTAATACGATTTTAAAACATTTAAAAATTCCAAACATGTATTAAAACATTCATAAGATTTCAAGATAATATTTCAAAAAGTTATATGCTTAATGAACCTTTCACCAAATGTCCTCGAATGTTACAAATGATTAATTTAGCGCAAATGAACAGAAGAAAATTATGCATTGTTTGAAGGTTAGAAAAATTAAATTAGAAACGTTATAAACTCAATTACTTTGCTACTATTATTGCATTAAAATAACAAATAATAAGCTAATTTTAATTAAATATCTGCATAACATAAAAAGGAGATAAACTAAGAAGAAATAAATTAAAATCTCAAGATTCTGTTATATACGAATCAAGCTAAAAAAAACTTGAGCTTTTTGTACCTTAATTAATTGTAAGTTTCCTTCAAAAATTTGTTTTTTATATTTAAACCAACATACTTCTAAAAATATATATATATATACACGTATACGAAATTATACACGAATTATATACGAAAGATTTCAAGATTTAATAGAATCGGTATTCATTTTCTTTTACAAGCATAAAAATAGTAATGTGTAACCTAATTTTTTATAACCTTCCGACTATTAGAGCTTTAAATAATAGAATAAAATGTAGATTTTGCTGACAAATATGTAGCTTAGAAGAAAGTAAAATCATTAATTATATAAAAAAAAAACTATTAATTCATGGCAATTAAAGATTTTTATGATCTATGTGTATATTTCTCTCATGTAGCACCATCAACTCAGGTATTTTTCTATCTATTGACAACACGATAGTTATTATATTATTTATTAGGTTGTCTTAAGTAATAATTTAAGTAGTATTAAAAAATTAGTTTTACGTTAAGTTGCTTATAATAATTATGTATTTTTCTAGAAATAAAAGCGTAGTTAAGAAGTAATTATTTAGATCTGATTTTGATCCTTTTTAAAATGACAGTAGAAATTTCAGCAGATTTTGCAGATTTACTTAGTAAATTCTGTTATACATTGCATATATATTGGACGCCCAATATATTGGATGCTGGGTTCGAGGAGGTTAAATCCTAACTTTATTATTGGATATACTTCTATTGGATATACTAACTTTATTATTGGATAAAATTCTATTTATTTTATTTAAAGGTATAAAAATTCCATAACACGCTGCAAATTTACAACTTAATAAGGTATTAATCGTACCAAATTTACGTTTAAGTTGAACCATACTGTAAAATCAGTTTATTAACCATATTATGGTTTATTAACGATATTAATGGTTCAATACGCGCTAAAAATTCTAATAATTTACGCAATTAGTTAATATGCGTACACAGTAAACTGCATTCCATGTATGGAAACAACAGCGATATAACAATATCATTAAAAGAAAATATTTTTTTTTAAACGTCACTAATCAATTTGCTTGAACTTTCCTGATCGTAAATCGATTTTTATTTTTTTATTTTTAACATACACAGAAGAGTTTGCGATAAAAGGAAAATATCACAAAAAATATAGAGTTCAAATAAAATATGATTGCGACATACTAAGACAATCCAAGGACAGCTAAGAATGAAAGTGAATCAAAACGCCGGGTGAATATACTGCTATAATCATTTTTGAAGATTTAATGGTAACAAATAGCGATGCCAATTAGTTTGGTTAATTGCATTTCTAATAAAGAAGCTGACAAAAGATGACAAATGATTAGGAATAAAAAATAAAAACATCACCTCATCCACTCTATGTTATAATTTGCTTTTACTCTTTGTAATTGTTTATAGTTGTATAGATACTCTTTGTTATTGTTTATAGTTATATAGATACTCTTTGTTATTGTTTATAGTTATATAGATACTCTTTGTTATTGTTTATTGTTATATAGATACTCCTTGTTATTGTTTATAGTTATATAGATACTTTTTGTTATTGTTTATAGTTATATAGATACTCTTTATTATTGTTGATAGGAATATAGATACTCTTTATTATTGTTGATAGGAATATAGATAATCTTTATTATCGTTTATAGTTCATCGAACGAATGTAAACGGCGTAAGTTTAAATAAATGAGATAACAGACCTGTTAAAAATTAATTTAGGGTGGAAAGTTACCGTTTTTTTTTTGTTTGTTTTTTTTAATTTTTAAAGTATATAATTTTTAATTTTTTTATTAAGCTGAACAATAGCTTTAGGAAACGAAGTTTAATATAAATACGTAATATATACATCATTAAAAATTACTCCAGTAAAAGTTAACAATCCTCTTTTTTTTCGATTGAAAACAAACAATATATATGGAAATAAACCAAGAATCAATCTCATAACGATAAACAAAAGTTGCAGTAACACGAATAGGACATCAAGTGGTCAGTTCCCATTGATGGATCCATCTAGGCTAGATGGATTCATTGATGGATCCAGATTGAAAAAAAGGAAGAAAAAAACAATATTTTTTTACGGCAGACACCGAACTTTCGTTCTTTACCTCGGAAGATGCCGGAAGTGCTGCTCATTTAACGTTACCCATTGGGCATCCGTGAACCTAAGTCACGGAGGCGAGCAACATTACTCACGCCACACTGTGACAGATATCCATCCGTTCATGAGTGTGAAACATTCACACATCACACAACAGAAAACAACACGCAGAGAGGGGAATATCCATGCCCTGATCGGGATTCGAACCCGCAGCCACTGGCTTCACAGTCAGGCACGCTGACCTCTCGGCCATCTGACTGACGGGAAAAAAAAGACAATAAATATGTATGGAAATCAACCAAGAACTTATCGCTTAAAGGTAAACTAAAGTTATAGTTATCCGATAGTGGCATCGAGGGGAGAGTATCCTAACATGGAGCTTTTGGAGCCCGCTAATAACTGTTTCAACGATGCCGTTTGAAAACAAGCTGAAAAGTTTAATCGGTGGAGAAAGTGGAGACATTCTTTCCTTCTCTTTTTGTTACAAATAAATGATTTTGTATAGAATTCATATATTTCGAAAACAAACTTTTCGTTTTAATACGAAATATTTTCCTGCGCTGCACCGACTATATTTTTGTCACTTTTTCATCAAGATAAAAATTCATATAAAATATACATTTAGAAATAGAGAATTTGATTGGTACACTTAAAGTAGAACGATCGAGCCACGTTCAGTAGGAAATCACATTCAATCCAAATTCAGTCCTCATGATTGCAAAAATAGCGAATTTATTTTTTTATTTTTTAAGATTTAAAAATTTTTTTTTTTATTGTAATTATTGTAATCAATCCACTAAACGATAAACTCCATAAAAGTCTAAGAAATTTGGATTGGGCTCCAATAGTCCGTGTCACGGAACTGACCCAATGAAAGCAAAGAATATCACGGCAACCAGAAACGGGGTTTGAGCAAAATTTAACAAAATTTGTCTCCAGAGCCGCGATGACTCAGGGGGTAGAGCGTTCGCCTTCCGATGAGGTGAACCGGGTTCGAATCCCAGTGATGACTGGTCGATACGAATCCGAATCCGACTTGCACCGACCACAGTACTGACGTGAAATATCCTCAGTGGTAGATGGATCATGGGTTAGAGTCCCTTTGAAATCAGGATAACCGTGGGATGTTCTCGTGGTCTTCCTCCCCCTGTAACGCATATGCGGGTTAGTTCCAACAAGAAGTCCTCCACGAAGGCAAATTTCTCCCCATACTTGATCCAGGAGTTCCCTTGTCATCTGGATTGGGTTCAAAATTAAAAGGCCTCGGAGTTGAACATTAGTAGTCACAAACCCTAAATTGGGTCGGCTTTTCAACAAATGTTATAAAAAATAAAAAATAAAATAAAAAAATAAAAAATTAAAAAAAAAAAAACATTCATCGCCAAACTAAAGTACACCCGATTCTACATTCTAACCAAATTATACACATACTTTTTTTAATATTTCCTTTGTATGGTTGTACCATTGAGTAACAAAATAAAGTTAAATATATACGAAATATTATCATTAAAAAATACTTTTCCAGAATCTAATAACTCAATCTTCTTATTCTTTAATAATGATTTCTTAGTATTTAAATTACGTCTTAGAAGTACCGTTGACGTCAAAAAATAGTAATATAACAAAATTCGATAATCCACCATCATTTTCAATTTACCAGATAAATTAGTTGAATACTACTAGGAAAATAAGTAGTTTTATAAAAATAATTTCTCACTTATATTACTGTGTAATATTTTTTTAACTTGCAGTTCTAATAGAAACATTGGTAAACATATATACCATTAAAACAGATTTAATCTGAAATCAAATTAAAATAAAATGCTGATAATTTTAATCCTTTATGCAATATTAATGTTTATAATTTTTGATAAAAATCTGTAATCCTCACGGCAAACTAATTTAAAATATTTTGAATTTTCTATATCCTGTGTTATCATGAATTCATTCAATGAAAGATACAATCTTTAAACTGAAGGAAAACAATTATCAATAAAAACAATCAATTTTCTTTAAACATGAGAAACGATTATATCCAACAAATTACTACCAAGAACGAAAAACAATTAAGGTTAAATAATAGGTAACTTGGTAGTTACCTTTAACTGGTAATTTAAAGCAAATATTTCAGTGATAATAAAAAATATATAATCACAAACTTGAATGCAAATTATAAATCAAAATAAGAAATTTACTTTTCTTTAATTAATTTTAAATAGTAAAAAATATTTTAGCATTCTGAATACGTTTCTGAAGTTTACATTTTAAATTAAACATTTTAAATACAATATTAATATAAAATTAATTTTCACTTTAATTAAAGAAAATTTAAGAGTAAGGGGCACCCAGACATACAAACCTTGACACAGTTGCTTTATAAAGGAGTGTATAACACCGACGCTTCCTTGCTGATTCACGCCCTCTCAGAAGGTCGATCTGAACACACGATATCAAATAATTTATGACACAAATAATTCAGTTTATTTCTGTAGGAAATAGAAGCGGAGAAATTGATGATTTGGGATAGATACTAAGGTTTAAATTTAGATCACGTGAAACTATAATTCAAATACTTTTCCTAAAACTTTTGGAAAATTTGCACTTAGCGCAAAATAAATTTTACTTGAATATTTGGCGACACAAATTTCAAATTTGTTACTTAAGTGCGAATCAAACTTTTTAATTTGAGTACTTTGATGTACAAAACTGAAATTTACTGCTTTGCGCAAACTATAAACATTAATTTGAATACTTAGTAGCACAACTTAGAAACTTGGAGCTTTGGGTAAATCAAATTTTTTAATTTGAATGTATGCAGCACTAACTTGAGAGCATAGTGTTTTTTTTCAAACTAATCTTCAATTAAGAACACTTAGTATCACAACTTAGAGATTTGGCGTTGGATGTTAACTACTTTTAACTTTAATACTTCGCTTCACAAAGAAACTTAAGTGTTTAAGTGTAAACTAAACTATGAGCTGCTCTGGGGATATAACACTCGAATCCCAATAAGGTACCCGGGGTTCGAATCCCAGGGATGGCTGGTCTGTACGAATTCCGCACCCGGCTCGCACCGACCACAGTTCTACCGTAAAAATATCCTCAGTGGTGGACGGATCATGGGTTAGAATCCCCTTCTCGTCCGGTTAACTGTGAAAGGTTTTCGTGGTTTTTCTCTCCATGTAACGAAAGAGGGGTTAGTTCCATACAAAGTAGTTCATGAAGACAAATTTCCCCGAATACTTGATCCAAGAGTTCCCTTGTTTTCTCCGGATTGGGTTTAAAATTACAAGATTACGGAGGTGAACAATGGTAGTCGGAAAACTCAAAAATTGGGTCGACTGTTCAACGACGGTTATAAAATAAAGCAAAATTGGAATACTTTGAATCGCAGGGGCTCAGAGGATAGAGTGTTAGCCTCCCAATGAGTTGTATCTTAACGGTAGCTGGTAGATGTGAATTCTGCTTTTGTGACTTGCACCGACTAAAGTGCTGACGAAAATTATCCTCAGTGGTAGACGGATCATGGGTAAGAATTCCATTGCCGTTGGGCTAAAAGTAAAAGTTTGTTGCGTTTTTCTCTCCATTTAACGCAAATTCAGGTTAGTTCCGTCAAAAAGTCCTCCGCGAAGTCTAGTTTAACCTAATGCTTAATCCAGGGATATCATCGTCTTCTAGCTTAGGTTTAAAATTACAAGGCTACTAAGTTGAATATTGATAGTCATAAACTCTGAACTGGATCGGCTTTTTAACGCCAGTTATATATATGGAGAAAAAAAAAATTTGAATACTAGCTTTGTGCATACTAAACTTTAATGTGAATACTTTGGCTCTACTGCTTGAATAAGCACAAATCAGAAACTTAGCACTTGGTGAAATAGCTTTACATTTTATTCTTTGTGTGTGTTAGATAAAGAGAGTGGGATTATAAGTATACACTATTAAACATTATGAACATATAACAAAACTTAAAAGCACATTTTTTATATATATATAAATGAAAGAACGCGAAAATTACATTAATGCTTCTAACTTTCAGATCTTACAAAAAAGCATCTGAAACTAGACACAACAAGACAGAAGGAAAAAAAACTAGAGGGTAAAAAACTAGTTTGATTCTTCTTAAAGGGTATGCATACCACCCATGCACCAATTGTCTAAAAATGCATCGTAAGCTCCAGTTATGTTCTTAAGATTGAACTCTAATGATACCCCTGACAGCAGGTTTTATTAATAAACTATAATTACTCTAAGCCACCGTGAACATGTTCATAAATATATTTATTCTTTTCCCCAAAAGAAATACAATTCAATAAAAGAAACAAGTTTTCCTTATTGCTTTGCCTTTGATCCTTAAGTCTAGTTTGTGACATGCACTTGAGTCTTGGTCGAATTATATTGACCTTTGGTATTAGGAAGAAAATAAATAAGCTTCATAGAGTAATAATGTGAAGGTATAGATCCGAAAAAATGAAAAAACCTTTCAAAGATATTATTTGCTGTATATGCCATAAAGGTTTTAATTTTCAAAGTTTGTTTTTAGACTGTGTATCTTTTGATGTTGATTAATTTTAAACCTTACTAGAAATAACAAAATACAAGATATGAAAGGAAAATGTAACTTAGACAATGGATAAATAAAAAAGCTACCAACACAGAAATTTAGCACATCAATAGGTTTTTTGACTTCACAGTCATAAATTTAAAAAAAAAAAAAAAAAAGTAAATTTAATCGCATTTTTGTATAATCTGATCACGAATTTTGTCTCTTAGACTTAACATTTGTAAGCGTTAGATGCAGTACATAAATCACGTAAGCTCATTTATTTATTTATTTCCATCAATTTTAGCTGCTTTTCCAGTTTTAAATGACAACAAACGTGATCTTATTGAATTAATTTTCCGCAAGGTAACGTGTATTTTTCCTCAATTTTATTTTTCTCCCAAAAATAGCACATAGTTAGAAATTTTGGAGCGAGATAAACTATTACAATCGTGCAGCATTCATACGGTGATAAGTTCAATCACAATATCGTACTTCTGAAACTTGATTAGACACTATTACGGTTCAACTTTAAGGGGGAAAAGGCTTAATTTGACACCGTATTAGGATTGCGGCAAATATGCACCGTATATGGTTCCAGTGGCTAGATCTGTTGCCACCCGGGGAGGAGTTTAAACTTTTTTGTGGAAGGAATTTTTTTTTTCTATTGGGTTTATAACAAATCGAAAAATGTTAATTATTCTCTAAACAGTGTTGTATAAATAAATAAAAAAAATAACATTGTATTTCTATTAATATTCCAGCAAAATATACAACTGATGTTAACAATATAAATTAGCAGCATTCTTTCCGCCAAATAGTTAACTTCTGTCCAATTTTATCTAAGAATAACATGATTTAATGAAAACTAAATAAAAAATATTAAGATAATGATGAAGTTAAAATTATAAAATAGAATTAAATTTACCAACGTTAAAAATCAGAAATTTTTTGAAAAAAAGAGTGTTTCGATACTGTGAAGGATACCCTTCACTAATTATACTGTACAAATTTCATTAAAAACAACGTTTAAAATCATAAATGAGTTTTTTTAAAGAAACAACGTTTAAAATCACAAATAATATAATTTTTTAAGAAACCCAAATGTGTTTCGGTACACCTTCATAAAAGACAAGAATAGTAAAAAAAAAAAAAGAGATGATTTCATCCATCAGAGTTATTGTCACACTAAATGGGATAAAATATGCTATGTTTTGATGAAGTAAATTATCAAAATCTACAAAATCAAAATCTCTATGAGTGAAAAATAGAGATGAGATTTTAATAAAAAGATAACTATCGTTAAAGACACTGTGTTAAATAAAAACACTATTGCATTTAATTGTATTTCCAATAGTCTGTCCAGCATTATACAAAATCATGCGATTTTTAAACGAAACGCGTACTCAAAAATCTTTCACGAAACTGCTTTCTCACGTATTCATTTCTTTCAGTGCATTCTGGAATATTTCCAACGTTTTTAATTCGAATTTAACACTAGATTGTCGAAGGAAGTCATTTTGACTGCTTTTTTAATTTCAATTAGGAAAAGAATGATGCATATAAAGAAACAATTTCTTAGAATTTTGTGACCTTTTGTACAACATATAATTTTTTTATTGTTAATATTTAGTAATAACTTGTTATGTAACTGCAAATAATATGAAAAATATTAAAATTAATTTTAAACAAATTTCTTTACACGTTAGTTATTCTTTTACAATCCAGTCATTTTGACTGCTTTAGGGCAATATAGGTATATGCTAAGTTTCAGTTTTTCTAGCGTTAAAACAGCTTGCATAGTGTTGCGGCATAGTATAGGCGTTAGTGCTCTCAATTGTCACGCAGAATTCTTGGATTCGATTCTTAGCAAAGAATGAGTACTCATTCATTCAATATATCTTTTATTTTATTTCGTATTTCCTAACCAATTGTGTAAATGTTTCATTAAGCCTAATGTTTAAGATGAAATTAGTATTCTCAAACAAGTTTCGAAAATATTTCCTTAAATTGACGAAAATTTCTCTCGAAGGTCAGTTTTACTAAAAACGACGAAAATATCGTGGATTTTGAATTTCACATTTTATGGTGTATTTTCCCCCAGGCTTCATTCATTTTCTCTTTTCTTGAAATGAAATGACCATAACATACACACAATCAAATTAAATTCTCTTCAAAGATAGAATTCCAAGAATGGCAACATCTTTATTCGTAGATCAAAACAACCCGAACCTTTTAAGTGGTAAGTCCGGATTGCGGTGAAAGCCATAAAGATTAGGTAACGGGATTTCAATGACTCTTCGGGGAAAGAATTTTACTTTGTGAATCCCATCTAGAGTGGAATCAATCTCATCCCACACCTATGGATACCACTATAAAAAAAAAAAAAGTCAGTAATGTAAAGCGCGAGCAAAAAATTTCTCACCATTACAGGTTGACATCATTTGACCATATGAATGCTCTATAAAAGCAGTTAAGTGTCTGCCGCTCGGTCGATCAATTCTTTTTTTTAATGCCTTTCCCCTCATTTTTTTTCAAGCTAAAAAAAAAGCCCCCTAAAAGTATTTTTAAGCTTAAATATGCGTTGGCACAATGAAACTTTAATCCGAATAATGATTTAAAGAAGAAGAAAAAAAGACTTAACTTTTTAGGCGGGGCTTTGTTTTTTTTTTTTTTATTATTATTATTTTTTTTTTCTAATATAATGCTTATGTCGCATTTGAAATGTTTTTCAGTTAGATTTAAGACAAAGTGCTTAGGATTCAGTATTTTTAAAAAAAGAAAAGCGTTTAAATGCATTAGTTGTAGTAAACATCTGCTTCCAATTAAGTAAAAAAGTCATATTTTAAGGAGATTAGGTTTTTTCTGATGATGTGCTATCTATAAATAATCCTAGAAAGAAAGTTCTTTTTTTTTTTTTTTTAAATAATCATCGTTTATCCGTCCTTGATACGTTACAAAAAGCATTTAATAGCGCAAACCAAGGTATTCCGTAATGATCACCCATAATATATATTTTTTTAGAATGCTTGTCAATAATGTAGTCAAAAAGTACGCAAATAGGAGTTATAAATTAATATTACAACAAGATAAGTAGGTACTTAATTTACGTCGAACTAGAGCTGCACAATCGGCAATGATCTGGGAAACATCCCTGAGGAAAATCAGAAGATATGCCATCGCAATTTTGGTCCTCTGCAGAGCTCCACCGCTTTGGTAGCCCAACGACCTGTGAGAAATGAACGCACTTTATGGTAGGACAGTTTAACGAGGACCGATACCTCGCACTCTTGGTCCCTACTCAGGCCGATCAAAGTGGTCATCCACCCGCTTACTGACCACAGCTAGTGATGCCAGACTTCGGTGTTCTACTCAGAAACGTGTATTTACGATCAGTCTACTAAGGGACAATATTTCAGCATGAAACGCTTAAAAACGTTAACGAATCTGACGAATTACTAATAAGCAAGACAGACTGGAAACATCAAAACCTGTTTGTTTTTCGGAAGCGTTCACTAAAAAAAAAAACTTCAAGTTGCTCAGGGTACTCAAAGTGGTTTTGGTGGTTTACATCCTGCTTTACCCACTATGAATCGGCCGAATTTGATGTCTTTTCCCCCCCTATTTTCCTCGCAAACATATCAAATTTAATGAAGGTATTAATGGTTTCTTAGCATAAAATGTCACATATTTTCCATATGCTACTTCGAATTGCGAAGCCTTCCATCAAAAATCTGTGTAGTTCAACTTCTACAAAAGAAAAAGTGTCATAATGTTCTTTATTGCATAACAATGAATGTTCTTTTTTTTATTCTAATAGGGTTTTTAAACATTATAAGTTGAATTTATCGATTGTTTAAAATATATATAAAAACCTGCAATTAAAATGTACTCAATTAACTTTTTTTTCTTTCTTTGGAGGTATTTTTGTTTTATTTTATGTGCCTCATAACTGCGTTTAACATATTTTTTTTTTTTTTTTTTTTTTTTTTGTCTACACTAATGCTGTGTTAATTAACTATCACCAACTGTAAAATTGGTGAAAAAGAAAAAAAAAATAATGTAAATCAAGACAAATACAAAATTAATAAATTACTCTGCAATTAAAGAGTAAAAAGGCCGCTATTTTAAAAATGCCAAACAAATCTAACATGTCTTACGATTTTATTTCTTTGTATAATAAGTTGGAGATATTTTTACAGCGAATGACAGATTTTCAAAACTCCTCTAAGGACATGAACCAGTAAGTAAAAAAAAAAAAAACTATAATCGTGACAAATTTAATTACGCAATTCAAAAACTAAGATGACCTAAAACTAATTTTCTATTATAAAAAAAAATCCTGGATATTCACGTGTTTTCGTAATTTAAAGAAAATCATAATTACTAATTGAACAATCATATACTAGAAACAAAATAATTGTTTATCGAGTCACGTTTTTCAAAAATGAAAAAGAAAATAGAAATAAATTTCACTTATAAGAGTTATGTGAACATCTTCATTATATTTCAGTTCTGATTGCAATAAACCATCAAAAAAGGTATTATTTGTGATTTATTAATTCAGGCTGTTTTTCAAAGGCTATGTTGCGACATAAAAAAATGGTTTTTAAGCAAATAATTTGGTATTTTTATAATTATTAAGAGTTAGTAATAGTTAATTATAACAGTTAAGTTTTGCTTTTCGCCTTTAACTTTTGCTTTTGTTTTTTAGTAACCGCTCTAGATGCCAATTATGAAAACGGCGCAAAACGTCAAAATGAAGGAGTTAGTTTTATGAAAATAAAAAGCGTTTATGATAAATTTTTTTTTAATCTTTAAAAACTTTCAAAAATTTGGAATTATTTATTTATTTTAATGATTTTAATTAAAATAGAAAAATGTCGCCAAAGTGACAAAAAAAAAATTTTTTTTTTTAAATATTTAAGTTATTAGTTGTTCTAAAGTAAAAGGAGTGTAAATAGTGAATGATATTTGTATTTCAAGCTTACGGCACTTAATTCGTGGCTTTTTTCTTTTACTTGGCGAATTATCCGAAGTCAGTTAATTTCGAATAGGCAGGAACTGCGGATTAGAATATTTTTTTTTTAAAAAAAGACGTTTTGATCGAGGCATGAATAATTATAAAATTTGAAATTAAAAATTTGTGGGAATTAAAAAATTGTTTAAAAATTGAAGAGATAAGTGCATAAGGAAGTTATGTATCATTAAGTTAATTTTAAAATTAGTTAAGTTTCTTATACCTTTCTACATCTTTATAATACCATTATGACACATTTTTCATGTTACTGATCTATTTAAACGAGAAAAAAACTCTTGCACCAATGTTTGTTAGTTTCCTGCAACTCCTAAACACATGTGCATCATACAAGGTAACTCAGTTTTTTCACTAACTAATATCTTTAGTCAGATACGCCTTAATTAACCAAAAAAAAATTATGTCTTATATCAATAAAAACCAAAAGAAATGGGAAATTTAGCTGGATCAGAAGATAGAGAGAATACCCAAAAGACACAGTCATACATAACTTCTAATGTGCGATCAGTAATATAGTTAGTATGATAAAATTGTAAGCAAAAAAAAAAAAAAAAGATGCCTTTTTTTTCCCAAGAGGGGTTAAAGGTCACATTCCCAATCTGGGTGCAACCTCGATGACAATCTTATATAGGGTAAAGGTGAAGAAATAAAAAATCTTTGCACAATTAGCCCTCTAAAAGATCTTTCTCAAAAACATTCCTTTTCGCAAATTACACTTGGAGCATATATATCGTTTATTAATTTAATTCACTTTAATTAAATATTGCAACAATTGTATGCTTCCCGAAACAATTTTAAATCTAGCTCTGAAAATTTATATAAAGAATTTAATTTGTGTGTAAGTAAGAAATCCATAACTAGTACTTAATAGTGTGTAACCATTCAAATATACGCAAATAAAGAAACTTTACTTTAACAATAAATTTGGGATATTTTAAAATAAACCGAATTACATTTTTAAAAAAGTGTTTTAATTACAAAATCAAAGGAAAAATTATACGTTTATTTTTTTAAATATAATCGATTAATTCAACCTCTGATGCATAAAACATTTTGCATCTTGTACTTGCACATTTGTACATTTTGTACTTGCATAAAACATTTTTTTCAATATATTTGTAAAAAAATACAATACTTTTTCACCAATTCCGCATTTCTTTAGTATAAGTTGTTCAAACCTTTCTCTACAAAAATTTTCATTCGTCAAATTACAATATTAACAGCTTTCGGACTCTTTGATCTCTAACAAGCATACATAAAAACAGAATTTACATAAGTTGTCGTTGCTGCACTCACCATAAATGCAATTTTATTTATTTCAGCTTTCCTTAATTGTTTTTTTATTATTATTATTATTTCCTATAAAGGCGCTACGTACAACTTTTTACATACAATGAAATATTATAAGTTCATTGACGTTCTTCAGAAAAATAAAAAATATCATAATGATCGTTGGATTCTTAGGTGAAATTTACATTCAAAACTAATTAGCTCAACTTACTTAAATAAAGAATAAATAAACAGAACTGGAAGTTCTAACTCCATGTGATATACATTTTTTATAATCGAAAATAATAAAAAAATTTTCAAGCTTACTAACATTCCAGTTAGACAAGACCACCTCAAAATTCAATTTATATAAAATGAGTTCTAATATCATGACCGGATAAATTATTTCATCGAATTTCGATAAATTGGCATTTCAATAATAATAATAAATATAATATTAATAATCAAAATTCAATTATAATAATCGTTTATGATAATAATAATATTTATAATAATAAATATAATAATATTAATAATCTAAATTCAATTATAATAATCGTTTATAATAATAAATATATTAATTATAATCTAAATTCAATATTAATAATCGTTTATAATATAACTTGATCACACTTCATACAAATTTCAGATTACTGCTTATGAATGTGAGAGAAAAAGCATAATTTTTTATTCGTTTTCGTAAGACTTGTAAGGAAAATAATTTCTTTCCGCTAATAAAAATAGCATAGCTGAATGAACGTAAATTTATTTTTTACGTCGTTATTAAGGTAATCACAAGTTAAAAGTTCCGATGAAATATTGTATTTCAAAAACATAGATTGTTTTTTCAATTCATAATAATTTTTACTAATCAATTTTATTTGTATAATAATCTTTAATATTACTTTGATTAGTAATTAATTTGAATAATAATTACTGTTTCAAAAATCAAAAATTTCCTATAAACTGAAAACTTTCACATTGTTAGACAAAATCACAGAATTAAACTTAACAAATTACAGAGTCGTGTAATACAAGACATTCCATGAATACTTTTCTTGATTTATACTTTTAGAAAACATTGAGGGTCTATAATTGATATATAAACCAGGCATAAAACAAAAACAATTTCGAAATCAGTCGAATCACTTGTAAGAAAGGTAGAAAGAGAAACATCAGAACCAGTTTAACTGCCTGACGAAACTTGGCGAGGTTTTCAATAATAACCTTTCTCTGTTTCCTTCAGCAATCAAACATGTTTTGATGTTAATAGCCAGACAACACTTACTTGTGCTTCATTTAAATTCGATAACGATTTCTTGTTTCGTCGTCATTTAAACATTGTTTTTTCAACCTCTAAGATGTGAGTTTTTTTAATTTCATTTTTAAAAATAATTTTAAAAATTCAGATCACGAATTTTAAAAATTTTAAACTAAGATCGTTCATGAACAGATCACCTTGCATATATTCATAAAAACACCAAAAATTCTTTGATTACTCAGCCACTGCATACTGAACAAAAAAAAAACTGTTTTTAGAAGAATTCCTTATTCACGCCCTTTTTTCACCTAATAAGATCTAAACTCTGGATACTAACAACAAATTCGTAAATAAAAGAGGCAGCGAAAAACGAAATTATTACCTTTTCTTGTTTTGTAATCTGAAATTTTTCTTCATCGAATTTCTTAACTAGCAGTCAATGTACTATGGCATTTTTCTACTAATTTAACGAGTAGAACAAGCAACGCCTAATAATTTCTCTCAATTCTTCTCTATTTTCTCCAACAATCAAACAAGTTTTAATGCTTTTAGACCCACTATCCATATTTTTCATTTATTAGATATTGATACAGTTTTTGTTTCTGCGTCGCTTAAACATTAATTTGTTTTCTTTTTTCTTGAGTTTTGACAATGATTCTAAATATATACATTAAGATCCGTCATAACTGAAAACCATGTATATTCTCAAATACCAAACTTATTCACTGCTTACAGAACAAGCAAATTTTTTTTTTTTTTAGTCCTCGCACTCGCTTTTTTTTTCTTCCCCCAAACAAAATCTAATCTGTAGATAAAAGAGGGAAAAAAAGTTACTACCTATTCTTGTTTTGAAGCTTGAAATCCATCTTTACTGAATTTCTTAATTAGCTGTAGATACACTTCGACATTTTTTTCCCAATACACAAGTATGACTTGTAACACGAATGAGATACAAGGGGAAAAAATAGCTTCGCAAAATAGCCGGGAGCCCAGATGCTACAGAGCCGAAGAATTTCCGATCCCTGTAAAAGATACTGATAAACGGAGACAAATGACGTTCTTGTAAAAGGGACGACGAGAAAGAAAAAAAAAAAAAAAAAAAAATGTCGTCCTCCCACAATCCATGAAAACCCTCAAGCTAGAAAAATATCAGGAGAACACACTCTAAACAGATAGTGTGTTAGTCAATTTTGTCACTTGAAATACTATTCTTGTAGAGACTATGTCTTCAGAAAAAGGAAGGATGATGGATGAAAATATTTGGTGACTCCCGAGGCTGCTTTGAATTTTTGGATGACTTTTCGTTTTCAATACAATTAATGAAATTGTTTACAAAATAACGAATGACGCATTGTAAAAAAAAATAAATAAATAAAAAAAAAAATACCCACTACTAGTTGGCATAATTTCATAATCGAAGGTGACGAAATTGTTTTTGCTTTAATTATTTAATATATGTATTATGACATAAAACAGTTCAAAAACTCTATTTTAAATGCTTAAAATTATGTTTTTTTTAAAAAAGCCGAACATTAAGACATTTTTCTTTTTCCCATGTTATAAATGATGCACTAAATAAAATGAATCTGTAGACAAGAAATAGCTAAATTAGGAAAGCTTAATTCACGTAATATCTTCCGATTTTTTTTTTTTTTTTTTTTTTTTCGAAATTATTATTTTCTGAATATTTTTTTTTCTTCTGTTTTTCTTACCATTTTTTCACAAAAAAAAAACAAATTTTACACATTTTAAACTAAATTCATAAAAAATTTGCACTATAAAAAAGTTTGAGAAAAAACAGATAATTTAAAAATAATTAAACAGATAATTGAAAGCTTAATTACCTTCAATCTTCGATGAAGAAGAAAAAAAAAAATCAGTCACAAAATTTCATCATTTTTATTATTTTTAACGCTTATTCAATTAACTTAGCTTATTTTTTATTTATTGTCTGTAATATTTACTCATATAATAAAATAAAAAATACTGCTGAGAAAACTATAGAGAGAATATCTATTACGGCAAGTTTAAAAAAAAGATTTTGCAGATAAAAAGAAATACTGTAGATTAAAATTTTTGTAATTATTTGCTTTTTAAAAACACTCTTTTCTTTCTTTAAGATTAGAATTTAGGAAGGTTGAAATTAAATTCAACTATTGACAAGATTATTGATTAGTTTAAAAATAAATGCATAGATTATATAAATATATAGACCTATTTAAGTAAAAGCCCACTTTATAGTAAGAAAAATTTAAACAGATAAACAAGATGAGTTGTAATCGTCATTTCAAAATTATGAGTTTGATTTTGCTTATTCAATTTATGAAATAGTAGCTTTCAAAGAAAAGTTCTTTAAATGCTAAGAAGATTGTAATTTATCATCATTAAAAGTGGATTGAGCAAATCAAAATGATAGGTTTGTGGGTGGTTGGTAGAGAGTAAAGAAAAAAAATTTAATTACTAAGGTTCACTTTTGAACACTACTGAACTTTTGAAATGCGCATATAATTCTAAAATTTTCCTCTTTTAATTATTTGTTATTATACTCTCGTAATATTTAGGAAGAAAAAAAACTCTGGTTAATGAAATTTTAAGTAAATTAAATATTGTACTAAAAAACTAGTTTGTCTGGAAAATATTTTTGAAATGGAACACCCATCTGGCTTCATTCGAGATAAACAAGTACATTTAAAATTATGAAATAAATGATGATATCAAAGTTAATTAAGTAATCCATCTCTTTTCAAAAATCCGTCATCATTTTGAAATGTGCCAGACTGATTAATAAATCTACAATGTCTTCTAGCCAGCCTGACGCATATTTTCATTTCATATCATATCATAGTTTATTTTATTTTATTCTTATTTTACAACTGATGTTGAACAACTGATCCATTTTTATATATTCCTTGTATTTTTGAACACAACCCGGGACAAGAGTATTAAGAATCTTGAAGATCATCGATGAAGCATTAAGACAAACTAGCCCTTGTGAAGAACTCTTTTTTTTCATGGAACTAACCCACATTTGCGTTGCATGAAGAGGAAAACCACGATATATACTCAGTTAGCCGAACGGCATCGTCGTTCTATTCTATCTACTACTGAGGATAATTTACGTCAACACTCGGTCGGTGAGAGCTGGGAGCAGAATTCGTATCAACCAGCCATTGCTGGGATTCGAACCTAGTTCACATCATTGAAAGCGAACACCCCATCCCCTGAGCCACCGCGACTCTGTGACATTTTCAGCAAATTAATTGAAAATTTATCAGTAATTGTTTGTTATTTATCAGTGTAGCTAGGAGTACATTTTAAATTTTTAATAAAATGTCAAGCACACCCGCAATAGTCAGTTGTTTTCCAAAGGGGCATTAAAGCTACAGAATTTTCAGACCATCAGCAAGTTATTTATTTTTGATGAATGCATTGCTGATGGCCACATGATTAGCATTACAAATCACCTGTTTTGATTTCCCATACAAGCCAATACCAAGCCATCTCTGGGTAGGCTTTAAACCACCATCGAAAGTCCTACACTTAGGCAGTTCATTGCTTTAACCATAGTGCCATCTCTGATCTACATTTTGAATAACTTATGCTCATTATTGTTTCCAGATATTTATTTTTAGAGCTTGAAAAAAAATTCAAACTCTTTTATTTGGAGCGCATCGAATTCAATAATTTCATCCTTGGGTTTGGACGGAAGATAAATCCTGAAATATGGAGTGGAAAATGACAATGAGCGACTTTGAACTTTACTTTGAAAAAAAAAAAAAAAAAAAAAAAAGACTATGTCTAACTAAGTTGACGCCATGCAATTTCCTTAAGAAAATATAAAAATAAAAATAGTTTCCTTCGAACACTATTTTCATTGATGCTACTTATGTTCATTGTGCCTGTCCATTATCTTTCGACTTGGATATGTTCCAATAGTGTCATGGTACAGCAGGGAGACGGTGAGTTAAAAGATTCATTTACAATATTTAACACGTGCTTGTGTGAGCGAAACTGAAGGTAATGGGGAACGAAGTTGACGCCAAAATACCCACTGAAATGAAGGTAAAAAAAATCACAGTCTCATTTATCACAACCATTTTTCCAGATCTGCTCCACAGAGTTTACTGAACTATGTGTACCTAAGAAATAATGTTAAGGAAATTTTCAGCTTTGAAAGTTCCTGAAATTTGATCTCTTTTAGATTCTTAAGAAAAATCAATGAGTCCTCAACTTCACTCACAGTCAGAAGATTCGGTAAAATAAATTAAAAACAAGGAACCCTTAATAACACAAAATAGACCAATTGAAGAGACACATTATCTATATATATTGTCATATTTTATATTATATTTGTTTCAAATCAAAATTTTATAAGCTCAAAGCCTAGTGCATTTAAAAAATGTTAGGTTAAGCAAATTTATCAAAAAAAAAAAAAAAAAACTTCTGTAACAAAGTCAAGAAATCTTAGAAATGTTATGCCTGTCAATGAGAAGTTATGAGCTGTAAAGGATGTTTGATGAATTTAATACTATCATGAATTTGAATTACAGAAAACTTCAACAACCAAACACCATTGCAGTTATTAAATCCAAAAGAATCGCATTAGTCGAAAAAATGTTTTTGCCGAAGTATAATTTAACCTTTGGAAAATTTACTGGTACTCATAAAAAGAGGAATAGATAATATGGAATGAATTGACTGTAAAAAAATACCTTAAACTCAAGGGCATCAATATATGGAAAATCTGGTGAATAGATTCAATATATGGAGGATCTGATGAAATAAATTTGATAGAACATAATGTATTAAGCATTTTGTATACAAATTTGATAATTTTTAATTCAACTTATATTTTATAATGGTGATTTTCCTAAGAAATTTTGGTCTAAAGCTTACATCCAATGCGTGTTACATGTAAGTCACATATAAATTTGCTTAACAAATATGGGGCCAATTTAATTCCCATTGGTCATTTTAACTTAAGAATCTGTGATACGGGGAGACCCAAGAACTTCAAAGTTCATGGTGTGTTAATGTCCCGCTACGTTATTACAGTAGGGTGTAAAAACTGGAAGGAAAAAAAAAAGATAACTATTTCAGTGGTCAACACCGTATCAAAATTACGCGGTTCAACGTTAGAGTTCTTCGACTTGGTATAAAATCAATAGTATAACCAACTATGAAATTATCATTTGAATCACTTCATAACAAGTCAAAATGGCAGATACAGTAATTTTTAATTTCTCACTTTCTAGTACTGAGATTAGAGGACACAATGGTCAAAACACTGAACAATAGTATGAAAGCCAGAGGTTCTATCCCGGCGGTGGTATGAAGCCCAGTATTCTTCAACTCGATGGATACCAACTTACCAGGGAAGAGTCACGATACAATAAAAGATGATATAGTAACATACGACGAGTGTTAAAGTCTCGGTGGCTCAGGTGCCCAAGGTTCGGATCACAGCGATGGCTGGTTGATGAGAAATCTGCACCAGGCTCGCGCCGATCGCACTGTTGATGTAAAATATTCTCAGTGGTAGACGGATCGGTTAGAGTCCCCTTGCCATTAAACTAGCCGATGGAGGTTTCCATGGTTTTGCTCTCCGTGTAACTCAAATATGGGTTAGTTCCATCAAAAGGTCTTCCACAAAGGCTAGTTTGTCCCAATGCTTGATCCAGGAGTTCCCTTGTTTTCTGGATTGGGTTCAAAATTACAAGGCAACGGAGTTGAACATTGATAGTCGTAAACTCAGAATCCTTGCAACGCTGATTATATAACATAAAATAAAATGCGACGTATTTTACGATATCATCTTTTATTGTATCGTAACACAAGTAAAGTCATTCGATGTAAAATCGTTGGTCTAACTGTAGAGACTTAAATATCCATTGAACCCTTGAACCAAATAGTGGCTGTTGCAGGAGTGCTTCACTTATTAGTACTATCCACCGATCTTCAAATATTATTGTTTCATACTAATAAACGTCTTATTAAAATTGCCTTGATTGCAAAATACATTTGCGTAATCTACTTCAGAAAAACATAATTCAAACTTCGATCTAAACCCTAATGCTGGACATGCATGATTCGTTAGATAAGATTTTTTTTTTTTTTAATCCTCTCACCTCATTAGTTTATGCTTTATAATTTATTTCTCCTGTTTACAAGTAAACCCATAAACTATGTCTATTTGTCAAGAATTTTTTCGTTCAATCAGCAACATTTCAGACAGATTCCTCTTGATTTACAAGTGCCTTCTGTGTGGCTGAATCATCATCATCAAAAGCAGCATAGCGTAGGTTGTGTTTTATTAGTCCCTTTTTGGGTGGACTCATAAAGATGCCACTTAAGCTAGGGTCGAATCCATACATCTTGAGCGGTTGCCCACCTTCTGAAATAGGTTCAAAAGGACTTCTCACTCTTTGTTCCGCTGTTAATGCAGCAATTAGGCATTAAAAGCGGTAGCCAAGTTAACAAACTGAAAACGTAATTGTCTCCCATTTTAGGAGGCCAAATTAGGTGCATTGCATAACTCTGGCGTAATATGTTATTTTCTTAGAGAAATACATTTTACCGTAATGAATAACAAAAGCCCCATTCTGCAGATTTTTGTTGGGGTGAGAAAAATGACGAGATTAAATTACAAGTGCTGATGTAAAAACTTTTTATAACCATGTAATCGATATTTTAACGTCTACGTGATTAATAACATTTACCCAACGAAAGATTCTTAAAATTTATTTCGCAACATATTAACACTAAAACTACATGGATTTCGATTTAAAATTTTTTTAAAGTTTTATTTAAGTTAGTAAGTTATTAAAGTCGAAAGGAATTTTTTTAAGTTTATTATTTAGGAAAAAGCTGAAAATTATATAGTTTTTAAGAAAAATAATTTCAATTCAAAATGTAAAAGAACTTTTTTTGTTTTAAAATTGAAAATCGAAAATGGATTTTTTTTTTAGAAACTGAACTAAAATTTCTATTTATTTCCTAATTTGATCCGTGGATTATTATTTTATTATTATTTATATAAAATTTTAGTAACAATATTCAGAAATGTATCAATAACTGACTTAGTAAATTAAAGAAATTTCAATGAGGCATAAGTTTTTCCTCTTAAATAATAAGTGCAAATTTGAAAAATTATTATTTGAAAGTGTTTGGAAGATTTTACCTTTAACTCAGGAAAAGACACCAGTGTCTCATGCTGTATTTCATAACCGTAAATTATTAAAATGCTTAAAATAATATATTTTACTTATTTTATATTTTGTCCTAAATTAATACACAATAATGAAAAAAGTATTAAAAATATGTTTCATAAAAATTCTTAAACAAAATAAGCAGAATTTTCTTCATTCTTAAGAAAACAAACATTTTCTTAGACTAAGAGGAAACCTAATATTTTAACCTAATATCTGAAAAAACTTATTTTAATGAATATAACCAGGAGTGATTTAATTATCTCATTATTATATCATCTATTTTTATCAATTAATACTTAAAATTTTATCGCCAAAATGTAATAGATGCGAAATAAACATGTTGAAAAGAGTATTTTGAAAGCACCAAGCACAAAGAAAAACATGCAGAACTAAATATGATTTTTAGAGATAAATTATCATCAATGTAAAGCTTAAATTCTAAATTAATTATGTTTATTTACAGCTTTAAATATTCTTCCTTTTAATATTTCTAAAAAAGTCTTATTTTCAAAATTCATTAATCAATGTAATTCAAAGCACACTGCAAATAAATCAAAATTATGAAGAACACGAGTTTTGTTTTTACAAGCAATTCAAATCGACAAAAAAGTTATACAAAGTTGACGATGTGACACACTTGACACTGAAACATCATCATGCAATGACACATTAACGGAATGTCAAGCAACTCCTACTTTCTTTAGTTAATTTACTATTTATAAATGTGATATATTTTAAGTTAAACTTAAACACTATTACTCACGCGACGACGTTAAATTTAGCTTCCAGATATGTCTTGTTATTTTTGTGTGTAAGCTTTTAAAATAACAAGTTTTAAGGGCGAAGTCCTAGGCAAATTTTATAGCCTTTTCTTTCAATTTATGAGGGTGGTTCCTGATAAAAAAAAATATATATCTGATCAGACAACTTCTTAAATTAGTCGCGTCTTTTGAATACAAAATGAAGCAGGAAGTCTCCCCAGTTCTGCTTAGAAAAAAAAAATTTTTTTCATTTACTGATATAAAATTGGAATGAAATTAAAAAATATTTATTTGAAAAGTAAATATTTATAGTTATTTTTCTTTTCGAAAAACTCTTAACAAATTTCGAAAAATTTCAATAATTAAATAGTAAAAAATATAAAATTAGCATCTTCCATTGGTTGGATAAACAACTGATAAAACGTTGATCACAAATTAAAGTTAGTGACAAATCACTAAGTTTGTTTCCTGTTTTTTTTTTTTTAATGTTTTTTTTAACATTAAATTATCAAAATTTTATTGCGTGTTATCTGTATTTTCTTCTTTATCCGTTTTTTTTTTCCTTTAAATAATTATTTTCAAAATACTAGTATAGAATTTTTTTTAACATATATGCATTTTAAATCTCATTAATTCAACTTAATAGAAATAAATTATGATAATTACAGGTAACACGCAATGAAATATTGATAATTTAACGTTAAAAAGAAAGTTTTTGAAGATAAAATTTTATTTAGAAATAAAGCTGTACAAAAATTTTTCTTTTTTCTTTTTTTTCAATTTTATTAAAACTTTTTGGGTTTAATCAAAAGTTGACAACATCACTTTCATTGGGTTTTCTAATTTATAGTTATAGTAATTATAGTAGTATAGTATTATAGTATAGTAATTATAGTAGAAAGCATCGATTTTTCTTAAATTTATTAGCAAAAATGCTACTCAAAATTTATTAATAAACAAAAAGGTCGCGAACTTCTTTAAAAATAAAACTGACGAAATATTTTACTTACTACTCAAATGTATTTAAAAAATAATTAAAAAAAAATATTTTTTTAAAAAAGTAATTAAAAGTTTCAAATGTTTTTAAAAATTTCAGTTATGTAAAAGTTATTTAATTTATAAGGTTTGTTTTTGTTTTTTAAATAAATGACAGTTAACACAAGGGTTTTATAAAAGAGTAAAGGTTAGGAAACGCGATTTCCTGTTGGCGATTTTGCAATCCAGCGTCTTTTAATAACCCACTGTTCTGTGTGGGATTTTCTTAATTAAAAAAAAAAAACTCGATTCTTGAATTTTTTTTTTTTTTTTTTTTTTTTTTTTATGGTAAGTAAAACATTTAATTTCACAAAACTAGAGCAAACATACATTTCATTTAAATTTATACAAAAATCAATCGAAACTCATATTAGTTACATACAAAATGAATTAACAAATTTTAATAAGAAATACGCACACAGAATGATTAGAAAAAATGTGAAAAGTTATCTTTTTTTTTTTTTTTATTGAAGATAATATTACCAGCCTTCGAGGTAATATTATCTTTCTTTTGAGGAATCTTTTTAAATTACGTACCTTTCATTTCACACCTTTCATCTTATCTCAATCTCAACTCCATTCTCTCCAAACTGGATTTATCTTTTTTTTTTTTTCCCTCAATTCTCTCTACACTCTCGCAAACCCCTTTTACAGTCCTTCAAAAACCCGCCCCCTTAAAAATCAAAACTAAAGTATTTTTAACCAATTCTGAATTAATGAGCCTCCTACACATCATCATCATCACCCAAGCATAGCGTCACGTAATTAGCCCTATTTTTTGGGCTTTATCTTTCAATGGCCATGGTAGGAAGGCAACGCAATTTCGACTCTGGTCAGACGACGGGGACCGCGCCTGAGCTGGTACCCCTTTCTTCAAACTTCCACACCACAACCAACGAGAGGACTTTCAGCCAGGTCAGATTTAACCCGCACCTTGCTGAATATACACACCAGTTACTTGTAGGCTGTCTGGATCGAACACACTACCTTCAGCTCTCCAACCAGCGGTGTGAGCGACGTCTTAGCAGACTGCTCCACCTGAGCCGATCCTCCCTCACATTAAACCCAGCTGATCAAAAGTTATCTGAAACCCCTTAATTGGGATTTTTCCCACGGTTGGGCAAAATGGACAGGAAACATACAAGGGGTCAGGAAATCGACCCCCAGACAGGTGTTCACATATCACAGAGTGGTAGGAGAAAATTCTTTTAAATATAACTCTCGACTTTTAAGTACAAGAAAAAACAATTAAATAAACAGTTTAATTAAAATACTAATTAAACAAGTTAAATTAGAATGATAAGCTACGATACAACTCAAGATATCGTAACAATTGCTTTAAAGTATTATTTTCAGACTGTAATAAGATAAATAAATGGACTTTATTTGTAATAAGTTATCCAACAGCAACAGCTTGCAAAGTAGGCAACATTTGTAAATTTATTTGAGCTTATTTCTCAAACAAAACATAAATAGATGAATCATTTATACTTAAAGATTGAGAGTCAACAACCGTAAATAATATTCATAATAAAATAAATTGGAGTAAACACTTTATTTCAGGAAAGGGTGGAGAGAATCCTATTGGATTAGATACGCTTCATAAATTGACTAATTCTTGTGAAAACCCCGAGAAGGCAACGACAAGAAATGAGCAAGATACTCAAAGTTGTCAACGGAGCTCCCGTCTTTCATCCAATTTTCAATTATTCGTCTGGAGCAATTTATTTCTTTTTCTTGGCTTTAATGTTTGATGACTGTATTTGTAGAAACTGTCGAGTGCTTTGTGATAGATACCAACGAGTGAAGGGTCGGGGCAAATTGGTGACAGATGCGATTGCGAGGGGCCCCAGAACGGGGTAAGAACACCCGCGATGATGACAGACGAGAGCTCCCCGCCTCCGCATCCGGCACTGTTCCATGCTAAATTGTGAGTTAACGGGTTGTGGCGTCTAAAACCTCTTCACAGCATGAGTTTTTATTAAGATCTGATTAATAATTGTCTTTAGCTTATGGTGCATCAATTCAAGAATTAGTTTAACTTTATTCTGCTGAAAGATTCACAATTGGACATACAAAAGTTTTTGTGTGGTTCACATATAAGGGAATTTTATAGATGTACATATTGACCATTGAGCCGCGATGGGTTCAGGGGTTAAGTCACTTAACTGTAATAGTTAAAAATAGGATCCCCAATGACGGTTTGAAGCCCACCCAGCTTCAGATCAATGAGAACTAGATTGTAGGAGAAGCGGCCTGTTAGAAGGCTGACCACATAGTCAAAAATCATGCAATGGGTGACGAAAAAAAAGGAAGCATAAGAATCCATGACCACCCTGACCCACAACGGGCTGTTGCGGGAGTGCTTTTTTATATATTTAAGTATGGAGTAAAAAAGAAATCATCCAAACTTTAAAAATTTTGAAAAATAGATGTAAACATTTATTTATGACGAATTTATTTTGAAATTTTTTAAAATTTTGAAATAAATAAGTTAGTTAACTATAGTTAGTTTTAAAGTTTTTTTCTTCTTCAAAAAAAGGTAAATTTCAAAATGCGGTTTTATTTTTTTATTGTATTCATTAATATTGCTATCGTCACCTTTGGGAAGTTAAAATCTTATGAGGTCCTTAATACTGTATTCAAAATGACCATGACTTCTTTATGGTATATTTCTCCGTATTCTATAAGCTACTTAATAACAGTGAGAAGCATTTTTTTAAAAAAACAGATGTTAGATATTTTCGTATAGCTAATTTCAAATCTGCAATCCGGTTTCTCTCTCCAAACTGGTCCTTTTTAATGATAATTTTAGTCCATTTTTTGTCGAAATGTGCAAGTGTTAAAACGTTATCTACAACAGAGGGGCACATAAATGTGGAGACAAACTTCAAGGAGAATTAGTACACATCATAAGATTCAAATTTGCATAGGAATCCAAGCCCGGAAATATCATACGCAGCTAGGTGCGCTTCCCTATTATTAACTATTTCTTCGTGTGCTTCTGAACTAGTTACAGAAGGGAAACAGCCTAGCCGCGTGCAATGACTTTTTTCTGCACTGAGTTGGGGGGAAAATGCATTAAACAAAGGAAATTAATGAAAAGGAAGAAAAAAAAATACTTCGCAATTTAAGCTTTGAACATCAAAATATACGATGTCCATAAGAAGCGTAAAAAAATTAAACATTAAATTTCATGCCCTTATTCATAAAACTGACTTTTAGCAAGTTTAATAAAATCATTAAACTTATTAATGCGCAATTAATCATCCCAAGAATCTAATCCGGTAATATATACGTAGCGTACGGAAATATATATGTGGAAATATATATACGATACGTTTCGAGCTCTCAAAAACAAGCGCCCATTCTCAAAATTCACTAGCCCAGTGGTTTTCAAAAGGTGTATCGCGGAAACCCTTGAGCAGCAGTTCCCAATTATTTTTTCTGATACAGAACCTTAAATGATCTTTTTTTCTGCGGAACCTCGACTAAATAAATGAAGTTCATTAAGGTAATTCTGAACGAAATATATATAACCTACAGAAGACTATTTCTAAAATACTTAATTAGAGGAATGAATATTTTTCATCATTTTATCATTAATAATCTTAAATTAGGTTTTATATTCGACAGTTGAATTTACGGTCCTTGTGCTATATCTAGTCCAGTTATAAATTTGTTTTTGATGTATATTCATAAGCTGAAATTGAATAAAGTAAGCCAAATTATGGTTTACTTCGAAATGAAAACTTAAAAAAACTGCTATAAATGTTGAAAATGGTTTTTAGGGAAACATATTTCTTTATTAATGAATTTAATTATTTTATTTTGATTTGAAAAGCGCTTCAGGAATTACTAATGCGATATTTTATAAATGCTTGTGCTTTTCATAATTTGTTCCATATATATTGTTACTAGAAATATGATATTTTATTTTAAAAAATAGAATTTTTATTTCATTGGATTTTTTACTTAAAATAACTTTAAAATGCATCCTCAAGATTAAATAAATCATGAATTACAGGATCCATCTAAATATAATCGGTGGTTTCAAAATTGGTTACAAAATGTACTAACTCACGGAACCCCTCTAACTTTTCAACGAAACTCAAGGGTTCCACGGAACATCAATTGGAAACCGTTGCCCTTGTGTACTGTGGAAAGGTCTCAGGATTTCCGAAAATTATTTTTTCAAACAAGTAATGACTTTTGAAACTTGTAATTATATAAATATCCAATTGATTACCCATTATTTATTTTGTAAATATTTAAGTTATTTTTATGAAATTATTTAATCAAAACGCCAATGTAAAAGAAAAAAATAGCATACTAAAAGGAGAAAAAATTCTGACTTTCAATATATTGAATAAATTGAGAGAAGAAAACATTTGTAGAAAGTTGCACAATGAATTGTACAAAATAGCATTAAAAAAAATACAAAATTAATAATTTCTTTTAAAAAAACAATTTTTTTTAACTTATTTATTTCAACAAAATTCAACAATTATTTATTCAACAAAAACTATATTCTGTTTACTTCATTCACCTTCAGTTAAGGAATACACCAAAAAATATATTCAAAAATTGCTAATGAATGTTATTTCTAGAGTAAGGGTTCCGCCAAAAGAAGGACGATCATTTAAGGTTCCGTTGCCGGAAAGAAATTAGAAACCTCTGCACTAGACGAATGGCTAGTATAATAAACTTATAACTTAAATTTTATACATACTCCAAATAATACACATTTCAAACAATTTTATACATACTCCAAACAATACACATTTCAAACAATTTTATACATACTCCAAACAAAACACATTCCAAACAATTTTATACATACTCCAAATAATACACATTTCAAACAATTTTATACATACTCCAAACAATACACATTTCAAACAATTTTATACATACTCCAAACAAAACACATTCCAAACAATTTTATACATACTCCAAACAATACGCATTCCAAACAATTTTATACATACTCCAAACAATACGCATTCCAAACAATTTTATACATGCTCCAAATAAACGCTACATTAAAATTGTTTTGCTAACGGAACAAATATTTGTGAGACAAAACTTCTAATATCTTAAAGTACCAGAACATATTCAAAGCTTTAACTTACTTCCATTAAATGTTAATATTTATATCACAAATTTGTTTTGTCATTGGCAAAATGTAACATCATTTAAACGTTCTAAATATCTTTAAATTTATAAATAATAAACTCATTCCAACATAATTTATTAATTGTCTACACTTTGTAGTTTTAACATCTTAAATAGTGAAAGATGTCAGACGTACATGATAAATAACAATTTTGATTCTGTTCGCTGATCTTTGCTTTTTTCTCATGTTTTTTGATGAATAAACATATTTACAAGAAACTGTTGCATCAGTCCTCGTAAACATGACCAATTGATGTACCACAAAACTACCAATTAATATACCAGACAAGTTATTCGTTATCTCTATACTGATAAAATCAGCAGAGGAGATGAAAAGGAGTATTGAGAAAGATAGTTAATGGAATCGTAGGAGGATGGTATTCGATGACAGAAATTGATGCAAGAAGAGGGGAGATTTCAGTCCGTCTGGCGTCGTCTAATTTGAATGTATCGTCTACTTACGTATAAAAACAAAACAAATAAACTATTTTTGTTGTGTGCATATGGATATCGAGTTGCTCAAAAAAAAAAAAAAAAGAAATTATTGCTCAGTTTTAATATCTGTTATTCTCCTAACATGTGTATAATAATAATGTGGCACATTACTGTAAACAGCCGATTATCCGAACCTCTCGGGACCAAGGCCGATCCGGAAAAAATAAGAAAAAACAACAGCAAAAATATTTTGATATTTTTAAGCAACTACTTTTCACTCATTTTACAGACAGGCTTATAATGTCAATTGCAGTAGTGGGAGCCATGATGGCTCAGGGACCGGGTTCGAATCTCAGTGATGGCTGGTCGATACGAATTCCTCATCCGGTTTGCACTGACCACCGTGCTGACGTAAAATATCCAAAGTGGTAAACGAATCATGGATTAGAGTCCCTTTGCTGTCAGGCTTACCGTGGAAGGTTTTCGTTTTTTCTCTCTCCATGCGGATTAGTTCCATCAAAACGTCCTCCACGAAAGCGAATTTCTCCCCATATTTGATCCAGGAGTTCCCTTGTCCTCTGGGTTGGGTTCAAAATTACAAAGCGACTGAGTCGAACATAGGTAGTCGTAAACACAAAAAATTGCGCCGGCTGTTCAAGGATAAAACTGTAGTAGTGCGAGCCGTGGCGGTTTAGGGGCTAGAGCTCTCGTCCTCCAATGAGGTGACCCAGGTTCGATCCCAGCGATGGCTGGTTGATATGAATTCTGAAACTGGCTTACACCGACCACAGTGCTGACGTAAAAATATTCCCAATGGTCGTCAGATCATGGGTTAGATTCCCCTTGCAGTCAGGCTAACCGTGAGAAGTTTTGGTGTTTTTTTTTTCCTCTGTATGTAACACAGATACGGTTTAATTCCATTTAAAAGTCCTCCACGAAGGCAATTTCTCCCAATACTTCATCCAGGAATATCCTTGTCTTCTGGATGGGGTTCAAAATTACAAGACTAAGGAGCATTGAACATTTATAGTCGTAAGCTCAGAATGGGGTCGGCTGTTCAACGCTGGTTATAAAATAAAATAAAATTGCAGTAGATCCTATTACAGCAGTGTTTCCCAAAGTGTGGTACGCGTACCCCCAGGGGTACGGGAACAGTTTAGCGGGGGTACGCGTTCTTATGCAAAATATCTTTCAACTAACAAATTTCAAAAAATTTTATTTAAAAACAAAGCTAGCCATGGAAAATTGAAATTATAAATTTTTCTATTGGCTATTTTCTGCAGAGTTAACAGTTATTAATTAATAGTGTCAACAGCCAGTTGCGATTTTTAACTTTTGTGCAATTTTTTTACGTTAAAAAATACATTCATTTTTTTTATTAGAGGTACACAGCGTTACGAAAAATTTAGAAAGGGTACGCAAAAGTCATAAGTTTGGGAAACACTGTATTACAGCATAGTACAAATGGTGTGTTTAAAAGTTTCTTTTTATAAATATTATTAGAAATATGTTCTCTTATTTGAAACTACTTACCACACACATTGAAACTGAACGAAACGAACGTGAGTTGTTTTTTTTTTTTTTTTTCAAAGTAACCAAGGTACAAAAGAAACTAATTTTCGACCTCTTTCAGATATTCTAATAATAACGAAGCATTTTCTCAGAAAAAAAAATTATGGAAAAAATGAGAAAAACAAATGATTCCGTAACGATCCGGATAATCGGCAATCCAATATATCGGTTTTCGGATAATCGGCGACAACTGGTATTAAGATAATACGAAGGCCAATTTGTGTGGTAAGCAAATTTGTAATTAATTTTTTATTTAACTTTAAGAAACAGACGCTTATTGAAAATCAATCCAAATTTGACTGACACTTAATTTTATTTAGTTTAACTAGATGAAAACCATATAACTTGGCTGAAAATTAAACGAGTATTTTCTTTTCACGTACGTAAACTCATTCACTGTTACTAAAAAAAAAAAATATTTATAATAGTATTTTCTTTACATCTCAGTTCATTCACAGAAAAGAAGATAAAATCTTTACTCTGAGTACTCTTATTTCCAAATGACACTTGGTTAAACGCCAATAATGTCATGGATTTGCAGTGCTTTTATACTCTAAATTTGAAGTCTACGACCTTTTTGACAGCACTGAGTCAAGTTTGTCTGAGGTGTTTTACTTGTCCAACTGCCAATTGTGAGTTTTGTAGACGAAAGTGTTAAGATATCCGATATTTACCAATGCTTCTGACGAGTTAAGCTAGTCTGTAGAAAATATGCGCTTAAAGATTGACTAACAGATTTTTTTGAGTGACTTATTATAAGTATTTTTTTAACGTTTTTGTGAGAATTCTTTCAAAAAATGTTTATAAAAAAAATTCAGAATTAATTGGAAAAAAAAACTTACATTTCATAATTTTATATGAAACATTTAAAAGATTAAATTTCAAGAACAATAACAGCTAATAAATGTAAGCAATACAGTATGCTTCAGTTTAATTTTTTTCACAATTGTATTTCAGTTGTTTTAATTATAATTACTGTTTCAAAATATTGTTTTCCAGAAAATTTATTAAAAAGTAGTGAAAAACTCCTTTCTGAAGAAAGAGAAAGAATGAAGCTCTGATTTATCAGAGTAATTAATTAATAAAATTATTTTTTACGTGAAAATTGTGTTCTAAAAATTATCAATTCGCTTAAGCTTTTGTGGGGAGAGAATCTAAAGCCGTCGAAATAAGGAATGTTCCTTTATCGAAAATAAATTTACCTTATTTCGGAACTTAAAATGACATTCATACTAAATGTCATTCACACTCACGAACTAGCATATTTAAGTTTGCTAATTAGTTAGGCTTTCGAAACATTAAAATTGAGACGGTTGATGATTTCTGAAAAATCGTATTATAAAGAAGTTGTTTATTTAAAACTAGATTCCTCGGGAATTATTAGACCGATTTCACTTAAATTTTGTATTTTGCCATGTAAAATTATATTATTTAAAATGATGTAAGAAATGTATACCTTACAATTCAGAATTTTTTCGACTGTTATTAATTAAAATAATTCTAGAAAAAATATTTATGACAATTTTTTTCTTGCGTGGAATTATCTTTGGTTAAACGAATTTTATAATTCTATGCAAAAATGTTTCGATTCGCTTAAAAAGTTCTCGAGATATGGCGAAATGCACGAAAAGTAAAATTAACATTATGGTTTACAAACTTAGGATTGCTCTCCTGATCTAACTATATAGACAATATTTCCTATCTTGCGGCCACCCCCTATATTTTGGGGACAGAAATCCGAATCCGTCAAAAGAAGGTCTGTTTATTCAGAGAAAGTAGTTTTTTGCGCCCGATTTAGTAACTTAAAATATCGTCTGCACCCATTAATTAGAATATTTGAAGTAATCTCCTCTCAACCTTAAAATTGAGTCCTAGAACGTGAAGATCCAGTCATTAGATCTAAAGTAATTCAAGGGGGTCCTTTTTTTTAAAATTTATTTATATTATTGTGGCGCACTAGACAGCATGGAATACATAAAATATAACACCTTTACTAATTCCCTCCCATTAAATTTGAATTATGCTGGGGAAAAACTGCATAAAATCACTGATAGAACTGTTCTTTTTCAAAATCTAAGCGAGACTGTAAAATAAAATAAAAAGTGTTTCCGAAACAAAGAGGCTACAGCCCACACGTGTTTATTTCAGAACAACCAGCAAATTCTTTAACAAGAAGTGACAACTTCTGTTCTGACGCAAGACAAAGAATGAAGCTCCGATTTATCGGAGTGATTGCTGTGACCACACAGAAAACTTTTGCTTTGAGGAAGAAAAAACTAGTAGGGGGAGATGGGAAGAAAGAAAAACGTTTCATAGAACAAGAATTTTCAACCAGACTGTTGAGACAGGCATTCAGATAAGATCACTCAACTAACTCCACCCAACCTTTTGGATGAAGAGAAAGCGTTCCGAAGGAAATTGTAGAACTAAAATAGATAACAAAGTAAGAAATTTAATCGGACCAAAATTAAACGTCAATTCGCGTAAATATAGTAAATCGAAAAAAATATTTAAGGTTGAAAACTTAAACATAGAAGAAAAAAAATAAGGTCCTTGCAGGCAGTAAAAACTTAGAAAAGTGTTTACTGCTTGTTTTCTCTACTATAAATTCTAGATCTGGAAGGATTAAAAAAATACATATATATCTCATAGATTTCCTGAATGGTGTTGAAAATTATGTAAGAATGAAATCAGCCTTTAAAAATGGACTATCCCATGGTTGTGTTCCCAACATACTTTAAAAACAGTGTTGATCGCAGTTAAAAAAGACGTTTCTCATTTTAGTGCATAAAATGATAATAAAATAAATAGAAAGAAATGCAAAAAATTGAGCCAATTTTGCCATTTAAAAATAATCTGATTTTTAACAACTTGATAAGTTTTAAACAAAACTAAACAGGGACAACTTTTAATTAATTAAAAAGAAAATTGTTTCTCATAACGATAAGAATATCAGATTTTATTTTATTTTATAACCGTCGTTGAACAGCCGACCCAATTATATGGGTTTACGACTACTAATGTTTAACTCCGTAGCCTTGTAATTTTGAACCCAATTTAGAAGACAAGGGAGCTCCTGGATCGAGTATTGGGAGAAATTTGCCTTCGTGGAGGACTTTCTGATGGAACTAACCCGCATTTGCGTTACGTGGAGAGGAAGATCACGAGAACCTCCCACGGTTAGCCTGACGGCAAGAGGACTCTAACCCATGATCAGTCTACCACTGAGGATATTTCACGTCAGCAATGTGGTCGGTGCAAGCCGGATGCAGAATTCCTATCGACCAGCCATCGCCGGGATCGAACCCCGGTTCACCTTATTGGAAGGCGATCGCTCTATCCCCTGAGCCATCGCGGCTCAAGAAAATCACATTCTAAAAGTCTGGCCAAGTTGACCTTATAATATATATCAATCTATACAGTTTGAACTATAATACCGCTTAAAATTATTAAAACCTTAATATGGGGCTTAGTCAAACCATATCATTGTGGAAATTAATCTTACTAAGGATCCTTTTTAGACAGAAAAGAGATTTTACTTCCTCCATGTTTATTTACGGGGAATTAATTATGTTTCTGGAAATTATTTATTTATTTAGAGTTTTATGAATATTTTTCAATAACTTTTATTTCAGTTTGAAATGTGTTTTATTGAACTTACTATTTTAAGATTGTAGGTATATTTAAAAATCAAACTTTGAAAAATTTTTAACTTTTGATAAAATTTTAAAAATATTTACAACTTTAAAATATGAAATTAATTAAGTTGAATCGAACGCATTTTAATGAATAACCTGAAACAAAAAATATTCAATTGGATACTGAATAAATTAAAAAAAAACTTCAAACATATAACTTTCCGCAGGTAAGCATGGAAGTAAAATTCCCTGAAAAGAACCCTTAAACCAATATTAACAATGGTTACACGGCATAATGCTTGAACTTGAATGGAAAAATATTTCACTTTATCACCTAAACTTTTTCCATCACAATACCTTCAGTATAACCTAATAGTATGTTCACTTTACCTCCTTAGTCTTATCATTTTATCCCACAATATGACTATTTTTTCCCACAATAAGATCATTTTATTCTTTAATATGAACACTTTACCTCACTATACTTTACAGCACAGTATGATCATCTTATCTCAATCCATTAAAGGGTTTATAAAAAACTTTCTAAAAAGAAAATGTCTGCACAAAAAAAAAAGTTCTTTAAATGAAATAGAATGCGTTGAAAAATGATGAACAAAACTTCGAATATTTTATACAATTTCCTGACGTTATCTACGTTGAACTCACTAGTGAAGCAATTTGTCACCTACTTTTACTTGTTCTTTAATTGTTTGTTATTTTACTTAGCTTGTTATTTGTTTCTTGTTATTTTACTGTTGGTTTTTAGTGAGTATCAAATTACGTTTTTCGCCGCAATTTATAAATTTACAATTAATATTTATTAAGCTTTGAAACGTTCTGCAATAATCACATTAACAAAAAATTTTTAACGCGTTTAGGTTCTTATTCAAATCAATTGCTCAGCTCAATACTCCGTTTTCATTCCATAAAAAATTTTGAATAATAAAAAGTAGATGAATGAAAATACATAAATAATTAATAATAAAAATGCTTAAAAAAATAACTCCAAAGTAACACTTTCAAGAATTGGGAAACACGTTGACAGAATCAGCTAATGAAATCTAATGTGGCGGGGAAAAAAATCATTCACAGTCGTTCTGCAAATGGTTGCGTCAACGTAATGATGAATAGTTAATGAAATCAAAGTGATGATAGATAAAGATATTGTCCATCGAATGTTCTTATCTTTCGGCACTTTTACACATCATGTTACTGCTCGTTTAGTTATCAGCGAGCTTTGAAAAAAGTTTCGAAGTTGAGTGGGCCTTTCACGTAGTTGTGTAGAAAAGTTATTAATGCTGTCGGCTTCTGTATTGATATCATTATCGGTCGAAGACGTGAGAATTCTGATGCTTCTGTACGCATTTTTTTTCTTTTCTGTCGCCAAAGATTTTTTGACCTGCTAGCAGCATCACGTAATTTTTATTGATGAAAGAAAACGTGATGTTGCATTACTGTTATATCATATCCTTTTTTTTTTCATTTGATTACCAGAGGAGAAAAACATTTTTGTTTTTTTTTTCCTTATAAAAATAATGTAAGCAAAAACAATCGCATGATAATGTAAATAGCGAAAAGAAAAAATAAACTTTAGTCGAAAAGAGTTTTGTTTCATGTTTGACTTTAAATAGGTTTAAAAAAAAGGAGAGAAATTTTCAAAAGTAATTTTATTTGGATAAATTCTACGTTATGTGACATTAAAAAAGTAATCTGCACCATTTCTACTACAAAGTGAATCGCATTAACATTCGTAAGTATTACTACAATAATAGGGAACAAAGGAACAAATAAATCAATTAATGAATAAGCGAATAACTAAAATAGTAAATCTGAGAATTAGCATATTCGAGAATCGGCAAATCCGTTTTCAAACGAAGAAAAGAAAAGACTTCAGCTATCACCATTTGTTTTATCATTCTCATGAAAAGTTTGAGAAGAATTTTTGTACCAACGGGATACCTGGAAGTGACTTCGTGTATATATCTCGATCCTGATAGGTTGTTGAAATATGGCATTTGTTTACATTAGCAACCGTTCTTTCCATTCTATTTCGAGTAAACCAAGCTAGTCAAGTATTAATTCTTTTAAAGTGAAACATTATATATTCTTTCCCAATGATTCTATCGCAAATATTTCGATTCTATCACAAATATTTAAATTCTTTCATTATTTCTTTCTTACTTAACATAAAGACAGGTACGAAGCAATGCAGAACGTAAACAAACTAATGATGAATAGAAGTTGCCAGGTACACAAAACAAAAATATATGACAGTTAAAACAAAAATATGTAAACAAATAATTAATCTAGGTTAAAGAAGTGAAGGGATTATATTTTAGCAATTTCGATGTACGATACGGCTTTGTATTTAATTAACTTCACGCTAATTAACATTTTAATTTATGTGGAGAAACTTAGTTAAACTTCAATACGGCATTTTGCTTATAAACGATCAGCTGTCGCTGACATCACAGGTCACATGTGTGGGTATCCGTGATCTTCTTCTTGAAGTGTAAGTGCCCAATTAAAGTAAATAATACATAATGGAGAATAAACTAAACAATAATGAACTTGATCAATCAGTCAAACGAAAACATATAATTCGATTTATTAAATCCAGAAGTTTTACATGGCTGGGACACAATGTAAGATTAAATGATAATCGAAATCTAAGAAAACTTTTAAAACGGAAACCTTTGAATTCGAGATGAACAGGTAGAACGAAAAAAAAGATGGTTGTACGATGATACCAAAGAATTTACCACCTTGAATGTAAAAAACTGAAAATCGAAAGCTAAAAACAGTAAAGTTTGGAACGATATTGCTCGGCTGACCAAGCCTCACATCGGGCTGTAGTGCTGTATAACTAAGTAAGTATTATGCTATGGCAATATGGGACGGCATGGCATTAAGTTTAATTCTCTATAGTAGCTAAATAAAAGCGAAGAAAGGAAGGCATAATTGAAGAGACATTTTTTTTATCGGTGAATCATTGAGTGGACAATCAACGATTCAGTAAATCAGCGTGTTTCAGTAAATCAGTTTTTAGTAGTTTCGGTTAACCGAAAACAAGCGAAACTAAAAATGTAGATCTAGGCAACAAAAAAAATTTTACTAATTCTTTTTTTTTTTTTAAATTTTTCTTTTTCTTTAAAACGCGACTGAACATTCACAATGAAAATGAAAGAAAATAAAACTTTTCGATTGAGCATTTTTTGCTTGCGCCCGTCAAACGGAAAAACACCCAATTCTTAAATAAACGTCAAATTTATAGATCTTGAATTACAGTGATAGTTGAAAAATTTTTTTCTTAATTTAATAATATTATTATTATTAAAAAAAAATCACTGAATTTGATTTGCTGTCCCCACCATGTTTCCCCGCAATGATTCACGTTCTGAGCGTCCCATATTGAGATAGAGAAAGACCTTAAACTTTTGTCACATCTTTAAAAAAAGAAGAAGGGGAGAAGAAAAAACATTAAAGTTGGGAGTAAAAACTAACATTTCTCACGGTTTTGTGAAACGAAACGGAATGCGTATCATTTTAACTGAGCTATATACGGTTTTGGGAATGAATCTTCTTTCTCAGCCGGATGTTAAAGAAAGCAGAAGAAGAAAAATAAAAGCGTACTAAGCGTTTCCACCTTTTCACTTTTTAACAGAGAGTGGCAAATAAATTTTGGTTTATGCACCTCATAATGGCTGCCTAAAGAAAGATTTGATACGGCAATTTGGCTGCTCAGCTGGCAACCCAAGATCCACCCTTTCGTATGATTATAAATATAGAAAACAGTAATATTACTGTCGGGTATTGCTGAGTTTTAGCGCTGAATTTATCACCTTAGAAACTGTTACCGGTGATTCTAGTCCACCTGAATTTTTCACCGTTGTACACAGTAGTGTAAATTACTTTTCGTGATAATTCATTTAGAATAAACTAATAAACGATAAATGTTTTGTAATCAATTTATCAAATTTAATAGTACCGTTTAGTTTGTCTCCTTGTTTAGATTTCTGTATCCGCATGTCAATAAATATTTTGCTAGCAGCCAACCTGGACATTACATTACAACCCACAGTAGCCATTTTTGGTAGCCCACATGGGTTAACTTGCTGGTTTATTACTGTATATTGGTCCATATATCTTGCAATCGAATATGGCTTCAATTTTCATTACCATTAACTGGTTGATTTAAGAAACCTTAGTAATCATTAAAATGGTGAAAATTTTTCTTTAACTTATTTCAAATAAATTTACCTACTGTAGTTCAAGCAATTTTTTTTTAACAATATTTAGTGCTTTTTTTTTTCCAACTTGTTTTTAAATTGAAAAAAAATATATTTCTCTAAAATCGATGCAAATTCACATGAAACTGTTTACATCTCTACAGTAATTTGACTGGTATCATTCTTTGGTATCATTTTTTTTAAGGTTTCATGGTTTTAGCAGTGACTTCCTCTTCGGTGATCCCACCCAAAGATAGTGAAATTTTGGAATCGATTACATAAATTTTGACAAGCCTGTAACACAAGACTATCGCCACTCCCACGACAAGGCATCCCATTCTCTTGCTCCCTATTACAGATTCAGTTCCTAGAATATCTGTAATTGGAAAGGAAACTGAAGATCGTAACAGTTTTATGACTCTCTCTCTCTCTCTCTCTCGAAATAATACTATGGTATCGAACACATATGTTCCAGTTTTCTTTCGAAATATATCATCCTGTAGTTAACGAAAATTATTGTAATACCACTTTAATTTTTTTTTTTTTTTTTTTTTTTTTACTAACTTAAATTGCTTTAAAAGCGTACCGTCGTAGTATGAGTTTTAACAAAGTTAACTTGAACTAAAATTAGGATTATTTAATATAGAATATATCTAAGGTGATACAAACAGCAATTTTAACGAGAAAAATTAGGCTAGATATCAAGAAAAACAAGAAGTCAAGATTAATTCAATAAAATAGTTTAAAGAAATACCCTTGTAAGTAAGACTAAATTCAAATGGTTGACTCAAATATGATTTCGCTTACTAATAAACACATATTTCATTAAAAAAAAATAATAAATAAATTTCTGTAATTACAGACGAAAGCTCAAGCGAAGAATAAGGGAGATTTTGCAGGAATTTTTAACGTACTCCTTTAACCCTTTCAGGCAGAATTTTTATTAAACATATTTTTCATACTTTTTTTATTATTATATTGTATTAATTTAGGTCAAAATAAGTGTAAAAAAGATAATACTTATCATTTTAATAATTTATAAATTTGAAATGCAGCATGAAACACCGGTGTCTTTTTCCGCGTTAAAATCTTCCTTACGTTTGGAAAAAAAACAATAATTTTTTTTTAAATTTGCACTTTTTGCAGTTATTTAGATGTAAAAGAAACAGTTATTAATCATTGAAATTGCTTTAATTTACAAAATCAATTATTGATAAATTTTTGAATATGAATGGAAAAAATTTTTTAATTACTTTTCTTTGGATTTTATATTTAGTTCAAATGCAATTCCGATAACCTAACAGATTTTTTTAGAAACTATTAGATTGTTTTTTATAATTGAAAAATATCAAATTACATTTTCTTTTGTAACAAGAGCATCAAAAAAAAATTACATATAAGGGACACTGGAGTTCCATATCCGTCAAGGAGTTAAAAACATCGATATTGTTCGAAACTTAAGTCGTTTTTGTGTAATAAAATATAATTTTGTTTTCTCGTGGAAAAGATTTCACTGTTATAACTACTACTATAGTGTACTCTGAATTTGTTAGAGTGTGACCAAATCTATAGAACGTGATGAGAAATTTAAAAAAGACTCACTCTATCACGTGTTTTTTTTTTTTTTTTTTTTTTTTTTTTCTGAGCGAAAGGAAAATTTTTGAAATTATTTCTGCTCTCTGTGGAAACGTAACTCAAACTTTCTGGTTCCGCTTTCTGGAACTTTCTGGAAACCTTCGAAGTACCCTCATAACATAACAGAGAGGAAAACAGTGTTTACTCTAGTGTTTTCAAGAGGAACAACACATAATGCGCTAATAAAAGTTTTAACTGGCTAAATTTAGTAACTACTCGATCGAATTACAATTGTATTCTTCGTAATTTACACAATAATTTTAAGTTTCCTGCAAAAGTAATTTGTAATATATACGCAAACATAAGGATATTAAATAAACAGAACTACTAAGTAAATTAAAACAAATTACAGTATGATGTTGTTACTCTTTAATGGAATTCAATTTTAAAGAGCGTTAATTTTCATCTTGAATTCCCTAGATTTAAAAAGAAACCTTTAACTGTGAAATAAAATAAAAGAAGAAAAAGACTGTTAAAAACTTGAATGATATTCTTAAATGTAAATGCTGATCGTTATTCCAGGTAGTTACTTTGAAGTGTGAAGCAATTACGAACGAAATTATTACCAAACGTGATCTCCTTTTTTCTCGTTCACTTCAATCGCTTCCAATTTCTTTTTCTTATATAAAATAGCCCTGAAATGTGATAAAACAGCCGACAATAAACATTTCGTGATGCATGCAGGTGCTTTGTTTTCTCAACAAAAAAAAGGCCATTTCCCTTACAAAGTAACGCAAAACGGTAATTCACTATCACGATTTGAACCAGAGAAGGTTAACTATTCAACTTTATCTGTCTTCCACCTATTCCACCAATCATATTTATAGATCTGGTATTTTTATTTTCCCGATGAAACATCCAATCAAAGATACGTCAAATGTTGTTGCCAGGTCATAAAAGAATTTAATTTGTGAATCTTCTTTCACTGTTGATGTTCCTCAAAAAGTTTCACCATACCACGTCCACGATGATCAAGATTTTTTTCGCTGATATGTCTAAGTTAATTTCCGGGTCGCAGATGTTTGCTGTGAGTGGTATTAAAGGCCCGCTAATGACTTGATGTTGCCCAAATGAAGATATTATCGATAATTTGTCTAGACTTATTAAGCTTGGGAATCATCAAATCAATTTATTTATAAGGAAAGAATGAAGCATTCGTCTGCTTATAGAAACAGGTGGTTGGTATTATAAAGCGTGGGTGAGATTATATGAATTGCGGAGGATATCTGCACTTTTTAAGAAATTCGTGCAAAAACAATAAAAAGTTTTTTCAAATATACGAATGGGCCACTTAACCTTTGGCACTCTTAAGGATTTCCAATCGATAAATTACATGGTTATTTTCTGGAATTAGGGAATGTTTATTATTCGAGTTTATGTGTTTGTTTCCCCCCTCTTCTACGAATCATACTTACAGATCTTGTATTTCTTTTGAAAAAACACCCAATCAAGCGCTGTTTTGGAGATCAGAAAATAATTTAATTTGTGGAGTTTCATTCGTTTTTGAGGTCCTTTAAACAAAAAAATCCACATTATGTCCACGATGATCAATATTTTTTCCGCCGGTATGTCTAAGTTAATTTCCGGGTGGCAGATGTTTGCTGTGGGAGGTATAAAAGGCTAGCTAATTGCTTAATATCTATAGCCCAAATGATGATGTTATCGATAATTTGTCTAGACTTATTAAGCTTGGGAATCATCAAATCAATTTATTTATAAAGAAGGAATGAAGCATTCGAGGTGATTGGTATTATAAAGCCTGGGTGAGATAGGAATTGCGGAGAAAACGGATACTTTTTAGGAAGTTAGACCTGGATTCTTTTTAGTCTAATTGATCATTTTTATTTTATTAATTTCTTCTCTTTAGTTTTGTGTTTGTTATTTTGTTAAGTTGGTTATTGCCGATAAAATGTATATAAAATTTACTTACATCATTTAGGATGTATTTACGATCTGTATTAGCACAGAGGTCAATTGAATTTTGAACACACTAGCTATTGGAAAAGGGGTCGAAATTTAGAATTATGATAAATTCCTTTTGAAGATAATTTAGCATAAAATTTCGCTTGTTGCGGTCAGGGAGCGATTGAGCTGCTTAGCATCTTACCCTGCGCTTCAGTAGAGATTTAAATGCTCTAGCCCATTGTTTCTCAACCTTTTTGGTCGAATGACCTCTTAATAAGTAAAAGAAAATGAAGAGAAATGAAAACTTTGCGACACTTTGTCCATCACAGCTTAAAAATCGAGAAAAGATAACAAAGAAAAAACTTTTTGAAGTAAAACTGAGAACAATTATTTATTATAAATTTGCATCCAATGCTAGACAAGTTTTGTTATGCCCGTCGATGTGAATACAAAGGTTTAGTTCCCAGGAGGCTTAAAACTATTAATTCCTATTCCACATAGTATTTTATGAAAATAATTTTTCACCTATGTTGTTAAAAACTAAATACAGGAATCTTCTGTAATCACTTGAAAACAATTTGTTTTTATCTTTTTCTAAAATAATACCAACTTCTAAAACAAGAAACTTTTAATTGAAAAACTTTAATGGAAAAACTAATTTACCCATCCTATTAAAATCTAATGAGCAATACAACATCTTGTTCTGGAATTTCTTTAAAATATATATGTTTAAGCTTTGACTCTGATATTAAAGCTAATTATTTAAGGTCACATATCAATGATGCCATTAATTCGAAAATAAGCTAGAGTATCGAGCTTACATGAGGCCGGGGCCACAATTAAAAACACAAATCAAATGGCGGGCCGCAACTTTATCAAAATTTTATGTAGGACTCTTTTATGTTTGAAGGAACATTAAATATTACATTCAGATTTTTACCAAGTTGTACAAAATAAAAGTATTGAATTATAAATTAAAATAAGAAATAGATTTTTAAAAATATTTAATTGCATATTAAAAAATTCGGGATACAATAACTTTAATGTGCCCCTATGTATTAAACAATTGATGTGCAACAGATGTCTAATTGTTAAGATAACTTTAAAAAGGTTGGTATTAAAACTTACGTAGTAGCACACAAAATGTTCAATGAGAAAATTGAGGTTTGTCTGCTGCAACCACCAGAAAATAGATAGTTACATTTTAAATTTAAAATTTACAAATGTGTGTGTAAATATTTTCGTCCAAAATGAGTGGTTTCAAAAAGTTAAATCGGAGAATTTCTTCGAGAAAATTTCTGATGCACGCACGCTAAATTATATTCAGAAAATACAAAAAAAAATTAAATAAAAAAGAACAACATACACGATTTTTTTTGTATCTGAATAAATATTTTCTTGGATGCAAAACCTGAGAAAAAATTTTTTTTGCACCGTCGGTATGTTAAATTTCACAGAAACGAAGAAATTAGGTTTTTATTAACGAGAAAAGTATTTTAAACCCATACAGATTTCTTACGAAAATTGTCCGCAAAAAAATGACAACTAATATATTTTAGTTCGCGGGCCACAAAAAAGAGCTTCGCGGCCGCCGGGCCGCCAGTTGGAAACCACTGAGCTAGAAGTAGTTTTGTTCGTAACACCATTTTCCCTGTATTGTTTCTCTGCATTAATATTGAAATTTAAGTTCATATATTAAAGTTTATTATCTTCAGGCTAAATATCAAGGATGGCGTTTTTTCAAAACTGATAAGCTAAAAGCGTTTTTTTTTTTTTTTTAACACCATTTTCTCTGCATTGTTTCCCTTCATTTATGCTATTGTCATTTGCGTTCACATATTAAAGTTTATTATCTTCAGGTCAAATATCAATGATGCAATTATTTCAAAAACAGAAAGCTAAAAGCGGTTTTGTTTGTAACACCATTTTCTCAACATTTTTTTTTTAAAGAAAAAAAAAGTATTTTGAGTATCTAACAGGAAAAAAAACTTAAGAAAAAATGAAGCAAAAAAAAAAAAGGCCCTTGACTTAATAAAGTAGACACAAATAAAATCTTCAGCAGCATTACCGGCGTCAAAACACGAAGTTAATTACAGAAGATTAGTCTACATTCGGGACAGGGTAAAAAAAACGGGATGTTTTGGCGCATGAAGGGGTTAAAAACGCGATTCATTCCTTAAAGTTGAAAGTAATCTAATTGAAAAGTAATGAAAACCCCGCCTTTAGTTAAGGACCTTGGATGAAATGACCCTGCCAAAAAGACAGAAAGAATCGAGATGCCAAATTGGATTCCGAGGCGAGACATTTAAGCTAGACCGCCAAAGAAGGAAACCTTAATGAGCAGAATAAATTCGTTACGGCCAAAATGTTTATGCAGAGCAGCTAAATGAGTAAGAGAACGCTAATGTATTTTTAACGATATCAAAAAATACAAACAAAATAGAACTTTTTCATGATAGCATGTTAAGTAAGAATCAAGAATTCTCATATTTCTGATAATAAGATGGAATTTAGGTCATTGTCTTTCTTTGTTTTTTTTCCAGATTTGTAAATAAATTGATGTAAATATAAATAAATGGAAATTTTATGTTACTAAGGTAAAAGTATTAAACATAATGAATTTGCGTGTATAAATAAGTAATCTTTAACTAGAAATAAAAGTTAACAGAACAAAGCTAATTTTTTTTTCCTTCAATTTATTGAAGTTATACAATTTCTTTAGCAAGTAATTAAACAAAGTATTAAGTAATAAATTAAGATATTAAGTCATTAAACAAAATATTAAACATAATTAACAATTTCAGCGTTATCTTTAACTAGAATCAAAAGTTATAATAGAATAAAGAGCTTTTTTTTTAAAAAAAAACTTTCTTTGTTTGCTAGAGTTACATTTTTTTCTTTTTAAACTATAGCAAGTAATTAAACAAAATATTAATATTTCGAAACGAAATTAAGCATCATATTTAAAAATGAAATAAATTATCTATTTGTTATTCATTTAGGTATAATCTATTTCAAGACATAGTAATGAAACTAATAAAACGATAATGATACGAAACCAGTTCATAATATAATAAAATAAAAACAACTTTATTTAATGAAAGTATTTTTACTTTCGTCGTTCGAGTTAGTCAATTTTTTTAAACTATAGCAAATAATTAAGCAAAGTAATAAAATATAATAAGCAATATGTGTATAAATAAGTAATTAAATAAGTAGTAATAAGTATAAATAAGTAGAATTAAAAGTTATAATGGAATAGAGCGCATTTTTTATATTTTATTTTGTTAGAGTTACTCAATTTTTTTAAACTAAAGCAAGTAATTAAACAAAATATTCATAATCCAAAACTAAGAATGTTATTAATAATTAAATGGATAATCTATTTGTTCCACGTGTAGGTAAAATCTATTTCAGATATTGTAATGAAACTAGTAAAACGATAATGATACGAGACCAGTTAATAGTATAATAAATAAAAACAACTTTTTAATAAAAGTATTTTGAAAGTCTTATTTTAGTAATTTTAAAGTATTATAGTATTTTATTAAATTTTTATTAATAATTTACATAAATTTAATTTTTTTAACAATTTTGTATATATTTTTAAATAATTTAATTATACATAATTTTAAAGTATTATTAGTCTTATTTAAGTACTGTTTTAACTATTAAGTAGAAATTAGAGTATTTTTAAGTACTTATTGTAAACAAAAAGCGATAAGTAATTCGGAATAAAACAATTTAGAACACTTTGGTATATATTTCACTAAGTTGCTATTTTAGCAATGTAAAAACTGCATGTTCTGTTGTGGTTACAAAGATTTAGTGAAGAAAAAACATGTTAAGTGTCAATTTGGTAACGATTAAGATTTTAGGTTTACTTTTAGGTACAGATTTTAGGTAACACTTAAGATATTTTATACGTAAGAATAAAAAAAAAATTCTACCAAGTTTTAAAAAACTATATAATTTTCAGTAATAAAGCTTTTTGGCATTTTTATACATTCTAAATATGTTGCTTCAAATTTACTAGAAATTTCATTCAAGATGATTTTCAATTCATGTTTTCAACAAACAGATAATTTTCATCCAATTCATCACAGTTTTTTTTTTTTTTTTTTTTTTTTTTTTTTTTTTCTTCACTAGACACACTTTGAATCGAATCTTTCAATCTTATAATGGATTTACAAAATTCTCGTTTTGTCATAACCCTAGCAACAATTTTACATTAGCCCCAGTTGAGCTCAATATGGATCCTATAAGAACATGAACCAAGGGATCAATATTGTGATGTCTTGATTTTTTAATATTGATCGTAGAATAGATTTTAATATTGAGCAATAACAATTCTATATAGGACTAATATTGGTTGAAAAGAAAAAGTGGATGTAAAATACCGGAGGAAATGGGCAATTCCATATAAGGTCGATATTGGTTAAAAAGTTGTAAAATACCGAAGGAAATGGGCAATTCTATATAAGGCCGATATTGGTTAAAAAGTAGTTGTAAAATACCGGAGGAAATGGACAATTCTATATAAGGCCGATATTGGTTAAAAAGTGGTTGTAAAATACCAGGAGAATGGACAATTCTATATAAGGCCGATATTGGTTAAAAAGTGGTTGTAAAATACCGGAGAGAATGGGCAATTCTATACAAGGCCGATATTGGTTAAAAAGTGGTTGTAAAATACCGGAGAGAATGGGCAATTCTATATAAGGCCGATATTGGTTAAAAAGTAGTTGTAAAATACCGGAGAGAATGGGCAATTCTATATAAGGCCGATATTGGTTAAAAAGTAGTTGTAAAATACCGGTGAGAATGGGCAATTCTATATAAGGCCGATATTGGTTAAAAAGTGGTTGTAAAATACCGGAGGAAATGGGCAATTCTATATAAGGCCGATATTGGTTAAAAAGTGGTTGTAAAATACCGGGAGAATGGGCAATTCTATATAAGGCCGATATTGGTTAAAAAGTAGTTGTAAAATACCGGAGAGAATGGGCAATTCTATACAAGGCCGATATTGGTTAAAAAGTGGTTGTAAAATACCGGAGAGAATGGGCAATTCTATATAAGGCCGATATTGGTTAAAAAGTAGTTGTAAAATACCGGAGAGAATGGGCAATTCTATATAAGGCCGATATGGGTTGGATAATGGATGCAAAATATTAGGCTTATCAAACAATTCTACATAGGACCAATATCGGGAAAATATCATCTTTTTTTACCCTTATTGATTCAAGATTCATGAATATAGGTCCAATGAGGACCCTAGTTATTTTTCTGCTAGGGAAGATTCATATAGAAAAACAGAAATTATCCAGTATTATAATTCCAAAATATTTCTGATTTCTGTTCCCTCTTTTAATTTTTTTTATTTATTATTGAACTGCCTGTGAAACCTCGATAACCGTCCAAATTTAACACAACGAATCTGGACATATGTTTATATAATTCACAAAGCCCTTCAATTGCTAATTTGAAAATCTGACTTATAATAATATTTACCTTAACTCTTTAGATATACTAGAAAACATTTTTAAATAATTTATATTGCATTAGATAATTAATCTCCTTGGACCTGCATAATAAATACATAAAATGTTCAGTTTTTAAGTTTTTCGATTCGGAAATACATTAAAAATGTCTTTGTAACAATTTCAAATCAATTGACATTTGTATTCACATCTATTTCTATTTATAAGCCAAGAGAGAAAAAGGAGAATGTAAGATATTATTGAACAAAGGTGGGTCCGCCCTGTAATGTTTTCTTTCCTACAATCATTTGATAGAAAGGTTGACAAGGTTCGCTCTTTTTCGTCACTGACTTCTTGAGTGCTCTTATGATAGAGTTTTAGTGGTTTGACCAGTCTCTCTTAAGAGTTGACCTTTCCTTTGTAGACAATGTTTATAGCTTGCCTCTTCAGAAACTCTCCAATTCTTTATTTTCTTCTTCTTCAAAGTAATTTTGCCGTTTATTTATTTTCAAGATAAGTTCATTTGATTGTCCCCATAGAACAAAAAATTAAGATCTAGATTTCATTTTCTTTTTTAAACTTCTGTGAATAACGACTTAAATTATCTTAATTGAAGAGATACGTGGAAAAACATGTTAAGTGTCATTGTATGGGATTTAAGAAATAAATTCTAGAATGTAAAGAAACACCGGTAAACTGTTTTCAAAAACACCTATTTCTTTCTCTTCAGAGGAAATTAAATGGTCTCAGCTCTTAGCTAAACTATGATGACATCACAACGTGTTTTTTCAGCTCAGCCTTTTAATTGTGATCATTAGCGAAATTCTTCATGAATTTTGAAACAGCATTGCGATAATATATGGCTAAAATTTGAGATTATTATAGCGACATGTTGCAAGCCCTAATTGCTATATCATTTTTTTTAATGTAAAATAAATGTAAGCCTTCATTGCTAAATACATGAAAAAGGCTAAACATTTTGATTCCCACCTCACCTCTTTGCTATACTTTTCTAATAGTGCATATCAGAGTTGGGCAAAAAAGTGATCAATTAATAGTACATAATAACAACATATCATAATTTTGATTGCATCTGTAATCGTAATTACAATATCGATTAAAGTAATCGATTGCTTATAATCATTATTACATGTATAACTGATTACAGTGATTACAACATCGATTACAGATGTAATCGTTATTACAATAATCGATTACAATAGTCGATTGTTGTAATTGAATGATTAAAAGTAATTGATTGTTGCAATCCCAATTATAGTTGTAATCAAAATTATGATATTTTGTAAACATGATTACAAGTAATTGATTACTATAATCGACTATAGTAATCACAATTACTGCTGCCATCAAAATTTGCAATCATAATTACGAGTAATTGATTACTGTAATGGAAAAATGTAACTGAGAACATTTTTGGCCGATTATGATGTAATCAGAGATCGTGATTACTTGTAATCACAACACCTGTAATCATGATTACAAGTAATTAATTACATAGCAGTGATTATCTGTAATTAATTACAGTTGTAATCGATTACTATAATCGACTCCCACTCTGGCGCACATACAATCACTTTCAAAATAAATAAATAAATAAATAAAGACGATGATAATTTGAGCAGCATTAAACTATGGCTAGTAAAAGATTAAAATGAAGTAATCATTTGCGTAGACATTAATCCTATCAATGTTGAAATTAAATTAATTATATTTGTAGTTTTTCACTTCCATGACGAACGTACAATGATACGAGCAGTAACTGCAGTTGGAAATAAGTAAAGACACCATTTCTCCCTCGTAAAGAAGTTGTGTTTAGTTTACTACTGTTTATAATTACCTTGGTCAAAGGATAATTACAATAACTCAATTCTTTAACTAAAGAAAAAGGATTTGGATTTATAGAAGAATAACATTTTTCAGAGCAACGAGAGAAATGCAAATCATTGATTCATAATAACGTTAACATTTAATTAATTTTGAAACGGCACTTTAAGTAACAAGAGTGTTATAAAATAAGAAATGAAATAATAAGAAAATAAGAAATCATACGATTTACATAGTAATTACTTTTTTATAAGATTTTTATAAGAAGATTATGCATAATCGATTATTACAATAACAAAGAAATATTTCCTTTAATTTTATCATCTCAGTTATTAATTTCCAGGAAAAATAAATTTATTTGAATTTAATAAGCGCTTTCAACCAACATCATTGTTTGTTTTTTTATCTTCATATCTCAATAAATTAGCTGACCAACGCCCACCGCTGTCAAGATATTAAATGCATGAAACTTCAACTTTCATTATACATTCATAAATAAAACTCTTAACTCATTTCTGTTTCTTTTCGTCTGACAAGCTTGAAATCAAGTATTGAGTTGTCGCTTAGAAAAATTAAAAATGGTGTATTATACAGGTTATCTTTTTGAAGAAAATAAAATCATTAAAAAGAATTTAATTTCACAGTGAGTCCATTTTTTAATTCAATTTAGAATTTCTTATTTCTATAAATTGATTGAGTTTTTATGCTAATTTTCTATCTAATTCAAGCAGTGGCGCAGTTGTAATGTACGTTCGAGGAGAGTAATCATCAGTTATCTCCTTATATCATTTATATATATATATATATATATATATATATATATATATATATATATATATATATATATATATATATACGCTTCAATCAACATCCTTAACATCCTTTTAAGATATATGCGAATTTACTCGGTAATGTAAAAAGTACTGATACTGTGATATTATGTTTCAACGTTGGTAAGAGTTTTCGGAGTGTGTACATTAGCTGCAGAATAATAAGTTGAAACAACATTACCGTTATAATTATTGAAACACACAATTAAAATCTCTCTTAAACTTGATTATACCTGAATGAAACAAGTATTAATTTAACACCTTTTTTTAAAGTTTTTGGAAAATTTACACTGTATTATGAATTAAAGTACCTTATTCTTTCTTACCATCTTTTTTAAGCAAGAAAAAGGGTAATAACAATCCTATTTTACTTTTACTGAAACAAGATCAAAGTTGTGAGTCGAAGACTAATGAAAAAAAAATTGCTGTACTAATTTTTAAAATTTGGTACGCTAGTTATGCAAAATTCAAATTAATAATATAATTAACACTTCAACTAGTTGACAATTAACTATTTAAAAATAAAAATAAATAAATGTTCATATTTACTAGTAAAAGTACAATAGGATTGCTATCGCTCTTTTTCTCAATTACGATCTTATTTTACGGAGTTTAGGGAGTGATTCCGCATTCCGCAGTTGCTACACTTTTGGTAGTTTTACGACTCTCATTTTATTAGTTTGTAACAAATTTAACGAAGGTAACTTAGAATTATGTACGTAACCAGCATTTTAATGTGACTGCCCACATCCGTTGCGTCATTTCGTCAGCAATAAATGTGATATACGATTTTCAGTGGGCAAACTTTTAAAATAGTTTAGCGTCCCTTTCATTCCTTCTTTACTTAGACCACTTTTTCTTCCAAATTTTTAGATTCCGAAAAAAAAAAAGAAGTCAGAATTCGAAAATTTCAATAAATTATTTAATACATATTATTAAATATATATTTCGTTTAAAATGCAAACTTTTTATAGCATTGCGAATGTCGTTTTCTGGCTGATAAAAGAATTATTTATAAATAATGCGTTATCAATAAGGTAATTACAAAAATTATACAGAACTGCAGCACATTATCTTATGGTATAACAGCTAAGTCCTATATATCTTTAGGCTAACTATATGTTAACTATAGTGCGTGTTAACTATATGTATATAATTAATTATTTAATACATATTACTAAAAATATATTTCGTTTAGAACGCAAACTTTTTATAGCATTGCGAATGTCGTTTTCTGGCTGATAAAAGAATTATTTATAAATAATGCGTTATCAATAAGGTAATTACAAAAATTATACAGTACTGCAGCACATTATCTTATGGTATAACAGCTAAGTCCTATATATCTTTAGGCTAACTATATGTTAACTATAGTGCGTGTTAACTATATGTATATAATTAATTATTTAATACATATTACTAAAAATATATTTCGTTTAGAACGCAAACTTTTTATAGCATTGCGAATGTCGTTTTCTGGCTGATAAAAGAATTATTTATAAATAATGCGTTATCAATAAGGTAATTACAAAAATTATACAGTACTGCAGCACATTATCTTATGGTATAACAGCTAAGTCCTATATATCTTTAGGCTAACTATATGTTAACTATAGTACGTGTTAACTATATGTATATAATTAATTATTTAATACATATTACTAAAAATATATTTCGTTTAGAACGCAAACTTTTTATAGCATTGCGAATGTCGTTTTCTGGCTGATAAAAGAATTATTTATAAATAATGCGTTATCAATAAGGTAATTACAAAAATTATACAGTACTGCAGCACATTATCTTATGGTATAACAGCTAAGTCCTATATATCTTTAGGCTAACTATATGTTAACTATAGTGCGTGTTAACTATATGTATATAATTAATTATTTAATACATATTACTAAAAATATATTTCGTTTAGAACGCAAACTTTTTATAGCATTGCGAATGTCGTTTTCTGGCTGATAAAAGAATTATTTATAAATAATGCGTTATCAATAAGGTAATTACAAAAATTATACAGTACTGCAGCACATCATCTTATGGTATAACAGCTAAGTCCTATATATCTTTAGGCTAACTATATGTTAACTATAGTGCATGTTAACTATATGTATATAATTAATTATTTAATACATATTACTAAAAATATATTTCGTTTAGAACGCAAACTTTTTATAGCATTGCGAATGTCGTTTTCTGGCTGATAAAAGAATTATTTATAAATAATGCGTTATCAATAAGGTAATTACAAAAATTATACAGTACTGCAGCACATCATCTTATGGTATAACAGCTAAGTCCTATATATCTTTAGGCTAACTATATGTTAACTATAGTGCGTGTTAACTATATGTATATAATTAATTATTTAATACATATTACTAAAAATATATTTCGTTTAGAACGCAAACTTTTTATAGCATTGCGAATGTCGTTTTCTGGCTGATAAAAGAATTATTTATAAATAATGCGTTATCAATAAGGTAATTACAAAAATTATACAGTACTGCAGCACATTATCTTATGGTATAACAGCTAAGTCCTATATATCTTTAGGCTAACTATATGTTAACTATAGTGCGTGTTAACTATATGTATATAATTAATTATTTAATACATATTACTAAAAATATATTTCGTTTAGAACGCAAACTTTTTATAGCATTGCGAATGTCGTTTTCTGGCTGATAAAAGAATTATTTATAAATAATGCGTTATCAATAAGGTAATTACAAAAATTATACAGTACTGCAGCACATTATCTTATGGTATAACAGCTAAGTCCTATATATCTTTAGGCTAACTATATGTTAACTATAGTGCGTGTTAACTATATGTATATAATTAATTATTTAATACATATTACTAAAAATATATTTCGTTTAGAACGCAAACTTTTTATAGCATTGCGAATGTCGTTTTCTGGCTGATAAAAGAATTATTTATAAATAATGCGTTATCAATAAGGTAATTACAAAAATTATACAGTACTGCAGCACATCATCTTATGGTATAACAGCTAAGTCCTATATATCTTTAGGCTAACTATATGTTAACTATAGTGCGTGTTAACTATATGTATATAATTAATTATTTAATACATATTACTAAAAATATATTTCGTTTAGAACGCAAACTTTTTATAGCATTGCGAATGTCGTTTTCTGGCTGATAAAAGAATTATTTATAAATAATGCGTTATCAATAAGGTAATTACAAAAATTATACAGTACTGCAGCACATTATCTTATGGTATAACAGCTAAGTCCTATATATCTTTAGGCTAACTATATGTTAACTATAGTGCGTGTTAACTATATGTATATAATTAATTATTTAATACATATTACTAAAAATATATTTCGTTTAGAACGCAAACTTTTTATAGCATTGCGAATGTCGTTTTCTGGCTGATAAAAGAATTATTTATAAATAATGCGTTATCAATAAGGTAATTACAAAAATTATACAGTACTGCAGCACATTATCTTATGGTATAACAGCTAAGTCCTATATATCTTTAGGCTAACTATATGTTAACTATAGTGCGTGTTAACTATATGTATATAATTAATTATTTAATACATATTACTAAAAATATATTTCGTTTAGAACGCAAACTTTTTATAGCATTGCGAATGTCGTTTTCTGGCTGATAAAAGAATTATTTATAAATAATGCGTTATCAATAAGGTAATTACAAAAATTATACAGTACTGCAGCACATCATCTTATGGTATAACAGCTAAGTCCTATATATCTTTAGGCTAACTATATGTTAACTATAGTGCGTGTTAACTATATGTATATAATTAATTATTTAATACATATTACTAAAAATATATTTTGTTTAGAACGCAAACTTTTTATAGCATTGCGAATGTCGTTTTCTGGCTGATAAAAGAATTATTTATAAATAATGCGTTATCAATAAGGTAATTACAAAAATTATACAGTACTGCAGCACATTATCTTATGGTATAACAGCTAAGTCCTGTATATCTTTAGGCTAACTATATGTTAACTATAGTGCGTGTTGACTATATGTATATAATTAATTATTTAATACATATTACTAAAAATATATTTCGTTTAGAACGCAAACTTTTTATAGCATTGCGAATGTCGTTTTCTGGCTGATAAAAGAATTATTTATAAATAATGCGTTATCAATAAGGTAATTACAAAAATTATACAGTACTGCAGCACATTATCTTATGGTATAACAGCTAAGTCCTATATATCTTTAGGCTAACTATATGTTAACTATAGTGCGTGTTAACTATATGTATATAATTAATTATTTAATACATATTACTAAAAATATATTTCGTTTAGAACGCAAACTTTTTATAGCATTGCGAATGTCGTTTTCTGGCTGATAAAAGAATTATTTATAAATAATGCGTTATCAATAAGGTAATTACAAAAATTATACAGTACTGCAGCACATCATCTTATGGTATAACAGCTAAGTCCTATATATCTTTAGGCTAACTATATGTTAACTATAGTGCGTGTTAACTATATGTATATAATTAATTATTTAATACATATTACTAAAAATATATTTTGTTTAGAACGCAAACTTTTTATAGCATTGCGAATGTCGTTTTCTGGCTGATAAAAGAATTATTTATAAATAATGCGTTATCAATAAGGTAATTACAAAAATTATACAGTACTGCAGCACATTATCTTATGGTATAACAGCTAAGTCCTGTATATCTTTAGGCTAACTATATGTTAACTATAGTGCGTGTTAACTATATGTATATAATTAATTATTTAATACATATTACTAAAAATATATTTCGTTTAGAACGCAAACTTTTTATAGCATTGCGAATGCCGTTTTCTGGATGATAAAAAAATTATTTATAAATAATGCGTTATCAATAAGGTAATTACAAAAATTATACAGTACTGCAGCACATTATCTTATGGTATAACAACTACGTCCTATATATCTTTAGGCTAACTATATGTTAACTATAGTATAATTGAATAATCCAGTTCAAGCAATCAGCCACCGTCATTTTGCAAAGCATCAGGCAAATTGGAGAAGTCCTCAGTGTTTTCGAATCAGCCTGGCACTTGTCTAAATACCGTGAGTCTATATATCTTTAGGCTAATTGAAAATTATATCATTCATCGCTCAGTTATACTGATTTATTTCAGGCTGCAAATTTCATTACACTGATAGAAGAAAATACTTATTTTAAATAGTCCTATTAACGTTGTTTTTCTAAGCTCTGCCGCCAAGGAAAATAAAAAATCCGCCAGTTTAAGGGCCTTAACACTTGAAGCTATATACATAACCTTGCAGTGAAGAATTATCCGGGCTTTAGAACAGACAAATAACTTAAATATTTTAAAAGTTATTAAACTTTTTTTTAAAAAAATCGCCAATTTGGTGCCACTTTTCCACCTAGATGAAAATTATCGAATTACTGCATAATTCTCAGATATTGCAAATTTTTATGAGCCCAGACAATGCAGCTTTGGAGTAAGATTTTAAATACTAAAAAATTAGACCATAAACGTTTTTCGTTTTCACAAAACTATGGCTTTTTTTCATATTGACGTTTAGCGCCATTTCCAAAATAAGCATACAGTACTGGCTTTAGATAGATTAAACGTGACCCAACAGTCATGAGTTGCAAACTTATAGCAGTTATAAAAATAGCATATTATTCTCAACAAAAAAAAAATCATTTCATAAGACGACGCAGCCTTCGAAAAACAGCCTTAAAGGCTTGTTGCAATTAGTTTAGACAGATTCAATCTGAGTCTTCGCGCATTTCTTAAATAGGCATATAGGCTGACTGTAATAAACCTAATAGAAAATACTGAAAACTTCTCCATGTAGCCTACGCATTACAAAACGCCGGCGACATCGCAAAATGCAGGCATATAAATAACAGCTGAAATTAAATTCTTGCTTAGTGCGTAATGTTTCAGTAATTTGCAGAAAAAAAATTTATTCTAAAAAACTCTTAGTAAATAGATATAAAAAAAAAAACTATTCATCGAGATTTTAAATCATACTTTTAACTCACCATAGAGGTTGCATCAAAGAAAATGTATGACAATATCTAAAACCTTTTCAGTAAACTAACACAAAAAAAAAAAGAAGAAGAAGAAGATCTATTTATTTTTAAATAAACTAATAAAAATAATAAACTGGCAACAAAGACAATATTGTCATTAAATAAGCATATAAGTAAAAAGCCTGTGATTCACAAATAAAAGAAGATGAATGGAATTTATTTTCTTGAATTCTGGTGAGTCATATGAAGATCAAATGGTTCACCGAAAAAAAAAAAGAAAAGGAAAAAAAAAAAAAAAAAATCTTTTCTGAGCATCGTTTGTACACCTGCAATAATGATATTAGTGACCGCTTTCACTTTGAAAAAAAAAAAAAAAAAAAAAAGAGAAAAAGAAAAAAAAAAAGCAATAACATTGACTATCAAGGTTCGTTTTTATAAGGGTTGCCCTGAACTTTTTATTCCCTCACAGTAATAATTTCTCCATGCAATAACGGTAACAATAAAAAAAAAAAGATATACATGAAATGTAACCAGCTAAAAATGGTATTACACAAACATGCTATAATAGAATAAAGCTAATTTTATTTTTTCTAATTTATAATTGTGTTTGAAAAATAACGCCTGACTCATTCTATGTTATTTTTTCCTTAGCAGCAAGATATTAATATTTTTAAAAAATTATGTTGCCTCAATTCATGTAAGCACTGAATGCATCATAAATCCGTTCTTCATCTTATTCGACGAAGATTTCTTTTTCAAATATTTAAAACTGAAAAATACATTATTTTAAGTTAAAGAAATTACATAAACTGAAAAACTATTTTCAATCATCAGATAACACCCAAGATAAGAAATATTTCCCAAGAAAAAAAAAAATGCAAACTGAAAAATGTAATTCTTATGAATCACTGAAATAATCAAATCCAAATTCAATCTTACCTGGTAGAAAATATTTTAGTGAATCAAAGTTAAATGATTAAAAACGTTTTTATGGAAAAAAAGGTTCAACAAAATCAACGTTAACAAATTTTTGATGAATCTAACTGAGAAAAACAAAACAAAAAAAAAGCTGCATTTCTTTTTCACGATAATAACTGCTGCTACGAAAACTTAATACATTTATGTGTGTATATTAACTTACAAAGCATAATTTTGAGTTAACATAAATGTTTATTTTAAACAATTTAAAGGTTAAAACCGACGTTTTTAAAGCACTTAACTATTACCCTATGGTTCAATGAATAAAACCTTCGATTGATCTATTTTTCATTTACAAATAATTTTTATATTTACAAAATCCACAACTAGATTAAAGAATTTGAGTTAATCAGGTACATTTTCAAATATTGTTCAACTAACACATTTAATCTATATTTCTATTTTTCTTAACTTTTACAGCAATATTGTCAAGTCAGCCAAATGAGCGATAGAAGTACGTTTCTAGTGGATCACTGTGCAGTAAGTTTCGTCTTCCCGTTCAAGCTGAGAAATGTCGACCTCTTGACCTCACCCCTTACCTGTCACTACAATCGAGGCAGCGTAAATCGCCGAGATCATTTCCTTTATGGGCGGGAAACTTTCACTTCTCAGTACGCACATACCCACTGATCTTGGATTGAATAACAAGGGGAAAAGTACAATCGTATTAATCATATTGTTTACGCAGCTCTCTTTTCTCAAATATTAGCAATGCTAGACGTTTTAAAAGGGAAATTGATTGTAAGATCGTGATTGAACTAACAAACAGATTTCCCATATATAGCTCTACTATTTCTAAGCCAATACAAAAAAAAAAAAAACATTTAATAGTAACGGGCCTTGCGAGTAAATAAAATACGGATCAAATCACTCCTGAATCCTTTTATACAGGGGAAAAAATCGGGTGAAATTACCCTAAACGAGTTACGAGTTTTTTGGTGTTTCCAAAGAGCCAGACTTTTACCATATTCAGGAAATTTTGACCATACTTTTTTTCTCAGTGTAGCAACTGAAATAAAAGAAAATTTAGTCTGGTAGATAGGTAATTTCAACAAAATTATAAATATTCCCACTTTACATACGTATCTAAGAGCCAGAAGTAGTTCCGAAATGAAAGGAAAAAAAAAGAAAAAAAGATGGAGATTAATCAAACCTAAATTAATGCTAATAGAAATATCGTTAAAATGTGCAATAAATTTAAATTACTGTGGAAAAAAAATACTTTAATAAATGTTATAAATGCTTTAAAGTAATATAAAAAATAATTCGATTTGATTAGTATTCCATCATGACAACTAAGACAGCAAAATGAACTGCTTAAACAAGTCTATAAAAATCAGATAAAACAGTTAAAAACTTAATATTTTTAGGCTTCACTCGATTTTTTTTTATGCCAAAGTATAGACAAATAAACTTCAATTTTATGTGTGCATAACTAACACAGTTAGAAAACTATTATTAAAGTATTAATACAAAATTATTTATACCATAAAATGAATCTTTATAAATTTTACTTATAAATTATACTAATAACATTATTCGAAACTGAGGTAGAAAACATTATTCGAAACTGAGGTAGAAAACATTATTCGAAACTGAGGTAGAAAAGATTTTTTTTGCGCAAACTGATCTAAAAAATGACCAATTTTCAAAATTGTCATTTAAAAAAAAAAAAAAAAATATTCATCCCTATAGCCCACTTAAGTAATCAGATTCTAAGCGTAATATTTTTACAATGATAATATAGTAAATCGAAGTTATAATATTTTACGATAGCAACAAATAAGGTATTTTTAATCAGTAATTTTTATTTAAAAAAATATAAAATAATGCATTTTGGGCATTCTTTACCATGCCATGTTTCACACTTTAAAAGAAACGAAACAACACTATTAGAGTCCTTAAAATTAAAACATGTTGAAAAAATTTTAGAATTTTTTTTCTTTTTTCATGTATACGCGTTCTCAGCATTTGAGCCTTAGAGCTTCTGCCATAATATTTACTAACGTGTTGAAAAGAACTACGTAATTAGTATCATTTTTACTAGTAAAACTCAATTTAAGAACAAGTATTTGTATTTTTTTCGTTAATCACATAAACAGTCATATTACAAAGACATAATTATCATTTCTTCAACTAAAATTGAATTTCAAAATAATCATAATTTTTTTTTTCAGTGTTAATAATAACAGAGCGTAGCTAAAAACTAATTATCAATTCTTCAACTAAAACTGAATTTAAAAAACAATCATTTCATTTATGTTTTTTTTTTTTCGTTGAAAATATGAACGGTCATATAGCAAAGATCTAATAATCATTTCATCAACTGAACTTGTATTAAAAAATAATTATGCTTTTTCTTCCATAATAATATCAAGAGCCATATTAGCCAAGATTTAATTATCATTTCTTCAACTAAAATTGAATTTAAAAAACAATCATTTCATTTATGTTTTTTTTTTTTTTTTCGTTGAAAATATGAACGGTCATATAGCAAAGATCTAATAATCATTTCATCAACTGAACTTGAATTAAAAAATAATTATGCTTTTTCTTCCATAATAATATCAAGAGCCATATTAGCCAAGATTTAATTATCATTTCTTCAACTAAAATTGAATTTAAAAAACAATCGTTAATACTTTTTCAGCGTTAATAATTTCAGAGAAACTGTGTAGCAAAAGATTAATTATCATTTCTTAAAAGATACATTTAAATGGATAGGAATGAATGAATGAATAAATAAGGGATTATTTGAAAATAAAAAAGTCTCTCCTATAAGAACAATTGATCTTATGTGAGATACACAGCAGTTGGTAAATCCGTTTCATCGACTCGACCTTCTGCGTTCCCACTACCAGTTCAAGATTTAAATAATACACACAAAAAAAAAAAAAATAAACGATCTTCTGTTATCTAAGTGATTTTTCATTAAATAAGGATTTGGGAGATAAAAAAACGATTAACTTAAAAGAGTTTTTAAAGCAAAGTTATTTAAATAGCACTATACGAAGCAATTTTCTAATTGAAGAAATAAATACATTATGAATTACGACAACAAAAAACACAGAATCAGTCTCTTAAAGAAATTTAAGTTGGATTCCATTATAAAAAAATATGAAACATATCCCATAAATATTCCGAAAGCATAATAATAATACTAAAAACTATTTAAATAAATGTGATATTACCAAATAATATTACCATTTTATCAACATACTTAAGCTAATTTAAGTGAACATTCAGTAAATATACCAAACAATGATGGATTCTTTTTTTTTTTTTTTTTTTTTTTTTTTTTTTTTTTTTTTAAAGTAAAATGCAAATTTATTCCCGATAATATTAAAAAAAGTTTGCGAAAATGAATAAAAATATTGTTTTTAATAAATGCTATTATTATCGCACCAGATTATAAATGTCTAAAATTACGATAAAAGTAGAATTTCCAGTAAGGAAAGAATTTTGACTATGGGAAGATTAAAATTTTGAGTAGATATAAATTATTCTACCTCTTTTTTTTTCTTTAATGGAAGGATAAATTTGTTTTTGAAAAATGAGTTTTAAAGAGACTAATTTTTTAAGCACCTGACCCAATTTTGAGTTTATAACTACAAAGTTCAACTCCGTAACCTTGTAATTTTCAGCCCAATCCAATTAAGACAAGGGACCTTCTAGATCAAGTACTGGGAGAAATTTGCCTTCATGGAGGTCTTCTTTTGATGAAACTAGTCCGCATTAACGTTACATGGTAAACCACAAAAACCCTCACGGTTAGCCTAAAATTATTTAAACAGAATACAAATGATGAAATAAAATAAAAAGCATTCTTAACAGAATAAATATTGTTAGCTAAAGTTTCATTATTGTGTGTGAGTGTCTCCCTCTCAAAACATATTATTTTTGAGAATAATTTTTGTTGTGTGTATGAGATTATTTATGTATGTATAAGACATGTATTTATGTATGAGTACAGAATTTATGTATTCGACTACAGATAAAACTTTTAAACAAAATCTTAATAATAAGAATTGACATTACTAAAATTTTATTCAATTATTTAAACAGACGGCAATTTTATTTAAACAGACTGCAAAATTCTGTTAAAAATTATTTAAACAGACTACAGACAAATATAGATATTTTGAAAAATGCTTTTAAAAAGAACAAAATCGATATTTAATACCAAAATTTGAAAGTAAACAAAATTTTGTTTTTAACCATATTGTTATTTTGTGAATAAAATTATTTGAATAGACTACAGACAAAAGTTACATACTATATTTAATATATATATATATATATATATATATATATATATATATATATATATCAGGGTTGGAGTTTTTGCCAGGATAGTGGCAAAAACCTGGTAAAAACCGGCAAAAACTGTCAAAAACCAAATTATTTAAATTGCTGATTAAATATTATTACAAATTACTTGAAGCAAATTGAAATCAATCATAAGGAATAATAATTTTGATACATTACATGAAAAAATTATTTATTAAATAATTTTAATTAATATAAGGGTAATAATTTTTAAAGGATTGAAAGTTTTTGACCTCTTTTCATTTTAAAATCCTTAAATAAATGTTTTTGTAACAAATTGTATTTTTTTTTTACTTCTTCATAATAACTTTTGATACGTATTATTTTACATATCACTCTTACACTATATTTAAAGAGAGACATAAGAAAGCTAAGATGGATGTTTTATTAGATAGATTTTGATAATCACCTCATTTCTCAATATTACTTCAAAATGCAAACAAAACTACACAATTTAAATTCTTGTATAATTTCCAGTGAATTTTGGGAATTAATGTCTCATTTACACTCATGTCCTTCTAGTAGTACTGCCATTGAAAGAGTGTTTTTGAATTTTTCATTTGTACAATCTAAAATTCGGAATAAGTTGACTCTAAATAATGTTTCAAAACTAGTGTTCTGTTATGCTATGTGGAGACAGCACAAATTGCATTGTGATGATTAATAAAGTATTGAATTTGGGCAAATTTAAAAAATTGCATTGATACTTGTATATTTTAATTAACTACACATGTTGATAGATATTTTATGTTTTAAATTATAGTTATATTAATTTAAAATAAGTTCATTTCACTGGAAAAAAAGAATAATCACTAATTTTCCGATCAATAATGTTTTAAACTACTAAAATGATATATTAATACATTATGATTTAATTATGGAATAATAATTTTGTTAATTTTTTTAAAATTATATATATTTATAGTATATATTTCAATTTTAGAAATAATTTTTTATCAAAAATGTGTTTTTGTCCTCTCATTCTGGAAAATATAGGTTTTTGCCAGTTTTTGCCACTTTGCTTGGCTAAAACCTGTTTTTGCCAAGACGGTTTTTACCATGGTTTTTTCCACCTGCGGCAAAATCTTGCCAACCCTGATAATGTAATGGCTCTGCGGTATATATATATATATATATATATATATATTCAAAGCAAGCAATTCGATACAAATAAAACTGAGTTCATGACAAAAAATATTAATTTTTAAACTCATTTTAATTTTATGAATACGAATGGAATTATTTGAATAGACGACAGGCAAAGGTTATTTATAATTATGCATAGTAATAGAAATAATGAAAGCGATTCATTTGATAAAACAAAAAAATTTAATGTCAAAAAACGTTAGTTTTCAAATTAATTATATTGTTATAAGTAAATCTGTTTGAATTAGCTATACAGGCAAATCTTACACAAAATCACGCATAAAAATAGAAAGAGTAAAAGTTTCACAACGACCTTCTGATTTGTTATGCAGGAACAGCTGGATTTCTTTTACAAATCAGTAACGCCTCAATGAAGTCTTCTTTTTTGACAACGGGATAAATTTTTAAAATATTTATGACACTTAGACATAATAAATACATGGTAGGGTGTAAAGCATTTGCGCTACCATACAATTCCTTAAAAGTTACACACACCCCAACAACAAAAATGTATAGTGAGTGGTTTATGAATGCCAAGTTCTTGAACTGCCATTTTGGGGTGAAAGCAAAAGCGGAAGTCTATATAGATAAAAAACAAATTATGCATAAATGTAGCTTAAATTTATAAACTTCTTTTTATTATGCAACTGCCATTTTTTTATTTTATTTATTTTTTTTTTTTTTAGAAAAATTCAATCGCATTAGTAATGAAAAAATACTTTTTCAGTAAGCATAGAAGTACAACCAAACATTCTGACATGTTGAGTACTGATTCATTTGCTATTCTTATTTATTTATTTTTGATAAATGATCTGAAACCTTTCTTATAAATTCAATCCCGAAAAGAAATTCTGCAATTTTAAATAGAAATAACGTACAGATAGATTCCTTTCCTTGCATTTATCCATAGAAGTTGAAAGTGAGATTAAATAGAAATACGTTTTCTAATAATAAAAAAAAGCTTAACTCTGGCTTATGTGGAGTCTAACTTTCTTATGTTTGCTAATGTGTTTTATTTAAACTTGAATTCCTTTCCTTAAATGTTACGTATAAGTGTGTGGATATAGAAAATATTTGGCAGTTACAGATTGTAATTAAATAGAAACATAATTTTTAATAAGGATTAAAAGAAGATTAATTTAATTAAAAGAAGAAAATTAATATACAGAGAGAGGTAGTTACAAAATTCCTAAAAATATAAGTCAAAAATTCATTTAATTCTTCAATTTAATTATAGGTCTAAATCTCCATAGATTGCCCATTTTCTATCTAAAGGGGTTTCTTTATTATTTAAACTAGTACTAGAACACAATATAATTTAAAGATATCCATATATATTTGAAGTACAAAAGATTTTAGTTTTCTAGAAATTGACTTTATAACCAAGGTTTGGCGATTTTATGGAAATGAAGCTCAAATAATTTTAATAATGTAAAGAACAAATAATTATAGTTTTGCACACAAAAATAATTTAAGTTTTACAACAAATTAATTATTTTCGCAAACAAATTATTAAATATTTTCACAAACGTTTCTTTTCCACCTTTGCACTTGATTTTCTCTTAAGAAACTTGGATTATAGTAACTCGCTCAAATAATTATTTTTTTAAAGAAATGCATCATGTTTCTTTTTATCTGATATACAATTATGTTTTCTTAAGATTTTTAAACATCGAGAAAACAGTTATAGCTAAAATGTGAAAATAAAATATAACACAAATTCCCTCCAAATGGCAAAAGAAAAAAAATGGAAGTATAACAAAGCTATTAACTATTTTCAGTTGTGAAAAGAATATGAAAATACAAAAGAAAAGAAACTTCGATTACAAACGCCCACACGGAATTTAATTCTGTGGGATCAATTTATCTTTTAATACCCCCCTTGCACCTTGAAATAAGCCCCGCCAATAAAACCTTATCATAGAAACTTGGAATTTTTTTTCTTCTTTTGCAATTCTTGTAAAAAAAATGGAAAAATATTCGGTAAATAATGAAGAAAATAACTGCTTCTATGACTAAAGGTACAGTCGATTTATAAAGATAAGTTAAGATTTAGGCTTGAAGATGATAAGAGCGTTTCTTAAAGATGATGTTTTGTTGTTCTCTTTTGTATTCTGAAAGATAATTTGTGCAATTGTTATCTTTTTAACTTTTTTTTCCTAGAAATTTTAACATAATATCACATGAAAATGAGTAGCCTCTTTTACTTCCTTAACTTGGATAACTTTTTTCTGTATAAAATGTTCGGATAAAATAACGTTGAGGATTTGTATTTTTAGAATTCATGATGTATGCTTTATGTGTCAAATAATACAAAAAGAAGTTTTAAATGTCTCTAACTAGTAAACTACTGAACATTTTCACATTTTCTAACAAAACTAAAACATGAATAATATCAAAAGCAAAATATCTAAGAGCTAAACTTTATATTAAGTGTTTTCACTTTTTAGGTATTTAAATTAATAGTTCAATAAAATATGTTATGTAAAACTTTATTAAACTATCATTTGCAAAAGAACAAAAAAAATTTCGGAAAAAATCGGAATAAGTTCTTTTTATATATATTAAAATAAACTTTCTATATTCAAAAAATTTGTTTTTTTGCTCTTGGGCATCGATACACGTGTACTTAAAATATTAAGTGTAATCATGCACACTTTTTCCAAAATTATAAAAATTTCGAAGATAAGAAGATTTCAGATTTGAAAGTAAATATTTCAAAAAACAAAAATGAATTTGAAGAACCGATTGAAATATCTAAAGCAAAAAAAAAATTAAGACTTTCCACTGTTTTCTGGTTTTACAAAATTTCTATTTTAAATCATTTGTATTAAATATTACATCCTTAATTAATATAACAAAAAAAATGAAAATTTAACTTCAATGAAAAGGAATTTATCACCTCAAAATGATTTTTTTGCTAAAAGTTAGCTAGTGAGTCAATTCAAACGATTTACATCATTAAAAAAAGTTCAAAAAATTTTGAGTTCGAAAAAGTAGCCCCTCACAGCACGTGCAGCGTCCAAAAACTAAACAGGATGTCACTGAAAAGTGCATTTAACTGCGTGGGTATTTTCTTTGCTTTTCTTCTTCAAAGAACATTTTTTCTCTCTAAATCCTAGTTCTGAAATAATCTGGTACTCTCATCAGATGACGTCCTCAGACGTTTAGTCTACCCCTGGTTCCATCCTGAAACTGAAGGACGAACGAAATTCTTATTCACTGGAACTGAGAAATGAAAGGTCTCACTTTTTTTAAGGCCATCTTCATCACTATAATGGGATTTAACTGCTGCTCTATCCAAACAACAAAGAAAAGTAGGCGTTTTATGGAGAATATACAATATTCAGCGCATATTTCACTCAGAAAAAAAAAAATTCCACAACAACCCTATCAATAATAAAACAGTAAATTATCACAGGCAAAGTAAATTTTTTTTCAGAACTTCTTCCTTGACTGAGAGATCCAATTAAAACAGCCTTTCATCCCTTCTCTGGGTCGATAAATTGAGTACCAAGCATGTTAGGGGACTAAACCCTTTTAGTTCAGCGGGATGACCCAACGCCTCCTACAACTGAAAGCCTCCACACGGTTTCTTTTAAGTAGTCCGATCAGACCAATTTCAAGGAAAACGAGTTTACGAAAGAGCCAAAATCTAGTAAAAATAAGAAAGTGGTAGCTGCGCACCAATTCATAATTTTAATTTAACTGTAACAGTAGCAAATATATGTCTTAAAATTTTTTTAATTTATGAATATTATTGGTTTGCATTATTTACTTGTCTACCACGACAGATTCAATTCTCAAATATATGATGATTGATTTCACTCAAGTACTATTAAAAATAGAATTTGGGTTCATGTGCACAACTGGTTCACTTTTAAAACAGTCTGCGCAGACTACTTATAAAATACCGAGTGGAGGCTTTCTAATGTAGGTTGTGATGGCTGACCACCCATCTGGAACATCTACCCTTCTGTACCCAGAGCCAAAGCTCAAGAAAACTAAAATGGGCGCAGTGCCTTTGCCTTCTATGGGCTGTCGCACCACTCAGTTTAGTTTGATTTAGATTCAATTAAAAAGAGAGTTCGGCTTTAATTCTTTGAGCCTAGCTTAAAGCAGCAAGGCACAAGAAGAATCAAACTACATTGTTAGAAATTTCTCTGAAAAAGTGGTTAAATAACAATTTATTTAATCATAATTTAACCATAATCAAACAGAACAGCCAAATAACCATAAATAAAACGGCAGTCAAACTGTTGATTGTGAGAAAAATCGTTTATTACCTGTTTTCACCTATTACGGTTTATCAACACAAATTTTATCGCACCAACTATATGCTTCTCGCCTATGCTTCTCTCATTCATACATAGCCGGTTGTACCATAAAGCTGCTTAGGATCCTCCGGGATTTGTTAATTCAGGATTGGTTAAAAATATTTTAGTTTTGATTGGATCTTTACTCTTAAGATAAGATGATTGATTTTTAACTATTAAGGGGGTTAGATTTTAAAGCACGGTAAAAAGAAAAGGAAAAAAAAAAAAGATTGTTGGAGAGTAGAGAATTGTGATGAATTTGAGGAGTTAAGTTGGTAAAACAAAGATGAAAGCGAAGAGTGTATTTAACACTAGAAAGATTAAAAGTTAGTATATACATATATTGACCAAAGCAGTCAAAATGACTGGATTGTGAAGGAATAACTAATGTGTAAAGAAATTTATTTAAAATTGAATTTTTATATTTTTTACATTATTTACAGTTATATAACAAGTTATTAGTAAATATTAACAATAAAAAAAATTTTATGTTGTACAAAGAGTCACAAAATTCTAAGAAACTGTGCCCTTATATACATCATTGTTTTTCGAATTGAACACCCAAAATAACTTCCTTGGGCAGTCTACTATTAAAAAGAAGAAAAAAAGGAAAAGAAGGATGTGTGGTAAGATGGTCGTTATAGACATGGCAATTAATCATTCTCTACATAAGTAATATAATACATTTACCTTACTATAGAATCTTTTAAAGTTTAAATAAAATGTGTATTATTTCCTTTTGGGAAATTAATCTTGCACTGACGTACGGGGCAATATGTATTTTTTTAAGAAGCTCTGAAATTTGATTCTTTTAAGAAGTACTCAATTATATTTTACTTTTTAAGAAGCATTAAACTGCATATAGTTTTGCGTTTATGAGAAATATAGTGGTGTAGTGCATTAGTGAAAGGGAATGAGAACAAAGTAAACAAAGCTCTAAGATTTTTATGAGTCGAATACTGTAAAGAAAGTAAAGATAAGATTTAAGAAATGAATCATCCTAGAATAAAACCATAATCAGTAAAGTTTGATTTGAAGTTGCGAAAGCAGATAGGGAAAAAAATTAGAATCCTAAGATCTTTAAATCACTGACCATCAAATTTAGATTAATTTAATATATTTCTTATACTAAAAAGATTATAATAAACGCTATTTAGTGTTTAAATAAAATATAAAAAGAGACAATTGAAAGTTAGAAAAAAATTGTTTAAACGTAACACGCACATTAACGTTACCATATAACGTATCTTACAATTTCATGTATCAGATGTTAACCTTAATCCTACGTTTCTAAACTTTTCTGCTAAAAAATGCTCTTCTAGATACTTGTTTTAACCATATGCGTATACACTGATAAGCATCGTTGTGAGATAGTTTAATGGTTTCAAGATCATGCAATGCCTTTGATCATACGATAGGCAATAAGGACACCATATTGAAGTTGTTATTTTATCTCAAATTTTAAAAATTCGCTGCGTATCAGTTATTAAGAATCGTTGTGAGATACTTTAAGGGTTTCAAGATCATGCAATGCCTTTGATCATACGATAGGCAATAAGGACACCATATTGAAGTTGTTATTTTATCTCAAATTTTTAAACTTCGCTGCGTATCAGTTATTAAGAATCGTTGTGAGATACTTTAATGGTTTCAAGATCATGCAATGCCTTTGATCATACGATAGACAATAAGGACACCATATTGAAGTTGTTATTTTATCTCAAATTTTTAAACTTCGCTGCGTATCAGTTATTAAGAATCGTTGTGAGATACTTTAATGGTTTCAAGATCATGCAATGCCTTTGATCATACGATAGGCAATAAGGACACCATATTGAAGTTGTTATTTTATCTCAAATTTTTAAACTTCGCTGCGTATCAGTTATTAATCATTGTGAGATACTTTAATGGCTTCAAGATCATACAATACCACAGACCATAGCAAATGGAATTAATTCACTATGTTAAAATTATTTTTATCCTAAATTTTAAGATTTTTCATTAAATAAAAAAACACATCTAACTATGCATTTTTACCATATACCTTGTCTAACGTCTAAACGTCTTGTTAAGCGTCCTTGGGAATGAATTTAATGTTTGCAGATCATACGATATGCAATCAACAGACTACGTTAAAATTAAGGTTGGTATAAATAACTATTACCCTTTTAATCATTGAGTTAAAACAACTCCATTAAAGGGTCTACGGAAGAATGAAGGATGCAGTCTTCCTGCATCCTTGGGATTAGATGAGAAAAAGAGCAATTAAAAAACAAGATAAATCAAGCAAGTGCTAATGAACGATAAGAGTTTTAGAGGAAGTTGTTGTAACATTGCATCAATTCACCAACAATGCTATCCAAGCGTAGGTGGATATAGCAATTGATATTTGGAGGGAAAGGGTGTTTTTTTTAAAATCATTATCTAAATGACTAATATCCAATGATTAAAAGAAATGCAAACAAAGAATAATCTTTGACATTCTTATAAATATGAATTTGCTATAATGATAGTTAGTAATGAATTTTTAGTCTTGCTTAAGAGTTAAAATTTATGAGATTTGTTTATCGAATGATTCGGCTTGAATATTAAATTACAAACATTATCTTTTTGTTAATATGATCTTTCATAATAAATTTTATGTATGACATTAAACCGATGCTGTTAGAGAAGTTTTAACCAAGGTTTCACAGACTGAGTGACTGAACAACATTAACTTTAAATATTATTACCATTTTATTAATAAATCTATTATCTGGTATAATTTGACGCTATTATTTATCCAACTATTTCCAATCATTGTTATTATTATTTTAAATACAGTCATAAAAATTTAGGCGACAGCATGCGATCAAATTACAACTTAAGTTTGGTAAGTGAAAATATCAAATTACAGCTTATGTTTGGTAAGTGAAAATATCTAATTACAGCTTATGTTTGGTAAGTGAAAATATCTAATTACAGCTTATGTTTGGTAATTGAAAATATAATTTACTGCTTAATTTTTGGTAAAAGAAAATATCAAATTACAGCTTATGTTTGGTAAGTGAAAATATCAAATTACAGCTTATGTTTGGTTAGTGAAAATATAAAATCATAAATATCTGAACTCACCTAATATGGTATAAATTTCATGCTGGAAACAGGGGCTTTCCCCCTTTTAGTTTTAAATTTCTCAATAGAATCAAAAACTAAATATGTAGAATTAAATCTGCGTTAATACAATGAAAAAATTTGAATCTTTTATTTTGAGTAATTTTTTATTTCGACGTAACAATCTGTTTTGATAAACAAAAATAATTACGATGCTATCATTTTTCGTGGGGGTTGACAAGCGAAGCCTCCTAATAAGTAGATAAAAAGTTATATGTTTTTTCATTTATCAGTAGTTTAATATTTTAATTTTATAACCCTTAGTGGCAGATGGGACACCAGTGTCTTTTTTATACATGTATTTTTTTCCGACTTAATAATTTCAAATATATTTTGGCATTTTTTAAATATAAAAAACAGTCTAATATTTTCTAAAAAAATCTATTAAATTATCGAAATTTTATTTTAAAAAATATATTTTGGCATTTTTTAATTATAAAAAATAGTCTAATATTTACCAAAAAAATCTGTTAGATTATCGGAATCATATTTGTACTAAAATATAAAATTTAAAAAAAAAAATAGTTTGAAAAATTATTTTTTTTATTTGCATTCAAAAACTTACCAATAACTGATTTCGTAAATTAAAGAGTAACTGTTTATCGTAGATCTAAATAACTGAAAATAAGTGCGAATTTGAAAAATTATTGTTTTGAAGTGAGCCGTGTTCGGATTATGATTATTATCGGATATGTATATTATATTTTACCTTCAATGCAGAAAAAGACTCTAGAATTTCATGCTGTGTATCTTAACCATAAATTATTAAAATGCTAAATATAATATTTTTCTCTTATTTTGACCTAAATTAATACAGAGTAATAAAAAAGGTAGGAAAAATATGTTCCAAAAAATTCTGCGTCAAAGGGTTGATAGAAGAGAAATTCGATGATTGCTATCTTACGGAATGCTAACACAAGCCTAAATGTGAAGATTTTTTTTTTTAATAAAAAATCAATTTTTAATTTAAGGGCTATAAATAAAAAAGGTTTTTATGAAGAAGAGATAAGAATTAATATTCTTATCTTCTAAATGAAATGTTTCAAAACCAATTAAAACCGAGTTGCTGACAAAGGAAAACATTCATAAGAATTCTAATTTCCGTACCACTATCAAGAAGAAATGGATATAATAAACAACAATGTTGAGGAAGTGGAGTTATAAAAAAATATTCTCAGATGGAGTATCATATGCCAAATTGGAATGAGTCAAGCCTTAATTAGTTGAAGTTGGTCCTGCATTTCTAGTGGAAAATATTTTAACAGCCCACACATTCGCAATTTATGTTATATACAAAGAGAAATAACGGAAACATTACATGAGTCAAGAAGATATGTATATTAATTTCCTCCCTAAAACTGATGCCCCGTTGTTAAGTTATGATGTCCTGTTTTATGTAAGCAGTGTCAAGCATTTTTAAAGTCAGTTAATGATAAATATTAAATAAAGTTTTAAAAGATATTTAATTCAAACAAAACTAAAATCTTGATAATAAAGTTTCTTTTGCGAAAATAGAATATATAGTTGAGTCTTGAAGCTATCAAAATTTTCTTGAATTTCTAAAAGTACACATACCCTAAATTTGTAATGATTTATATCTTATCTATTCATATGCATGTAATTACAAATTTATCTTATTTTCTAAAACATTTTTACTTGTGTAAAAGCATTTATGATGTAAAAATGTTTGTTTGAAGATGTAAAAATACTCTTACAGATAGCTTTACTTACGATTTTTAATTACATATTTGATAGCATGATTTTTTTTCTAACAAAAAAATATTTAAAATTTAAACCGTATTAAGAAGAAAATACATCTACAAAATTATTAATGCTAATACATATTCAAATATGTATTAAATAACCTAGAAAATACATGTTCAAACTTACATAATAAAACCTAGAAAATACATATTCAAAATAAATTATTTTCCTCATTGTATGCTAAAATAATAGAAAAAAGAATAGAAAATAAATTACATCTCTTTTATAATCAATTAAGGTTATAAATTCAAAACAGATTTTTTTTAAAATAAATCTTAAATATTTAAAAAAAACTTTACTCTATCGGCAAATTTATAAAAATACAACATTTTCTTCATAATTTCTTTGAAATTTAAATGTTTTTTTATGCCCGGGTTTATAATAAATTTTAGAAACAATTAGAATTCTTTTTCGGAGAAAATTTTTACGACGTATCAAATTAAGGAAAAAAATATGTTATTTAAAAATAATCGGAATTTTAATTTCTAAAGAAAAACGAAAATGACACCCACTTAATGATCGAAGAGTTATAGTCAAGTATTCACAATAAGCGAAAGTTATAGTTAAGTATTCACAATACAATCTAAAATTACCTATATAAAACATTTACATCCTTTAAAGTACAACAAATTATAGTTTCCTCAGACAATTTTTTTAATAAATATAAACAAAACTATTTTGATACATTCTCATTCGGTACACCATAATAAAGATCTGACCTCTTATAAAAGATTTTAGGCATTGATACATATTCACAGATCGTTTGATTAAAATATCGTAAAATATCGTTCGGTTAAAAAAATAATTTGCGTGCACAAGGTGCGAGACGAAACAGTGGAATTAATCCATAACTGATTCCTGAATTTTAAAAAAAAAGTAACATAAAATAGATTTGATTAAAATATCGCTTATATATTGACTAAAATATCGTAAAATATCGTTTGGCTAAAAAATTAATTTGCATGCGCAGGGTACAAGACGAAACAGTGGAATTAATCCATAATTGATTCCTGAATTAAAAATAAATAACATAAAATAGATAAATTCAAGATTTTGAAAATAAAATAAGAGTTGTAAAATATTAATTAATTGTTTTACCAAATTTTATGAAGGAAATCAATGAAAATCACGACGCCGTAAAAAAAAATTTCTGAAAGCGAGATTAAGTTAATGATAAAATTAAAAAAATTCTACTTGTGTGAAGATTATAAGAAATGTTTTACTTTGATTCTACATATACAGTACTGAAATGTACTTAAAAAATCAAGAGATAAAAATGGGTTTTAATTTTTTACCTCATAATCTTTAACCTAAACATCATATCATAGAGGTTTCAAAGTTATCTAAAAATGTGAAATATATATTGTTACTTTTTCTTATAAAATATCGAACTATGTAAAAACTTTCCTAATAACCTAGTGTTTCTACACTGATCTTCAGTCATACCTCACTATGACTTACACACTCCACAATTATACACATTGTAGACAGTCAATGTGTGTCATCAGATTTGTTAAAATACTTCTTTCCAAATATTTGTTTACTTTTCAGTGAAAAGAGTTTACTATTTAGTGTCATAAAATAATTATGACTTCAATGAAGCAAAACTTCGAAAAAGTAATGGAAATTCTTCGAACTGTTATGTCATAAGATTTCTAAAGAATCTTATGTGTTTTTTAATTTATAAAGCATTAATTCTTTCCTTATTCCAAATTCAATTATAATATTTATATATGTTCTTTTATGAAACGGCATTTTAAGATCTAAAATGTAGTACCGTCTACTCTCAATTTACATATTTAATACAGTTTTGGTTAAAAACAATGAAAAACATTTTTTCAGAAACAAAAGTTGTTCATTGAACAAAAATTTTTTTTTACCCTAAGTGAAATATCGAAAAGCATTATTTAATCCCAAGTAAATCCACCTCAGAACTTGATAACACGATTAATAGCCTACATTCATTTCCAAAGTTAGTTCAAAACGTTTTGAGGTATGCCGTATACCGTTTAAGATGCTCACTGAGGATTTATTTAATCATGCAAATCTACCAAATTGGATTTGCATATGTTGGCGTTTTTTCCGCTGTTCCAGTAAGTCCCACGGATTTTCTATTTGGTTCAAAGCCGTTGATTTGGATAGCCAATAAAGACGTAATATAGGGTATTTGAATGCTCGTAAAACAAGTAACATATTGTTATGGTTCAACGAATCTTGCTGTTTGAAAAATAAGGTTAATAAAAATAGGGCTTGCTGAATCTAAAAAAATTGAAAAAAATCCTAAATCTCAACTCCCGGAACACTTTTTAGGAACCGCTGCTTTAAAAGTAACCAGGTAACTAACTTATTTATCCAGTGAACTGAAGGAATTGGCATAGAATCGCCTTCAAATTATAACATCATCTCGAAGAACAAAAACATCCAGTAAACAAAATTACCCAGTTATTTTATCATAAGACATTGCTAACTATTGCTATTGCTCTATAGAACTTTTAACAGACAAAAATGCAACACCAAAATAATCACATAAGTCAAAAAATTCTGCAGGCGACAGATTATATTTTACTATCATCCATGATATTTCAAACTTTCAGGCGGCCACAGATGGCCATTTATTCACGAAGAACAGTTAATATTTCGTCAACTGATATAACTGCACAACATACTTCAAGTGTTAATAGGAGATCTGACACAGCTATTTTTTCGCTTTTTTTTTTGTGTGTCATTTTCATCAACTCCTCACCCACTCAACGCGTGTTGTTGAACCCTTTATTTCTCCTCGTTCAAGAAAAGAATAAATCTCTCATTTCTGCTCTTGATGCTTTTCAGCGACTGATAACCGGACAAGTTAAAGGGAAAAAATTGACCTTAAATTGTTATACAAAGTTTGAAAGCTATACAAAGTTTTTAAAAAAATATTTTAACAATGACATAATGATACTTTTTTTTTTCATATGTTCTACCGTATGAATAAAACGAAGTCCGGCAAGAAAAAAAATCGTGAAAATTTTCGGCAAGAAACAAATCATGAAGATGTCCGACAAGAAAAAAATCGTGGAAATGTTTGGCAAGAAACAAATCATGAAGATGTTCGGCAAGAAAAAAATCGTGGAAATTTTCGGCAAGAAACAAATCATGAAGATGTCCGGTAAGAAAAAAATCGTGAAAATTTCGGCAAGAAACAAATTATGAAGATGTCCTGCAAGAAACAAAACTGACTATTTTCTTCTTTGAGATATTAATTATTTATTCATTTCGATTGCAAGCTCCATAACAGAAAAAAAAAGGTTGAAAATTAAATATCAATTTATCTATTGGTCGCAACCATAGCTTGGTTCATGAGGTTTTAACATGAGTCGCTGAAGCTGATCGAAAAATTAGTTATTTTTAAGTACGAGAAATTTTTAATGAGCTATATTTTATGATGAATAATAATTTTTAAATCTGCTGTGTAAAATATTTCATTTCCGGCTATTCCGTTATTATTGTTTCAATATTAAATGTGGTGCTACTCTAAGCCTAACAATCTATCAGTATTTATAATCTTTATAATGCTCTATGAATATACAGTACTCTTGAAAAATTCCCCCTACACTTCTGTGGTTGATTGCAATAATATAAATGGTAATTTTTTGTACAAAGTGATTATCAATCAAATTCAAAAACCCAGAGAGTTTTACTTAAATATGTTTTCTACAACCACTTATTGTGAAGATTTCATAGTTTAAATTGGTTATCTTCGTATTATTTCTTATAAGTCGGGTTCAGGCTTATATGTGTTTAAGGCGAATGAATGGCTTAAATAATTCGCTTAATCAGCTCTGATTAAATAAAATTAACAATGGGGAACTATAGCTTGACAAACTCCTACATCATTTTCTTAATAATTCATAGATGGTTCTTGTTAGATTATTTTAATATTTAGCTCATAAAGTTTACAAACCTTATTAAACTATTCAAAAACTTGTGAGTTTTTTTCTACCATTTCTTCATTTACAGAAGTTTAAGTGAAATTTTAAAAAAGTCATCCTAACTTGTGGATTTCATCTCTACACTATTTTTGTCGTTTATATCATTTAAAAATCAAAGAAAGAATAAAGACAAAATAAAGATAGAAAAAAACCATTAAACCTGGAAAGCGAAACTACCTACTAAGAAAAATTACACTTAAAAGTGAAATAATAATTAATATTTAACCGCAGCAACGCTTCATTTGCAAGACTTAAGATTGCTATGCAATACCTAAACCATTAACGACTACGTGATCAGTAAGCTAAATATCAATAGACTACTGTCCATCTTATAATAATATACTAGTTAAAAATAAATTAAATAGTAATATTTATTTATATGGTAAGAGAGCAATAAAAATCAGTGCATAGCAAAGTTGAAATGAAAAATGGATAATACAACTGACATAGACCATAGACGGGTAATTAGATTACATCACATTTTTTTTAAAACCAGTTTCGAAGCAGCTATGTAGTCTCCCAAAATATCTTTGATCTAGAAGAACGTTTTAGAAGTTAAAAAAAATTTTTTTTAAAGTGTGTGACTTATATCATACTTCCTATTCTATTGTTAGAAATTATCTTAAGCTATTATCTTGGTTTTTTTAGCTAGAGCAAACGTACTAAAGCAATGTTTTAAAACACCGGTCCATGAATAAATATTTATATTAGAATAAAATTTCATTATGTTTAAATAGGTTTAAGCTCAATTTTTTTTTTATTGTAGAGAGTATGTGAATGATCAGAAACAAACTGACTGAAAAATTGTTTAAATGCCACAATTATGTTCGCGTAAAAATTATACCAATAGGCCAAATTTCCAACCTCATGAGTACACGATGAAGGACTAAAATATTTTACCCGCCCTACGAGTTAACCGGGTTGTAAAACATTATAAAAAAGGTTTGGGAACATACTTTCTCGCACTAGATCTAAAGTATTCGAAATCAATTTTTGTAATTATTGTACATTAGAATGAACAGTTCGTAAAATAAAAAAACGGACCATCCTCAATATCTTTTGATCAATTTTGAAAAAATCTATCCTTAAAATTCGATTTCTCAGGAACTATTCGACCGATTTCGCTCAAATTTTGAATTCTGGCATGTAAAAGTGCATTCTTAAAAACGATTTAAAAATTTGTGAGCCTTACAATTCTACATTTTTTGAATAAAATCATAAAAAATAATAAATACTTACTAAACGCTATATTTGGCTTGGAAAACACAATTAACAGGAATTGTTATAAAATGTGCTTAAATTTTAATGTTTGAAATTTTTTTATTAATTTAATTTTAAAATTAAAAATATACGAAATACACGATATTAATAAGGAATATGTTAAATAAGCTGTTATAAATAAGATCGATATAAGATACATAATACGGTATAAGGTCCTTATTTAAATAACAAAAGAAGTCCATATTTTTATGCTGTTAAAATGATTTCCTTTCTATTTATTTTTTATTCCACCTAACTATTTAAAAAAAAATCAATAAAGAAAACTTTACATGTCATTAAACCCAGGGAAATAAAAAAAAAGCAAATTTATTTATCAAAACAAACACTAAGCACTTTAATGATCATGGGCTTATTAACAAAGTTGACACCGTGCTAGTATCAGCAAAATAAAAATGCTATTACTTTCGAAAATGAAGAGTGATTAAAATGGAAGACAATCAACTTGTTGTTAGAAGCATTAAGAATGGGCTCTTATTCTTTATTTAATTCTTCTCTTGAGTAAAGGACGGTAATTGGAACGTTATCAGCCATCTTGTAATTTTAGAGCGAAACTGTCTATGTTGAAGAAACGAAACATGATTTATCAATCACTCTCTTTACAAGTGCTTGTTGCCATACCTTACATCTTAATAAGTGTTCTGACGGATTAATAACATAAATTTAAAACAAATAATCTTTAAGGCATGCTCTCTAAAATGCTCTCATGCTCTTTTCCACAAAGAAGATTTTTTTAAAAAAAAGCCTCATTTGAGTACCTTAATAAGGAAGAAAAGTTTAAATTTTAAACAATACTACATGACATTATTTAAAAAAAAACTAATAAACTTGTCATAAATTTTTTAACTCGAATAAAACTACATATGCCATTTTCAAATGTTGTTGGGAAAACGAGTTCCAGATAATGCAGCTTTAGAGCAACTTATCAAATATTAAAAAACTATAACATCAAAATTTATGAGAATGATGGTTAGAGAATGCTCTGAATATAATACAATGTAATATATATTAAAATATATAATATAATATGTATAATACTTAATATATATAATTTGTATAATATAATTTATATAATCTCGTTCCATTTAATATTTATTATTTGTAGGTAATTGATGATTAATTTTTAACCAAGTTTTTTTTTAAATATAACAGAATAACTATTGGAGAGTACGCTGAATCCATAACAATATAACATAATGTGTATATCATCTCGTTCCATTTTAACTTTGTAATCTGATGGTGATTGCTGATCAATCTTCAACCAAATTTCATAAAATGTATTAAAATAACGATTAGAGAGTACTCTGAATACGTAGCAATGTAACCTAATATATATAATCTCGTTTGAAACTTTATAATCTGTAGATAGTGATCATCTTCGATGAAGTTCTCAAAATATATCAAAATAACGATTAGAGAGTACTCTGAATAAGCAATATAACAACGTTCATTTAAACATACTCTAAATGTAATTGCTGATTAATCTTCGACCAAGTTTTTTGAAATATATGCCAAAAGTTTCTAAAAATATATTTGATTTTCTGAATACGTGACAATGCAATTTAAAACTGTTGTTTAGTTTTAACTCTTTCAATCTGTTATCTACGTCCTATTTTCTTCAAATATAAGGATTAACTAGGACAATATATTTTATTAGAACTTTTTCTCTATTCTATAGGTTATATTTCTTTTTTTTTCTTTTAAAGAAACGATACTTTTTTAAGTGTTCTCAATCCCTTTGGCAATGTTCTTTAAAGCAAAACTTTATCATTTTTCAAAAATAATCATCTTTATAACCGTTATTCTTTTTCCACATAACGTAAATCCACTTTTTTTTTTAATTACACAACGACAAATTCAATTCAAACATCATTATAAATGGTTAAAAAAAAGAACTACAATAAGTTAAATGGCGAAGCAGTCGAGTACAAAGAGACTTCAGAAACTTTAATAATATGACTTCGTTTCTTCGAAACCAAACAGGTTTCTTAACATTTTTAACATCATTTCAGAAAAAATAGCATTCCAAACAAAATAATTACGTCTTGAGTTCCAAGAAAAATCTAAACAACGTTCCTTATGAACCACAAACTGTTAAATCTAGAATAAACCATTTTCTCTTATGTGTGTGTGTTTTTTTTTTTTTTTTTTTTTCAGTTCAAGAAGAAATGTAATGTATTTCTTTGTGTAAGTTACTTTTTATCCTTAGCGTAACGAACAAGAAAGTAAAATATTTAACTGTATTTCTTCTCAAAAACATAATTTCAAGGCCATGCATTTTTTCATGTAATTAATTTAATTACAATATATAAATATATACCTTTTATTGAGTAGCCCATATTATATACATATATATATGAAGATTTAAGATATGTTATTTGTAGAAAAAACAAGTAATTTCCATAGACGACTCACAAACTGGTTTCTTTAAATTTTAATTCAACATCTTAGTGCAAATTCTTTTAAGAAGAGGTTTCCCCAGTCAGGATCTTCGGGTTTGGACATAGTTTTACTAACAGTTACATCATAAAAGAGACACTCAAATTTGGTTTGTCCAGTCTTCAGAGATTCTGAAAGGGAAAGAGTTGCAAAATCTTCCCTAACATAATCGAACGATTTCCAAAAGGGAAAATTTATCGTCTCGATTCGTTTTAACCGATGACGACATATAGACGGTAAGAAACTTTGGGGATTATTCTTAAGATATTATCAAAAGGTATTGCCACTTAACTTCAGAAAATATACTTTTGATTGGAATATTGACATTTTATGGCTCTTCGTCATATATCGATTTCTATTAATAAGATAATATATTTTAAGGTATGAATTAATATAGAAGGGATTATCAGTCAATATATAATATATGGTTAATTTGATTTTAGTTTTTCAGCTAGTCTTTAAAAGAAATTCATACTGTTTACCCTGTTTCCGTTTTTTATACAAAATCTTATGAGGAAAATACAAAGTTCTAATAATCAGAAAAAGTTCCTAAAAATTTTTATTGTCCTCATTTTTTCTAAATTTAACTAAGATTTTGTTGTGTTTATGTGCACATTTTCTCTATTTTTAAAAACTTTGGATAGAAAGTTCATATACATTTTTCATTCAACCGGAAAGTTATGTTTTGCTATTTAATGCTTATAAATAACATTTTGAAAAATACGAATTGCAAGGTACATATATATAACTTAATTGTATCAAACATAATTTCGCAAGTTTTTCGTACTTACAGGCGACATTTGTGACTGAACTTACTATTCCAGACCCTACCACTCCCATTAACAGCAGAAATCGGGGCAGGCGGTACACATACGAACACTTTTTACCTCCTCGTATCATTTACAAATCCAAAACCTTTTCGAGAAACACTTGACAAAAAATTTTGAAAAATAACAATCATGTGTTACTATGACTTTATAATTACTATGATAAAAGCGAAAATTGTTGATTTTATAGCGATAATTATTGTTTAATATTTGAAGTTTTATTTAAATATCTTTCGAACAGCCCTTTTAAGTTAACAATACATTTAAAACTTTTTATTAATAAAACAGCTTAACAAATCAATTCCTTAACCTTTCGATGGCTTAAAACCTATTTATGTTCTCAGTCGTTTAAATGTTTTAATCCCTTTTTTCTTGCGTGTTGAAGGATGATAACAGATTTTTGACTGAACAAAGTAATCGATATTCATTTCAAACAGAGAGCAGAAAGTTCATTAGCATTTCCCGCTCTCATATTTAATACACACATAAGATTAATTCGATTGGAATATCCATAAGTCATGAAGCTTCCATTTCTAAAGGATTCTCCAGAACTCCTTTCCAACTCGGACTAAAATATATTCTATTGATCGTTTCTTAAATTTTCGAATAATAGGAATCAGTTGTAACAACGGGAAAATATGCATTATCTTTCTTTGTTCGATGTGAAAATAGTGTTTTTAATGAAGGAAAAAAAAAATCTTTTAATTCCGGAAAAAAACAATTGCTATTCAGCCAATGTATGATATATATTAACTAAGTCGCTCTTTTTGTCTTCGATTTGTTCTAGTTTTGTGTTAAACATTGAAACTGAAATATTGTTTCTGCAGATATTGTACAAGAGTTTACCGTAAAATTATCGAACTGAATATTTGTGTGGCAAATATTGCTCTACAAATGTTTCTAAGAAACGACTTTAATTGAACTAAAATTTCTATTGTTAAATAAATATTAAATGCATAAAAAATTCTGCCGAATAACGAATATGACAATATCAAAAGCAATCGTGTAAGAACTTGTTAAGTTACATTTTGAGAATTCCTCTAATCTGAAAAATAACTGTTTTCACATCATTGTTGCAAATGTTTATTTATTCTTTTCAAAAATCACGTAGTAGCTAACAGAATAAAATATTCCTTAAGCTAAAACAAGCAACCACTTTTTTAATAGGAGTTCTTCTTTGCATCGCGGTATATAAAAAATTTATGCCTTAATGGGTTGAGTTACATTTTGACTTTGTATATGCATTGATATTATAGAACATTAACTCCGTTCGGGAAATTTTTGTTCGTATACTGTGTATGAAAAATATCAATTCATATTTTACAATTAAAACTTTCTTAAGAACTTCCTGATGTTTTTGTACAAAAAATTTTTTGCGCAGTGAAGGATATCAGATTTTTAACTGAACGTACTAATTTCACTATCCATACTAATTTCACACATTTTTTCAAACAGAGAACAGAAAGTTCATTAGGGGCCGTTCAAAAAGTACGTACAACCCGAAGGGGGGGAGGAGATTTGCTATTTTGTACGGTTTTGTACGATGGGGAGGGGGGAGGTATTATACAAAGTACGTACATTATAAGCATACACCAAATTTAAATTTGACTTTTTCCTACACATGTATTATACATATGTTTGTTCTTGTATTTTTTTTTCCCACGGCGACCACTTGTTAGAAATAAGTAAATCAGTTCTCAAAAAAAGTTGTCTCGCAAAATAAAAAATTGCAAACACCAAACTTTAGGCCCGTTTAGACGATCCAATTTTTTGGACAGTGATTGATTGATATTGATGGAAAATTGTTTTGCTTTGAGCTTGGATCGTGTAAACAGTCATCCAAGAACTTGGTACAACTTCTTGGACGATAGTAGAGCATGTTCTACTTTCCATCCAAGTTTTTTCTCCCTTAACCAATCAGCGTCTTAGGTTTTGTGACGTCAACAAGCAGGCAGCAAATTATGTCATTTTGTTGTCTGTTTTCATATATTTTAGTCCAAATAAATTTATCTGTTGCGGTTTATTTGTGTTATTATGATTTTATTTGAATTTATTTAGTAATTTTAAACTTATGCAAGTATTATTTTATAATTTTGAATATGAACAATGCGCATGCGCAAGTTTTTCTTTCGACGAATCAGTGACATTCAAGAACTTGGATAGTGTCAACGAATCATCCAATTTCTCTGACAGAGAAATCTCTCCAATTTCTCGGATACAAGAAATTGGACCGTGTAAACAGCCCTTTTCCCCGAAACTTTTTCTGGTACATACCGGGAGAAAACATCCTCCTCCAATCACAGCACTGCCGCCGCGAAATCCAAAACTTCTCCACCTTCCATTTCGCGGGCACCCCCATCATTCTTCCCTCCCCTCCCTCTCTCTCTCTATCCCATACACAGAAATTGACATGTTTCCAGTTATGAGTGAATACATTCACCCGGAAAACTCAGAACTGTGTTCTTCACAAATTAGAGAAAAAGATCTGACTTGGCAAGCTAAGCACGTGAGAAACAGCCCATATCTACTGCAAATCGTTAAGTGTAACGATGAATCCTGTTGTTCTAAATTTCGGAGTTCAACTCTTAAGCTTGTGCCTAACAGATTTTTATCAGTGCCTGTGACCATAGCACAAACTGATAATGGACTTGATATTAATCAACCACGAGGAACTTTTCCATCATTATTTTTATCTCAAACATTGGAGCCAATTGTAAAAGCTGCTGTTAATCAAAAAATAGGTTTGAACTCCATCACAGAAATACCATACGATGCAGCATGCCCATCGGTAGAAGGTGATATTAAGCGCGAAATTTGTCCTACTTGTGGTACATATTTTGCATCTTTAACTTGTTTGAAAAATCACAAGAAAATATGCAAATCTTCTTTGCAAATCAACAAAGTAAGACCAGTTCGTGTAGCAGCTCGTCGACAGAAAGAACTTTTGGTTATCCTCCGAAACCAGGAAAACGAAGATGATGCAGAGTGGATCGAAGATGATCTCGTTGATGAAGATAATCTAATTTTTTCATCAGTCGCAGACAAGATTAACGCTGAATTGGTGTCTCTCGAGAAGCATTTGGAATGTCCTTGGGAAAATACTGTAGATTAATTGTATTGATTGTAGGAAATTATTATATGTTGATCAGATAAGATTGTTTTATTTATTGATTCAAAAGTAAAGTTGGGTGTTATTGTTTAAATAATTTAAATGAATAAATTATTTTAAATAAATATTTAATTTTATTTAAAACATAATTATTTTAATTTTTATGAAAAAGGGGGGTAGACCGACCTTATGTACGGTAATGTACGAAAGGAGGGAAGGGGGTTAAAATTTCTCCATTTTTGTGTAGGTACTTTTTGAACGGCCCCTTAGCATGTCCCTCCCTCATATTTAAACACACACAAAATTAAGTCGACCGCATGAAACTTCCCTTTTCAAAAGACTCGCTGGAACTCCTTTCCAAATCGTACTAAAATATTGCTCTATTGATCGTTTTCATGTTTCTCAAATTTTCGTATAATAGAAATCAGTGAGAACAATGGAAAAATATGGATTCTCTTTCTTTGTTTAATGCTGTAGCAGTATATTTAATGAAGATAAAGAACCGGGAAAAACAAAGAGTTCCTGTTTAGTCAATATATACCAAGTCTCTATTTGTTTTCGATCTATTTTATTTTTACGTTAAACATTGAAAGTGGAATCAAGTTGCTGAAAGGAAATGTTTTGTTTGAATGAAATTGGCGGAATGGAATGTTCTATATGTACAACCAAAACCAAAGCTTTCTTAAAATTTCCGAGCTGAATATTTGTGTGGTAAATATTGTTCGACAAGCGTTTCACGAAAGGCCATCACATTAAGATACAAAAACTGGACTAAAATTTCTCTTTCTAAATAAATATGAGAAACTGAATAAAATATCTTACACAACAAATACCATTCGAAATGATTGAAGAGCTTAGTGTGAATACGTGTTAAGTTACATCCTAAACTAAACATTCAGATTTTTCTGATATGAAAACTTTCTATGTTCAGTTGTAGATGTATTACATTAATTTTCCGTGGCAAAGCTTTAAATGAGGTGATTTTCAATAAAAATGTTTTGGAAAGAAATTTTACGAAGCATTTTTCAATTCAAAGTCTAGTTTTTTTTTTAAATTTTCACGCTCTAAAAAAATTACCGTAAAAAGCACCCTGAGTGCTGGTACTTTCTACCGTAAAATCCATTTTTACCGGAGCATGTTACAAACAAAAATAGCAACTGATATACCGTAATTTTTTACAGTAATAATTACCGTAAAATCACTGAGTCACTCTCATTAAATAAATATTACTCTAAAAATTAGGTTATAGTAGTTTACAGTAAAAATGGATTTTACGGATGATGCACCCAAAGTGCCAGGTACTTTATACCGCAATTTGATCCGGAATTTTTTACACTGCAGAAACGGTACTAAACAAATCGTCCAATGAACCTTCGTCAATTAAAAAACATTTTTGACGAATTTTCTAAAAGTCACTTAACATAACTTTTCTCAAAGCTCTTCAGTTAGCTAGAAAAAAAAATTAAACATATAAAAACTGATCAGTAAAATATTAATAAGAGCACAGGGACAGCATTTATTTTACTGAATATCCAAAAGATAGTTATAAACATGCATTAAATTTGAATGTCTTGCTATACTATTCAGAGTAAGCAAAATTTTTAAAAACACAAAAATTATAAACAAAACTTTTTTGAAAATAAAAACCACGTATTTTTAAAAAAATCAGTTCAATATTTAGTTCATAATTTCTATTTACTATTATACATAATAGAGAATCATTAGTGTTTAACCATGATCACTGACCTAATAGATGATTTTAAATGACCTAAGAGGAACTTAATATCTCAACTTTTATTTATCATCTTAAGAAATCAAATTCAAAAATTTCCAAAACAATAAAAATAAACATCATAAACATTTAAAAATATAGGAATCAAAGTTAAAAGATGATCAATAAAAAAAAAACATAACATAAGAATTTTCTAAATATGGTTTATAACATAAGGAAACCATATAAAATTTTTATTCAGAGTAACTGTTATGGGTTAAAAAAATAATATTTCAAGGTCAAAACAGAACGTGACCTGCTTTTTTAAAGCTAAATCAGTGCAAATTTTTAAGGCCCAACGCAAACTGTATTATAATTTATCACCGTCATTCAGCGTTATACATTCGAAATAATAGAAAAAAACATATCTTATTTCCTTTTTTAGTTCGCCAGATAAGACTTTATCTTAAGGTTGCGTGGGTTTTTTCCCTTTTTACTTACTCCTGAAGCATTAAGTCTACAATTTACATAGCTGAAATATTTACCTACTTAATATATTTATTCGAAAATTTCCCTATTAACCGTTGTGGGAAATTCTCGAAAAAACTGCAGAATACATATCATGAAATATTAAAAATGGTCAAAAACTTAACAGTCATGAATAACTTTTGAAAATTCACAACAGTTGTAAAAAAAAGTATATTATTCGTTGCAAATCGTTTTTCGTATGAAGACAGCTTTCAAGAGCAGCCATAAGCAATTCAACCAGTAAAGTTGTAAAAAGTATTCATAATTTGTTGCTTTTCTTTCTTTTATTCTCAAAAGTTATTGCCTTATATTTCTTTACCTTTATAGTTTTTTTCTTTGTTTTCTTTAAGTATTTTTTTTTTCCGATGAAAAAAACGTTACCTATTTCGAAATGCAGTGCTCTTAAAAGAAAGTGATTGGAGACACGTTTTTACAAAGATTTCCCTTCAAATCATTAAGAGAAAAAAAAAGAAACAAGTTTAATCTTAGAAATTAAGAAATTTCCGGATGAAATATTGATGGGCAATTGCGACGCAATCGGATGCAGGAAGTTTTCAACATTAAAAACGTTGAGATATACGTTGTGATTGAGAGTAAAAAATTGCGTTTAAATATTAAACCATTTATTTATTTTTTTTTCAAAATAAAAACATTAAATAAACTTTTAGCAATGTAAAAAAAACTTAAAATGCAAAGAATTTTTATAATTTAAAAGTATTCTTCCTTGATGTTAAAATAGAATAAAACTAAACTTTCATTTTCAGAAATATGTTGTAACTAAGTTTATTAAAAATAATCAAAACTTAAAACTAATAAAATATATTGATGCATCTTATTCTGTTTAAGAACAAAATTTAAAATGGAAAACTAGAAAACGATTCCGAATATCCATTACTAAAATCGTTTGCTTAAAGAAGTGTTTTCTTTTGATTCTGTATTTTTTACTACGTATAATTTTATTTTTTAATAATATGTAGCATGTCTTTACAATTTTTGAGTAACAAATTATAGTACAAAAATAATCGGTCGCATATAATAAGAAAGCTTGTATAAATAATAAATAGTTGTATAAAATAAGAATGTAATAAATAAGAATTCGTCTTTATCTTATTCAAATAACGCAGATTTAGTTAAAACATATGCACAGAGTTTTTTTTTCTTTGAAATACAAACAATAATCATTGATAAAATAGTACACGCAAACTAGCTGCCTAAAACATTTAGCATTAATATTGACAATGACATGCAGGAATAAAAATTTGATATAATTTTTGAAAGATATCGGGCAAAATGAAAACAGTAAAATGTAAATTAAATACTGTGATTAAATAAAATTATGCAAAAATTTCTTTTTCAACTTCAACCTTCGTAAATTGTGTCGAAAAATAAAATTTATTGTCTTTAAATTTCAATGACCAGATATATAAATAATTTATTATTTCTTTAAATAAATCGCAGATTGCTTTGAAGCTACTTCTAATTTGATTAAAAAAAATTACAAATTATGTTTTAAACTATGCCATTCTGATTCGTAAAATAAATTGAAAAAAAAAAAAACCTAGAATAATTTTAAAGCAATTAATTAAATTTAAAAAAAACACTTCAATTTTTTTACATATACATTACAAATGAGTTTAAAAACTAAAAAGAATTGCTACATAATAAAAAAAAAATATGAAGTTAATATTTCCTTTCAAAAAATAAATATTTAAAAAAAAGATAGACCCTTACAACTTAAAACATCACGATTTAATATAACGTAATTTAATTTCTTTATTTTTAAGTTACAGTGATGTAACAAAAAATTAGAATTGATAGGATCATAGTAAAAAAATTTTATTCAAATACATAAAATAATAGTTTTTCATGACTCAAAACAAATTCCTTTAAAAAAAAAGTTTTTTAATATATTCTTCAATAATAACTGTCTCTGGAAGAAAGTTTTAAAGCAAATAATGTATGTAAAAAAATAGAAAAGCTTTTCGAAAGAGTAAAATTTATCTTTTCTTAATAAATATCTCAAATAATTTAATTAACATATGTTTAATTATTCCTCAAAATATAATTCTTACATTTTTAAACTTTTTCTTTTATTCTAATATCTAATTTAGTCTATATAATACATTGTATTTTTATATACTGCGTAAAACTATTATTTATATTTTATAGAGGAAAGAAAACTTGAATATTGATAACTAATTAAAAAATATACAAAATTTTTCGTAACACAACTGAGCGTCACGCTTTGTCTTTTAAAGTAGTATTTCATTTAACTTTTACAGAATAACATTTCATTTAACTTTCTTCAGAATAACCACTATTTTCTAATTTTAATCACAAAATATTAATTTTAAAAAATCTTTGACAGAAAGTAAATTAAATTAAATATAATATTTAAGAATGTTTTATTATATACTTGAAAAGTCAAGTTTTTTTTTATTGAAAAAAAAAATAACGCTTTTTATTAACTAAGAATAATTGAATAGAGTTTCTCTTCTGGAAGTTGAATTCAACCAGATTCCTTTTGAATTGAGCCGATTACTTTACCCTTGAGAGCACTTTTCAGAATCATTATAAACGAAACGGAGTCCTGGAACTTTGCTTCTTGAATTGCTCAGAAATAACACACACACTTATTCTTTAACACTTCGTATTTAAGAAATAAAGAACTAAAACTGAAAAAATAAGATTTTTTCGGCTTTTTAAAGGAATAATAAAAACAGTTGATAGTGATATACTCATAAAAGAACAGCGGCAAAATTGGATAATTTTGTTTCTATCAAGAATTTGATTAAAGGAAGTAAATGGAACTGACCAATTCCTCTTAAGTTCGTTGACTTTCTATTTCCAGTATTTCACGAATTTCTTCAATTTACAATCTCTCAAAGAAATTTTTTAAAAATATTTTGCTTGTGGGAAGAAAAACGTTCTGCACGATTTATAGTGAAATAAATAAGAAAAATTTATTTTATTATGGATTGTGATATGCTTTCAATTATGAATAATCTAAAACTTTTTAAATGTTACGTTAAGCAAATTAATACGTATATTTTTTAATTTTTCTCACACTTAATGGGGATAAACTTCTATTACGCGATAAAACCATAAACAAACCAATAGTATTTTCTCTCAAGTGAATAGAGAATGTGAATTTCTGTCATGTGAATTTCACAAATAAATTTGGTTTAAATCAGCCGAAGAAAAAAATACTTATTTTAAATTAAACGATACAATAAAATCTAGGTCCTGCAGATAAAAAAGTTCTTTTTTTATCGAATGAAAATTTTATTCAAATGCATTATGAGAATTATTTAAATCATTACTTGTCACAAACTCATTTATTTATTACACTGAAACGTTTTTGAGCTTATGTTTAACTGAACTTAAGAAAGAAAAACACAAAATCATGGAAATATTGACAAATCTAAATTAATGCATAGATTCATAATAAGTTATCTTGGATAAACTCCGTAAACCAAATATATTTAGCTAAGTTAATTACAAAGATAAGCGAATGAAAAAAATTCTATTACATCACGATATTAGTTCCTCACCACCTCTCCATAGCACGTGAAAATACATTTTACCCTGATTTGCCCCTCTCGGCCACTGTGGTTTTCCTAGTTTTATTTCTCACCTTTATTATTCGTTTGCAACTTTCCGTTTTATTTGCCAAACATTTTGTGTTCTTCTCATTCACGCCTGACAAGTCTTGCTAATGGGCGCCTGTTTTTAACGCTTGAAACATGTCAACTGTTAATTCCTATTTATATAGTTTTAAAGAGAATGACGTTTTTAATCAGGGAATTACGTGTGTTTGTGGCGAATTTAGACTCTCTTCCCCTTGCCAATGAAAATAAACAAATCACAAAATCCCTACATTTTTGGTTGATATTTGAACGGTTGGTATTTGAACGGTCCATTTTTAAGAAGAAAGTTTTTCCTCTCAAAAATGTTGAATGAAAAATTCTGTTTTCTACAGATTCGTTCGGCTATTTAAAAATTAAAAATATCTTTACCTACAATAGGAATTTTAACATAACTCAATAATAAGCCTCCTTTGTAGTTAGGAAAATCTAGTTGAATAAATATTTAAAAAAAAAAATTATTTGTACAGCTTTATTTTTTAAAAAAAATAATATTTCAAAAGGAAGAATTATGCAACGCTTTTATTAGCTAGTATTTCTCACCTGCATCTACATTATTAAATTTCACGAAGGACAAAGGTTAAAATGTGTTTTTTGCCATATAATCATCACAAACTTTTCTAATCCTTATTAATTTAGTCTTCTATGCCTTTTGACGCAAGTACAAACAAGAGCGCTTTTTGATTTTTTTTTTTTTTCCCCACTCATATCTTTGCCTGAACCATTGTTATTTGCAGACTAATAAAATAGTGGAGATGTGAAAATGAGTTTAAAAAAGAATAACAGCTTCAAAAGTAAAAAGGATAAAACCTGTTCATTAATAGGAAAGAAATAGAGAGCAGTAAAATTGAAGAACAAATTGAAAAGTTGCAAAGTTTAGCTACCTCCATTAGGTATTAACCATTCTCGATAATAAATCAAATCGTTTGATAGACTTATTGTTCTATGGCCTTCAATTTAATAATGCGTACTTATTAGGATATTTTAAACAAAAAAAATTTTTTTTTAATAATTATTTATGGCGTAGCTTCTGGGAATTTCAATGGCTTTTATAAAATTAGCATTATTTTTATAAACGGAAAAAACTAATGCTAAAAAAAAAATTCTGAGCTGGAGGAATAAAAAAAACAGTAAAACAGTTTGGTGAATTTTCATTTGTTAATTCATTTTAAAAAAAAATTAATACTTTTAGAAAAATTGAAGAAGCTTTAACAGATATTGTATGTTTAAATATAATCAAAATTAAAACGTTTATTAGTTAACTCTTTGACGCACACTTTTTATTAAATATATTTTTTATCCTTTTATTCATTATTTTGTATTAATTTAGTTCAAAATAAGTAAAGGATTTTATATTTAGCATTTTGATAATTTATTTTAATGATATACAGCATGTAACTGGCGTCTTTTTCTGCGTTAAAGGTAAATCCTTTCAAACACTGCTCACTTCCAAACAATATTTTCACATTTGCACTTAATTGCAGTTATTTACATTTAAGAGAAACAGTTATCTATCATTGAAATGTCTTCAATTTACAAAATCAATTATTTATAAATTTTTCAATACGAATGAAAAAAAATATTATGTAACTACTTTTTTGTTGGATTTTATATTAAAAATATATTTTTGTTCATATCAAAATATATTTTTGTTCGTAATTAAAGCGCCAGAAAAAAATTTATAAGAGGGACACCAGTAACACAACCGCGCCAAAGGGTTAGTAAGATATATTTTTATACTTGTTTTGCTTTTCATTAATTTACTGATAAAAGGCAAAAACAAGAATTTTTTTATTTTTCAAATAGGTTTTCAATAACCAAATTTTTTTCTCTGTTATATGACAATTTTAGTATTTGGTAAAGCAGGTCCCAAAATTCCTGTTGCCAGGATAAAAGTAAGACACTCAATCGATTAAATATTTTTTTTTCTACAGTTTTAATATTATATTCATATAAAAAATTATTGCCATTATTTACTTTTGTTTTCCAGTTCAGGATTGAGCTTAGCAAATCTTATTCAGCATATTACTGAAACAATTTCAAACTTTATCCAAATTGCTGAAAATCACAAATACGGTTATGAAATTCTATAACAAGAATTCTAGTTCTATTAGAAAATTACATGCATTCTTTAAATACATATCCACATAAAATCCTTAAAAAAAACAATGGAATCTAAACTTATTAATTCCTAGCAAATGTCAAAGAGAAGTTAAAAAGAGATCCAATCCGATTAATATAATTAATCCAATATATCCAATAATTAATCCAATATATCCAATTAATATAATTATGTGGTCAACACTGTATTTCATTACTGTATTCATTGCAATCATTATAAAATAAGAAAATATTGTTTTCATATATACAATATTTCTATTATCTATATTGGACTATTTCTACTCCATTTCTATCATTATTATCTATCATTATAATTTCTATTATTATATTATCTATCATTTCAACAATAGGTATTTCAAAAAAAGTATGTTCAAATTCAGTAAAACATTTTAAAAATATTTTGGTTTTCATAACACACAAACAGTGCTATCTATTCTCGTAATATTCAAATAATGCATAACATTATTCTACTATCTACTTTAAACAATATTATTTATAATACCAGGCACGCACTAAATTTCAGAATCAAACAAATAATACTGAATTCTATTAAAATCAAATTTAAAAAGTGTAAACAAATTCATCATTAGAAAACATTGGAAAACAAAACAATTATATTCAATTCAGTTTTTATTTTATCTGTAAATATGAAACTCGTTTTTAATGAGTTTATTTTAAGTAAGAATCACATAAAAGATAGCGAAGATGATTCATCACAATAAACAAATAATTTTTTTTCAAAGAAAACACGGAAGTTTCTTTAGAATCCTACTAATTCAATATGAGATTCACAGATTCGCCGCGGTTCATTTTACCAACACTGGAGACAAGTTGAAATAGAAAGATGATTGATTTTACTCTGATTTTCTTCGGGGCTTTTATATTTTGAACCAATAAGAGATTTGTTGGATTTTTCATATAAGATAACATAAACCGTTTTTGTGGACATCATTTATTGTAAATAAAAAATATTTATGGATTGGTTTTGAATAAGATAAAATTAAAATGCTTTCTTTTATTTTATTTCATTCAGTGTTAATTTAAAAAAGCAAATACCCAATTGACAATCATTATTTATTTATTTTCGATAAACAGCAAATAGCATAATTTTTTTGATTGATGAATATGAATCAAAATTCTAAGTGATTTGTGCAGTCTCTGATAAGTTAAAACAATAAGATTACTAAGTCAAAACAATAAAACGAATTTATATAGAATATAATCATTATAATTATTTTATATAGAATAAAATAATTAAAATTAATTTTTGCACAACAACTGGAAGTTTATCTTAAAGGATGTCAATAAAGTAATAAAAAAAAACTTATACGGTGATTTATTTAACCGTATATACAAGAGTTACTCTCCTCGCATTTGAGCGAACACTGTAAAGACTTCCTAAATAAGCTTTAGTAAAAAGTACCGGTAATCAAGGAGCTGGTGCGAGGAGGTGGATAAAGACACAGTCATGAGTAGCAAGTCAACTGTCCAATGTGGACCATCCATCGAAGTAGGTGTGTTCAAATCGTAGTGGGTGTTTTGCCAAGGTAGGCGTGTTCACATCACTCCCGGGTCACCAATGTGGGAAGTGAGTAGTTATTGACCATGTCAATCTTCATCTATGAAAAGGTACCTCTCCATAGAATCGAGTTAACATGTCTTATATACTAGTGAATTGGAATTATAATTTTGTAGTGGTAGATCCATAACAGATTTTACGGATAATGCACAAGAAGTGCCGGTACTTTATAAGTTATACCTTAACTTTATCCTGAATTTATTTACAGCGTAGAAACTAGGGACTAAAAAAATTTATGAGAAAAAAAAGCGAACAAAGTATGTTATTTAATAAATTGCGGTGAATATTGTTATATTTAGGGAAAGAAAAAAATTCTATCACAGAATTTATGCAATAAGATATTTTAATTATTTTAATAAAACATAAAATTTAATTTATTGATCACGGCGTCAATAAAAGTATATTGAAGAAGTAATTAGTTAATGAAGTTATAAAATCACCTTGTTAAATTCATGAAAGTTATTAAACTGATCAGTTAAAAAAATAAAAAAATTATAAAAAGAACACTAATCTTGAGTTCTAGGATAATCTACAATTACTTGAGATAAATCTTCATTTAAGTCTTCACAAAAATTGAGTTTTATGTCATAATGGTTTGGTTTATCAAGTGTATAGAAAATTTTCTGCTATAAAAATTAATTTGCATAAAAATAAGCTTTAGCATAAAAAAAAAAAATAAGTATAAAAGCAATAAAATCCTCTTTCATAGCCAATAAAAAATTCCCTTGGTTTAAAAATGTGTATCAAAAATAAAGTTCACAATTGTTGTCAAATAACCATAGCTCTTACAATTTCAATTATTACTAGTCGACATTGTATTTAAAATATCATGCCAGCAAATATATTCTTAAAAATTTTAAATTAAAACATTATCTATAAAAAGCATCAAAAAACTATAACACCGAGCTACAAAATCAAACTTTCTATTAACGAAACTCATTTCAAATAAACTATGCAGTAAGTACAAAACCCTTTAAAATGTATTTAAGAGCTATAATTCATTTTATAAGAGGACCTATCCCATTTGCAAAAAGTCATTTCAGTTGAGAAGAAAATGTATGAAATCGCTATGTTGATAATAGCAGGGTTTAAAAAGCAGGTATAAATAGTCACGATCCTATTAGAATAAACTACCTGTCTGTTATGATAAGCTATTTTTTACCGAGGGCCCATGCATACTCATTAAAGTTGAAACATGCTCTGCGCAACATAACTAGAAGATAGCGCATCAAATAAAATGGAATTAGGTATGCTTAATGATATTCAATTATGATATGGTAAAAGCTCTGCTATTAGATCATGAATAATTATTATCGTTATATTTAGTACATTTATACACACTTTAAACACAGGGGTAGAAATTAAGAAAGTTTAGCCCCTGGTCCAAAGGTTTAATAACTTAAGACTTCAGTAACTTAAAGATATTACTATCACATGCACATTTCCACAGATCTGCTTACAAGTTGCCATTTGACTTTTCTTTCAAAAAAAAGTAATGAATTTAAATGAAAAATTACAATACAAAAAATATGTGTAATGTCAAAATTGTAATGAAATATGGTACTTTGTAACACAAACCAAAATATGAAACCAAAATTCATAACAAATCAACACTGCATACCATTACTTTACATTGATTGCTGGTCCGGAGATCAACTACTAATTATTTTATGGTGGTCATAATCAAATTTTAGTGGTTTTTGTACGAACGAACTACAGTTATTTCCGAGTGCTGATTATTAAATTTTTATATCTTCTTAGTTAATCGTGGAGATTTGTAAAAGATGTATCCTCTCAGTAATCGAGAAGCAGAATTTTTATTTTAGCTCAAAAAATACAAACAAAATAAGAAAAAAATTCGTCCAATAAGCAAATACATTTATTTTTCTCATTACTTTTCAATGAATTTACGCAAAATTTACAAAAACATACGACGATCAAAAAAGAAAAAGAAAAAAAAAAATCTGCAGAAGTCTAATCTGTTATTTTACAACTTAACATTTCGATATTTTAATGATATAGTTTAAAGGATCTATGAATTAAAAAACATACTGCAATAGAAGAATAACGCATTGCATAGATTACATAAATTCAAATAAAAATCTCAAGTTGCGTATTAAAACTTTACATTACAATACAATCGTTACTTCGAAATGGATCATTGGTACTGTAGCAGATAGTTCGCTGATTTTTAGGTAGCAAATAGAAAAAGGTTGAGAATTTGGAGTCCAGTTAGATGCAACATTTTCCTGTTACCATCATTTTCCCTTCATTCATTTTACATCACGTGTTTTTGTTTTGTTTTTTTACATTTAATGTAATTTTGAGTGTTAAAAGTGTTAAAAGGTTTGTGGGTATTGAAAGAATTTAACGATAAATAAAATATTGCAAAAAAAAAAAAAAAAAAATTCAAATGAAAAGTAAATTAACAAAACATTGCGGTTTAGTCCTTAAATCAAGGTCCTCATGCATTAATTAATTTATTAAAATAATTTTATAAATTTGAAAACTAAAAAACTAATCGCAAAAATTCAATTCTCTATTTCTTTAAATAATGTATTCTCCATCCCTTAAATAATCTTATACAAATATCAAAAACCTAACAAACAAAAAAATAATTCCAACCTATTCAAACCCTTAATTTAAAATATCCCTATTTAATTTTTAAAAAAACATGTCTTCCTATTCAGGAACAATATATATTACACCATTTGCAACTACTAAGTCTCGTTTTCGTCAAGACACAAAATTACTTTACCATGAATAATAAAACAAAAAATATATTCACATTCGTCGGCATTTTAATCTTGTTACATTTATCACAAAAAGAAATATTTACTTTTCCTACACGACTTCTTGATATTTTGTATAATTTAATAACAGAAGCTTCTCTAGGATTATAATAGAAGTTCAACATGTCGAAAGTCCTATGGGATTTAAGATTTAAAATTCCACCAACATGTAATAAAAAAGAAAAATTTTCTAATATTCATATTACCATGCTACATTGTGTTCAAATAAGAGCTATGAAAAATATTACTTTTATCTTAAAGGAAAATTTTTAATTATGTATAAGAAAAATTTCAGTGAACATTCAATGCTTAGTGCTTTTTTATTCTTTTAACATAGAAAGCAGGAAATTTTCTTAACTAGAAATGATTTTTAAAAAAATTGCTACAGTTTCAGAAAGCTAAATAAATAAATTATGGTTTGGATCAAATATTATTATAGTGAAATAGTAAAAATTAAATATAATAATAATAATAGTAATAGTTAAAATTAAAGAGAAAAAGCTGAAAAGGCTTTTGAACAATTTCTTTTAAATAAAAAATTTTATAATAAAAGTAATCGATTAACAAGTTTAAAGCAAAATAATAAAATAAAACAATTTTAGAGAAATGTCAGCATTTAATATGAGCATTAATAATTAGAAACATTGAATAGTTCGAATTAGTAGCCATTTTTTCCATTAAATTTTTTGACAACTATAATAAAACGTAGACACTTTTTAATTAAAATTATTAAGTATTAAAGTCATATTTCCAAATATAGGTTTAGAAATATAAAATTACATTTTGAATATAAGTAAAAATAGCTATTGAGCATTTAATCAGAGATTGTTAATTTATTTATTGAGAATTAAATAAAACTTTCGTGTCCAACTAGTGATGAACTACATAATTCAGGAAAAAAAATAATACTTTTAATACATATCTGCACTAAATATTTACTAAATAGCTCACTTTTGAAGGTCCAAACCCACCCGAGGCCAGAGATCAATACCATTTTTTTTGCGTTGAAACTAGAAATTTTATAAACGACATTGAATAGCAAACCCAATGCAGATTTTACGACTATCAATATTAAACTCCGTAGTCTAGTAATTTTGAACCCAATCCAGAAGAATAGGGAACTCCGGGATCAAGCATTGGGACAAACTAGATTTACAAGTGGACTTTGTGATGAAACTAACCCGTACTTGCGTTAAATGGAGAAGAAAACCCTAAAAATCTACCACGTGAAATGTGTATTTCTTGAAAATGTGTAAAATCTACCTTGGAAATACACATTTTCAAGCTATTGAATTGTTTATATGATTGATTTAAATATATAATTGATTTTAATAAATGAAATAGTTCAAAGCAGTAATGAAATAAACAAAACTTAAGAAAATTTTCATGAACTTAACACTTTAATTCTAAAGCTTGAGTTTTTGAAGGGGGAAAAAATAGAAAATTATGTTATAATTCAAATATTTTATTTTTTTTTTTTCAGCTTGCGGAGGTTTTTTCTAAAGAAATACAGGGAAAAAGATGAAATGCTAAAACAACTTCCAACCGTAAATTTTCTAGAGAGGAAAGTAATTTATTTTGGAAACGTTCTTACAAACGTAAGTTAAGTCATTCCCATAACTAACGTCAAAACTTAGAACGAAATAATTTTTGGAATAAGTTGAGGCCTTAAGTTAAAGATCAGCTCGAATTTTTTTTTTTCAAAAATAAATTCCTCCAGTAATTAGTTATTTAAAACACTTTAAAAAAATCAAATTAAACAGAATTAAAATATTAAAAACTTAAATTTTGAAAAAATAGTTAAAAATTCATATTTTATTATTTTTGGAAATCTAAAAAATAAAGTACAATTAATGTTTTTTTTGCACCAAAAACCGAAAAAAATTTAAAGATTTTATTAAAAAGTAATTGGATTTAAAATAGGTTTTAATTAATACAAAAATTAAAAACTATTATGCTGATGATAAAGGAAATGAAATTTTTTTGGAAAGAAAGAAAGGCTTCAATTCTGTTACTGCATACGTTTTGGGGGTTAAAACCCACTACATTTGATTGTTTACTTTTTATTTATTCGTTTATTTTTATCAATTTTGGTTTATAAAAGTTTTAAATTAAAAATGAAATACTTTTAAATAGAAAAATCAACCATTGTAAATATAAATTCCATTAAAAATTTTTTATTACATATACTGTAAATATTAAATAAGTCTAACACTGTGCGTGAAAAAAATAATCAATTTAAAAATATAAATCTATTTATTTAAGAAAAGTCTACGATTTAATTTACTTTAATCTATTTAAATTTGAAATAGTTACTGTATTGCTTTACTCTGAAAAATTTTAGTTTTTGAGCATTTTTGTGAAAAATAAAATATCGTCGTCAAATAGATAAAACATATCTAATCAAATTCAATATGCCTGATTCAATATAATCAATTTAACCATTTTTTAATTATATTTTCCTCTTCTTGTACTAGGTCGGTTCTTATTTCATCGCAAAAATTACCTAATATCACAGAGAGTTTAAAAACATTTACAAGTACAACTAACTTGTCTAGAAAATAGTATTTTCCTTTAAACTAAAAAGTCCGCCTAAGAAAAAAGCCCTAACTTTTTAAATTTGTCTAAATCTAGCAAAAGCTGATACTTAGCATTCACTGATGGAACAAACATAAGCATTATTAATTTTCTTTAGACTTTTAATTTCATTTTTTCTCTTTGTAAGCTAAACACTAATGCAGGTAACCGTCTAAAAAACATAGTAATGACCCGAACTTAGCAGTAAACAACTCATATCTTGTCCCTAGTGATGATGTGCGTCAAAAATAGATAATTTTCTTGACCTTTGAGAAAAACGCAAACGACAACACAACAGCCCAAATTTCTTTCCGTAAGAACATGAGGAAACACTAATGTCGAGCTTTGAGATTAAATTCATATTATCATGAACGGTCGAACTCTATAAATTTAATCCCTCAGCAACCTCATAAATTTGATTTGCATTAATTATTGCCTTTAATGTGTCGCATCAGTTTCAGATGGGGTGGTGCATCTTAATTACAAGATCGTAATTTTCCAAACTAATTTTGGCACTAGCGTACTGTAAATACATCTTCGTACTCGTCGGAAAATTTTTTTTCTTCTTGCGTGAACAGCATTTTCTACCTTTCCAGCAGTAAAAAAGTAAAATATGCCGAAAATGCTACTTTTCACTTTCTCTACTATAAAGGGCAACAACCAAGAACTGCTGTATAGTATCTGTCTTCAATCGAACTTTTTCACAAGCAAACCTTGCTACATCAGCTGTTAATAATATATGAGTGTGAAGTTTGCTTTGAATAAATATAATCAAGTCCTCAGTAAGTAAAAAACGAAATCACTTTTTGAACAACCCAATACGAAAATAATTTCAAATTTTTAAAACGCATCCAATTTTCCTTGCGATTATAATCGTTATAAAAAACTATATTTATTATTACGCTTCATTAATTTATGTAATTCATTACTCATTTATATTTTGCTTTTATTTTTGTACCATGAATTTTTGTTGAATTAAAATTAAGTTAAATTGTAATAGCATATTAAATTTTTTCATTGCACTTTAATATTATCAACAACTGGAAAATTGTATAGTATTTAATAAATTATTATCCAGTAATCATAATACTCGATACTTCAAATATATGGAAATTATTGTCACCGAAACAAAGTCGAAATTACTATGTATGTAACTAACTATAAACTTTAAAAACAATTTGTTAGTAGCTGATCGCAAGTTTTGATTATTACTTTTAAGTAATTAATAAATTGTTTTCTTTTTTTTTTTTTAATAATTTCGCCTGTTACTCACAATAGATGTCAGATAATATAAATTATAATCATTAAAATGAAATAAAAAAGAAAATGATAAAATGGCATATTTAAAATTATAATACGGTTTATAATAAATGAAATATTAATTGTTGAATTAATTATTATATCGAGATAATTTTATTTTTTAGAGTTTTTTTCAAAATTCACTTATCTTTAAAATTCTTCTTCATATACAACTTATCATTTTATTATTTACTATTTATCACTATAATTAATATTGTTGTTCATTTTTTTTTATATTGTATTATTATTCTTTTTTTACAACAACATTTATCACAGTTGAAAACTTGAATCACAACAAAAACTTTATGTTGCTAACAAAAATCACTTTCCTTGCTCTGATATTCTCTGCATTTAACAATTTATTTACTGAATGGACAATAACAAAAACAAATAAGCATTAATATCGAGCAATAGCAATAATGAATTAATTACATGACGCAATTAATAACAGTTCCCTTATATAGAATATAAGAAAATGTACGTCATTAAAGAAAATTAAACGATAATATTGGAACACTAAATTGTTCTTAATAATATGATTCCTCTCTAAAATAGGTAAAAAAAAAATTTAAAAAAAAGGATGAAAGCATTATTTAACTACATTTCCTATAGGTGCACTTGCAATTATAAAAATTAATAATTCATTACCCAAAATATTACTTCATTATTGTCAAGTAATAAAAATAAATTAATAATTTGGTGTAATTAATAACTATTGCCCTATATAGTAATAAATGACTTAAGTCACTTAAAAAATAAGGAGACTGATAATTTTAACAATTTTTTTTTATTAATTTAAACTATTTCTTTACAAGAAAAGTAAAGTAAGAAAAGAAAAATTTTGCAATTATCTAAGCTACAGATTCAATAATTAAGCTAACTATAAACAGAACAAATAAATATTAAAATCGTGAAAAGTGATAATGAATTATTAAAATGATGCAATTAATAAAAATTCTCTTACATCGAACGTAATATAACCTATGTCATTTTATAATCATGAACACTGATCAATTTACTCTTCCCTATTTTTTATTAAAATGATTTCACTCCAAAAAACAGTTAAGGCAGGCAGAAATAAGAAATAGTTCTACAATAATCATAACTACAGTTCCAATAAGGAAAAGTCTAGAAACAACAATGTCACGTGTTCCGCTATTCCATTACGCAAATTTAAGAACAAACATTAAATGCCTCATTTGACAGGTAATATAATCAGAGTGCCACAAAAAAAGGCAACTAAATGGAAAAAATAAAATGAATTGATTCCTCACCTCGAACATAAAATCCGTGGCGGCAGCATGGTTATAGAAAGTGGAATGAGCAGAAAAAGGACGGGTCAAGCCAAAAAGGAGACCCCACGTGAAAAAACTTTTTCCTTCCCTTCTTGGACCAAGGTCACGAACTGAGAAGATGTCTTTTTACCTCCCGGCATCATTTTCTATTTGGCAGGATCATACAAAACGCCGGTCCGCCAAGCTATCGCGCCAAGGCGGGAGTTACGGTATTCTAAAACTTTTCTTCATTTTCTTTTTCGTTCTTGTTCTTCAAAGATGGTTTATCTTCGGTTTTGTTTCTTTTTGCTCCAGTTGTTGCACCGGCTCGGATTCGTTTGAAGTCGGCACAGCGAAAGCTGAAAAACTTGGTTATTTTTTGGGTTTTTTTTTATATATATATATTATTATATGAACAGACTTGCACATATTTTTTCGTGATTTATTTTTTTAAAAAATCTATCACTTTTTTCAAAAAAACCTCTAGCATAATAAGAAAGAACATTTATAAAACGAAAAATATGCTATTTAATAACTTTTGTGAGTTTATAACAATCAATCATGATTCATAAGTTTTAAGTAATTTTAGCCAGCACCTTCCATGGTTATAGCGAAAATGACGTAAATTTGTCAACATGACATGAATGTAAGCTGAAGTTTGGTTTAAAGGATTGTGATGTAATTTTTTTAATATTTGAAAAGTTATGGCCTGGATTAAAAAATATGCAGAAATTGCTATTTATTCATTAATTTTAATTTAAGTGAAAAAATTCTCCTAATGGACTATTTTTTTAAAAAAAAAGTTTCGATATATTTTAAAACATTTAAGCTATTTTATGGTTCAGACAATTCCTCTAAGTAAGATAGTATATATAGCTTAAAATTAAAATTTTATTACGAGTTAAAGGAACCTAATATGTGGTTTTTTAACTCTAATAAATTTTCTAATGAAAGTGCTTTGAAAAACGCCCTTAAACCTCAACTTCCCGAAATAAATTAATTTAATTTTAAAAAATCAACAGTCTCTTTGAAAAATTGGCCGCAATAATTACTATGCATATTTTACATTAACTTTGAAATTTTTGTAAATTTATAAAAATTTGTTCTATTTTATAATTTGCTATCCAAGGTATGTAATAAATTTAGTTACAATTTTCACGAATAACAAACTATAGCTTAAAATTTATAACCTGAAATATCCTACAAACTTCCAAACTACTGTTGTTTTACAATTAACAGTTTAAGAAGCGTGCTGAAAATTCACTCAAATCTCTCACAACTTACTAACTAATGCTGCCGTACAATTTGATAACCCAAATTCCAACCAAATCGTCCAATATAACCAAATCGTCCAATTCCTTTATAACTTAAACAATTACCACTTATTAATTCGAGAATAAATATTTTCCAATTGGTTTGGAATTTAAAAACTATACCCGTTGTAGAATTTATAACCCAAGAATTGAATTAATTTTTTTTTTTTTTTACAGCTCGCAAATGATTGCTTCAGTATCATTAAATCCATAAAAGTGTGTGGAATATTCGATTCATTAAATACAACTCGGAAAAAAAAGTACTTTTGAGTCAAGTATCGGAATCAGGGCAAATAAGCTTTTCAGGCTTGAAACTAATCTGAAATGGGATTTCTGAAAGTGACGTACTGTTTGTCTAAGATAAGTACTCTGACCGCCACTAAGTCTGCGGCAGTCTGGTGCTATGGAAACAAGAGAGCATTTTAGGGAGGGTAGCTTCGATGAAGAGGTCTCCTTTTTTCTCGCCGAAACCAGTCCTAAAGAGGGCCCCGCACCCTCCACTTGAAATAATCATGCCTCATTACCATAGTCACCGCCACAGCTCCAGACGAATGTCTGGCAGAGTACCTATCTTAGACAAACAGTAGTGTGGCTATCTCGATTCTAACTGGTTGTTGATACGTGGCATTTGCTTACGTTATTAACTGTTCTTTTCATTCTATTTCGAGTAAGCCAAGCCCGTCAACTATCAATTCTCTTAAGTGATACATTCTATATTCTTTCACAAAGTTTCTTTAATAAAGATTTCAATTCTTTCACTATATATTTCTTTCTTGACACAAAGACAGGCACGAAGCCATGTAGAAAATAAACAAACTAATTATGCATCGAAATTGAAGGTACACAAAACTAAAATATATCATGATTACAAGAAAAAAACATAAACAAATAATAAATCTAAGTTAAGTAAAAGACGTAGACAAGAAAGAATTATATTTCAACAAATTTAATGTGCGATACGGAGCTGTATTTAATTAATTCATTTTAATTAACATTCTAACTTATGTGGAGAAACTGAGTTCAACTTTAACCCGCCCATATGCTTATAAACGATCAGCTGGAGCTGACGTCATAAGTCACATGTGTGGGTATCTGTGATCTTTTCTTTAAGTGCGGGTATCCAAATTCATTACAAAGTACATCTCGCAGTTAACCCGACGTTAACAGGGGTTTGAAACAATTTTTTTAATAAATTATCAGCAAATTTGTTGTTCTTACTACACATATTCTAATTTGACAGATCGACAAACATGCATACTGATTGCACTATTGCTATAGGAGCAACAAAGAAAATCGAAAGATTATGGTATCAAACTTTATTTTTCACGTAAATTTTAAACTTGAAATTTTCAGTAAGCCTCGTTTTCTCGAGAAAATAAGAACAAAGGTACAGGCAGTGACGCAGCACATGCATGATGATAACAGCAATGTGACTATTATTTGAACTTAAAAATACCGTTTGATGCCAAAATATCTGATGTATTGGGTTCTTCGAAAGTAGTTTCGTTATTTATGAGAATGAAACATTTTCTTACACTGAATAAATATTTTGTTCAAGCGGGCAAATTATGTCTTTATCATACAAAGCTGGCAAATTGTGTCTTCACAAAGCTGGCAATTTATGTCTTCTTCATCAGCTTCAACTGATCTTCCAGAATGTGGTGCATGTTCAACATCAAAATTGCCTTATCGAAATTTTGCGGACCAGATTTGCCCCTGGAATACAGTCAACACATCCTCTTCATACAGATTGGATAATTTTTATCTTGCTTAAACAGCGTTTTTACCTTTTCAACAGTAAAAAAGTAAAATATGCCAAAAGTACTGTCTTTCACTTTCCATACTTGAAACGGCACAAATCAAAAACTACTGCGTAAAATAAATCGAACTTTTTCGCAAGCAAGCCTTGCTATATCAACTGACAAAATATATAATAATTATTCGGCTTAAGTGCGATGTTGGCTGCAGAATAAAATATAATTAGGTCCCCTTAGGGGAAAAACGAAAATACTTTCCGAATAACTCAATATTAGATAGGGGAAAGTTGTACAAAACGGGATACCATTATTGTTTTTATTTACTACGGAAAATCTGTTAAAGAGAACCACACATTACTTTTTTTAATAGATACATCACTTATTGAAACACAGAAACAAAAAATATTTTAAACTAATTTTATTGACTGTGAAATAGAAAAAAAAAATCATTTTCCAAACTCTTACATATCCCGTTTTACCATACCGGGGTTGGACAAAACGGGATAGGTTTTACAATGTTTAATTTTGAGCGTAAAACTAACTAAAAAACATAATTAACTGACAGAAAAATGTAAAGCTAAATTTCTAAAAATTGTATTTATGGGATTTTATTGCTTCTAAAATTTTTAGATAGACTGTTGTTTTATAATTGATTACACAAAAATTATGATGCTACATATGTTTTTAAAGATTTTTTGAGTTTTCAAACATGAACGCTTATTCCATAATTTTCACTGTCGAGATGTGTCTGGTGCCCTTAAGAGGGATTTCTTAGCAGTCCTTTCTTCAATTCTCTTGGTTCATTCTTGTAGTTTAATCATCCTTTCTTTTTCTTCCATTTATAATTCACTTTTATATGGAGATGATGTTATTACTACAGTTTTCTTCTTTCTCTTATCAGCCATTTTTTATGGGAGCAGTACTTTTACTTGAGGTACAGGTAGAACACACTTTGGAAGGATGGAAAAGGGTAGCTTAGGTCGATAACAAGAGAGTAATAATTCTCAAACTGGTGTCTGTTTGGTGTCCAACGCCTGGAGGTTCTTGCTGTTAGATCAGTGGTGACAGTCAATGCAAACAGGTGATCTGGGAAGACGTCAGGATTGTAAGGACTTATACCAGTTTTGCTAAACCCTTTAATGGTAGTTTCTGCAACGGCTGCCCATGAGTAACCTCGTAAATTGTAACGCACCTCGCAGTATGGTTGAACAGCCACTTTCAAACTTCTTGTTCATAATACGTGCTCAGTGGAACCATGAAACTGACATCCAGGAGCTGAAGGCGATCAGTTGTATGTGGGTGGAAGGTTTGGATGATTACATTATTTTCTCTTGCCAAATTTACAAGTTCTAAACTTTTGGCGTGACTGTTGTGTCCATCAAGCAGCAACAGCACTGGCTTCTTATGCCTAGGGTTGGAAAATTCTACGAACTTTTAAAGTCAAACAATGAAGGTCTTCTTAGTGATCCAGCCGGTCTTGTGATACACTTCAAACGATCCTGCGAAAGCATCATCCATGAGTCTTTGGTTTTCTTTCACTCGAGGAAATACAAACATCGGAGGGACGAATACCCCAGCTGCACTGATGCATGTTTCAACAGTAACCAAAACTCCTCGTTCGGCTGAAGACAAGCTACCCACTTGCTTTTTGCCTCGTAGACTCAACACTTTTGAAGGCTTGTTTGGCACTGTTAGAATTCCTGTTTCATCAACATTATAAATATCATTTGGAGTAATCTTATGTTTACTTAATAGAGAATTTAAAAGTTCAAAAAACTGCTTTACTGCAGTGCGATTAAACCCTTTTGCTCGGGCCATACTCGTAGGTTCTGGATTTTGGAGTCTAATTTCTTCATGTCCGCCAAGAAATGATTACAACAAACACTTTTCAGACATTTTTGTCCGTTTGAGTTATACCAAATAATCTCTCTTCCAAGAGCCAATACATGCTCATGCATTTTTTCTTGTTCAGCATTGAATACTGTCTTATATCTGTCCAACTTTTTCATTGCTGCCAATTCAGGGGTCAATGTATTTGTACGAGCCTTTTTTACCCTTCTTTCAATTTAATAATAATAATATAGTAGAAGTATTAGGCCAACAAATAAATAGGTGGATAAAACGGGACATAAAAAAAACTCTATCCCGTTTTATCCAACTCATAAGTGTCCCGTTTTGTCAAACTCAGACACTTTTTAAAAAAACTTGTGCTGCCTAAACGTGAAAGAAGAATTAGATTGACTAGACATGAGAATACTCGTTAATAAATGCTTCATCAAATGTAATACTCACCGGAATTGTAATCCCATATATATAGGCAGTACAATGTGAAAAACAACGCACGTAAATGTAGAAAATGGTAAAGAAAATGGAGTAAAAAAGTTCTGAGACCTACAACTTTCTATCAACTAGTAATCTCAAGACAAGACGCACTGAAAATGACATAATCACAGTCAAATAACAAGTTTCTGTCATCGTCCGCTGGATAGCTGCAATAGTCTGGTCCCTAGGCGACGTATCCCGTTTTGTCCGACTATCCCGTTTTATCCAACTCTCCCCTATTTGAAAAATTATTTTCAGATATTTTCTTCTAATATTGTTTCTTTTTAGTAGTAAAGAATAATATTAATTATTGAAACCAATTGCAAAACGAAGCAATCCTTCAGCGGACGATGTCAATAATGATGAAAGTAATTACCCTTTATAACAAACTCATGTTATTTTTATTAACATTGCATGATTTAAGAAAAAACCAAACGTTTTTTTACGGAAAAGAATATTAACTGATTATGTTCAGATCACCAATATTAAAGCACCACAACTGATTTTCATTCTATTAAATGATAGTGTTTTTTTAATGGTTCACCAAATAGAAAAAAAATTGACGAAATAGTATTAAAAGCTAACTAAAATCACATAGTAAGTTGACCACATGGGAAAAGATTAAGAGCTTTTGTAAGAAGTAAATTTGTAATTATAACGATAGATTTTCAAGGAAATTATAACTGACAAGCCTCGCTAACAAATATGCATTGTGTGCAAAATTTTTCAATTCGCTTAATACTATTTCGTCAATTTTTTCGTCAAGTTCTCGAGATAGTGCAAAACAGCAAAAGGTAAAACTAACATTAAGGGGTCCAAACTTTGGAGCGCTTTCCTGACCAAACTAATGGGACCATAATTCCCAGACTGCGGCTACCCCTATATTTTGGGGGTCAGAAATCCGAATCCTTCGAAAAAAGTAATGTTTATTCAGAGAAAGTACGCGCCTGATTTCGTAACTTAAATTATTCTCTGCACTTATTGATTAGCATATTTGAAGTCACCCCCCTTGATCCATTAAGATTGAGTCCTAGAACGTGAAGATTCGATCATTAGATCAAAAGTTATACAAGGTGGTCCATTTTTTTTTCGCGCAGTATACATACTTTTCGTAACGGAAAAAAAAAAGTTCTGTAGATGTATAGCAGGGTGCAAAACAACAAAGCCATGCCATTTAATACTTTATTATGAACAAACTACTTGGTGATATCCACGGGTGAAAGCCCTTATATAGCAAGACGGAAAAGAGAAAAACCTGGTACGTAAGACATTTCATTCCAGCATTTTTTTCGTAAAAAATAAAATATCTGTAACTATCAAGATTTCTTTTAAAATTCTAGCATATATATAAAACTGCTTCTTTTCGAAGATAAAGTAGATATTGTTGAATAATTTAAAAAAAGAATAAGAAAACTCCTCCCCAAAACTAGCTATAACTGAAAAGGTTTCACTACCAGCCTTTCCTATTTTCCGTCTCGCTTTCACCCCTGGTGATATCCATACTACGCCAAAATTGATGCTTTCGGAGGCAAAATAAATCCCGAATGGTTTGAATAAGCACGAAGTAATAATTTTACATTATTTGTGATTAGATTTTAACATACCTTCCTTATAGTGTATATGAATACTTGATTTTATATTAACTTAAAATAAAGTGTAGCTCCACTTTTTTCTTCTTTGTTCAGCATTAAATTTGGAGAGCAGCACAGTTTTTATAGTATTGATGATTAAGGGGAGAAGACATTAATTCTTAGAGTGGTAGACACAAACAGAAAAATGCCTAAAATTCCATACATATCATGATTTTGAACTCATCTTTTTTCAATTCTGTTTTAACCCTTTAACGGGCCATTTATTTCTAGTAAGGGTACATTAAATTACTTTTCGAATTTAGAGAAAAAAAACTCGTTTAGATCAGTTGATAAAATTAATTTGAATTTTAACAACATTTTTTGTGGTAAGTATGTTTACTACTACCAATAGATGTTATAAAAAAAAGTAAGAAACTTAATGACTATCGTTTTTTTTAATTTATAAACTCCAAACTGAAAAAGGAATTATATATTATATATATTTTTTTACATTTCATGAAAACAGGATTATTGTCACCAATTTTATTCCAACTTACTACTTCATCAGAGCTGAAGTTAATAACAAAGGGCATACCAAAACTAAAGTGGTGGTAAATATACTTAAAACGGCCTTAGAAAGGGTTAAAATAGAAACTGTACAGAAGTAATTTTAAAACCAATTTAATGAGTGACCACTTAGCAGTTTAAATAACTATTTTATTTGCTTTCTAGAATGTTTAATAATGTTAGTGCAAATATTTGTTAGCATATAAAAGGTTCTTACTTGAATGGAATTTGCTTGATTCAGGTCTAAACTTAGTAGGGAACAGACATAGCGGATTGAAGGCCATCATGATTATATTTGAAAGCATCGTTTATTTGACAAACCTACATAAGAGATATATCTAATTTGATATCGTCTGTAAAGTTATAGGCTAATTTTAATTTAAAATATACGCTTAGTAATTTTTTCACGAGAACTATAATTTTCATCAAAATCTGTATAAAAATAATTGTTTTTAAAATCAACGAGTCATCTAATCAATTACAGCTTTAATAAAACTTAACGGTATAATGAGCATTAAATAACAAGCTTTACATCTTAAATTTTTACTCTTAAACTCTCTCGTGCATGAAATTTTTTCAGAGAGATCTGAAATAAATTAAAAAAGAAAATAAGGCATATATTTTTCACACAACTATTCACGCAATTAATCAACTTATTTAGAATTTCCATTCCATTATTGTTTCCTCTTCCACTTAATTCTATTGTTTAGAGAAAAAAAAAATTTCTTTTCAGTTAAGATCTTTTCTAAATGCCTTTTATCATAAATCAACAAAACAATTAACAGATTTAAAAAATAATAAAGTTAAAAAATTAAAATATATAAAAATGTCTTATATTCTGCTTACAAAACTTTGAATGACAATTTCTGAAGTAAGATTTCAGCAACACCAAAAGGAAAAACGACTGCTAAAATCATGTTAGTTGAAAAAGTAGTCTAAATATATGCGCGTTAGTTCAAAAAAAAATTCCACATCTAAGAGAAAAAGTAATTAAGAAAAATACATCAAAGCTATGTTACTTAGAAGTAACAGGAGTGAAAGTGTTAAACAAGTTATTGGAAGTAACGTTTTAAACGAGTGGTGATATCCAGCACACTGAAATAAAGTGTATCAAATCATACGAACGTAAGCAATATGTATTATCACAAAAAAAAATTCAAAATTCACAAACTTTTTTCTCTGTTGTCGTATTATTATAAAAGCATTTTTTAATCATTTAAAAAAAATATTCCTCCTATTACTTTACATTATAATTTTTTTTTTTTTTTTTTTTTGTTAAAAACACAAATTTTAAACTTTTTAAATCAGTAAGATAACGCAAAATTTAGTTTTTAAGTTCTAAAATATAAGGCTTGGAATGTAAAGTAACGGGGGAAAAAATTATAGATGAAATGCAATGGTCCCTCGGAGTCTACGTGAAAACCTTAACCTATCCGGGAATTTAAAGAAAAACCTGATCTATTCATTGGGTAGAAATTGTGCATAGTTGTTAATTAATATAAAGAACTTCGCGTAGATTTCGAAGACCTATATGTTACACTTCACGCAGAAATATTTTACTGTTACTTTACGTTATAAACTTTAAACTTGAAAATTAAAATTTAGGTATCTTTGAACACGAATTTACATTTGTGGCCTAAGATAACGAAATTTTACGCTTCCAGCAAATAAATATTTTTAAGTTAAAATTAGTTGATAAATATGTTACCAACTCACCTGTGTCAATTTTTTTATGATATATTTGAAATTAGGAGCCAATATTTGAGATTTTGAATTTCGAAAAACAATGTGTCATAATGCACACAGTACAAGAATAAAAATTCTAGAGCAGAATTGCTTGAACAATTTTGAAAAATAAAAATTTTTTTTAGTAATGCGCAAAAAAAGGGTAAAAAACGGACCACCCAAAATAACTTTTGATATAATGATCGGATCTTCACTTTCTGAAACTCATTAGTTCGAGGGAAAGGTCTCAAATATGCTAATTAAATAGTACAGCTGATATTTTAAGCTGAAAAATCAGATACAAAAACGTACTTTCTCTGAATAAACCTACCTTTCTTATAACGGATTAGGATTTCTGATCCCCAAAATATAGAGGGTAGCCACAATCTGGGAAATATGGCACCCATAGTTTGGTCAGGAGGAGTTTGGTCCATGTCTTGAGTTTCAGCTAATTGAAACGTTTTTGCACACAACTATTAAATTCGTTTATCCAAAGATAATTCCATGCAAAAAAAAAATTGAATTGTAGTAAATATCTATTATTTTCTCTAACTTCATTAAATAATAGTTGAAAAAAAATTTGAATTGTAAGGTATACAATTTTTGACTCAATTTTAAAGTAGGACATTTTGCATGGCGAAATACAAAATTTGAGTGGAATCTATTGAATAGTTACTAAGAAATCGAATTTTAAAAAAGTCGTGTATTTAAAATTCGATTTCTCTGTAACTATTCTACCAATTTTGCTCAAATTTTGTATTTTGACATGTAAATGAAGTAAAAAATACCTTACTTTGTATACCTTACATTTCGAAATTTTTTTGACCATTATTAAATAATATAATAAAAAATCTTTCCTAAAAATTATTTTTTGCATGGAATTATCTTTGGATAAATGGATTTTATTATTGTGTGCAAAATATTTTCAATTCACTTAAAAATTTCTCGAGATATAGCGAAATGCGCAAAAAGTAAAATTATTATTAAGGGGTTCAAACTTTGAATCGCTGTCCTGCCCAAATTATCGGGACCCTACTTCCCAGAATGCGGCTATTCCCCAGGTTTTGAGAGTACGAAATCCAAATACATCGTGATAGGATGTTTATTCAGAAAAGGTACGTTTTTGTGTCTGATTTCGTAACTTAAATTATTGTCTGCATTAATTAGTTAGCCTATTGAGGTCACTGCCTCGAGTGAATGAGTCTTAAAACGTGAAGATAAGATCATTATATCAAAAGTTATTAAGGGTGGTCCACCTTTTATTTTGCGCACCGTGCATAAGTACAAAAGATAAATGATTCTAGGTTAGAATAGTACATACTATTCCGAAAAAATGTTTTCCATAATACATTCACATAAACAAGAATAAGGATTCTATGACAGAATTGTATGCAAAATAAACATAGTAGATAACAATTAACAGCTGCGTGTGAGCTTCATATGCATAAACCCTGTGCATTTCCATAAAAGAAAAGAAAAATTTCTCAAATTCATAGACAAGAATTGAACAAATAGGTATCTTATGATGCCATATGCACTTACCTTATTTCTCTCTACTGTAAAATTTTTAAAATGGGAATTCAACACAAACGTTTATAATTTTTAAAAAATTATTATCCAGTAGATTTTGATTAAATAGATCAAAACCATCATAATTGGTTCATTAAAATTAAAATGTTCCCAAGAATCATGTTTTACGTCTTGCTTCACATTAGAATGATTTGTTGGATTTTTATGACGCTTTTGTGACTCCTCATTTGTGTATTTCATTTACAGCATTTCTGAAAACGGTCCCAAAATTATACAGGCCGTAAATATAAATCCCACAAATAATGGCACAAACTTTAAGTGATGACACCAGAGTATAAAGAGGAAAAAAACAGGTTGAAACGTAATGAACAGGAAATAACTCGAAGCTATGCTACTAAAATACCTGATGAAAGATAAATAGTAACTCCAAAGCACGCTGATAAAGATTCTGCTGAAGACAAAGAGTTGAAGACAAAAAAAAAACTAAAAAGTAATTTAGTTACAAAATGTAAACATCGTAACTAAACTGAAAGTTACGAATTATTCGTTTATTGGTTATTGCAATTACATAAATTTTGAGGCTCGTGTGCTCAAAATAGGCTTATGAACCTTCGTCAAGTAGAAGAGGACAGATAGCACAAAATGAGAGACAGCATCAAGCAGTACCGCCTCCAAGACCATCCACCATTATTCGTTTATTGGTACAACATACGTTTGTAGGCTTGTATGCTCATTTAAGGCTTATAAACCTTTCAAATAGAGGGACAGATAGGACAGAGAAGAAATTCGCGAAGAAACTTTCAGGATAACAGCGAGATTCGAACCCACTAACTCCACGCTAAACACAGCGTTTTTCCGGCATGCCGCTCGGCCAGGGTAGCCCCAAGCTAAAGATTATTAACAAGAGAAATACTCTCAGAGAATTTTTGAATAAATTAACAACACAATCACAAAAGTTCTTGAATAACACAGAATATTGACATTTGTCGCCGAATATGTGGTTTTAATCGATTTATTTGTGTTGATAGAATCGGGACTGAAGACGAAATAAGATGTTTGCAAAAAAATGATAAAGAAAATGCGGAATCCTGAATTACTCTGGGTTGAAATTTGGTCAGGAAGAGCCTCAGTCATTTAAGTCCAGTTCTTGGTTTTCCAGAGGGTTGTTTAGTGGATGAGGGCCACATTGTATACCAGAGATAGCTTTTTCGAGATCGCCAAGGACTAGCGAAAGGAAAGCGAAAAAAAATTATTTATTTTATTGTTAGACATACATATGCCGACTTGTGTGCTTAAGGCAAAAAACGGCATACAAATCTTTGTCAAAATTAAGAACAGGTAACACAATTTAGAACAAGACGGCACAAAGATAGATCCAAAATAACGACGGGTTTCGAATACGCTACTTCCATTCTTCAGAACTTTCAGAGGAATAGCGATACCGCTTGGCCAGGAAGATAGGGAAGTAATTTATTTGCTTCAAAGTAGAGCTGCACAATAGGCTATTGGTAACAGTCTGGGAAACATCCATCAGGAGGATCAGATATCATTACAATTTTGATCCTCTGCAAAGGGAATTGCTCCTACGTTTTGGTTGCCCGACGACCTGCGCGCGAGGTCGAGCATTTTACGGAAGAACGAGGACTGATGATACCGCATACCCTCGGTCTCTACGTAGGTTGATCAAAGTAGTCACCCATCCGCTTACTGACCGCAGCTAATGATGTTTGACTTGACTTCAGTGCTCTACAGGGAACCGTATCTTTACGATCTATTGCGGAACTATCCAGGGAGGTTTTCGAGAGCAAAGATCTAGTATGATATCTAATCTGAGCTCTAGATGTCTGACTTGCGCACTCTATCTTTGTGACGAACGATGCAGAATGATTGTCATCAAACAAATTAAGAAATCACCAATTTACAAGTTTCAGGAAGATCTAGTCGATGGAATGTTACATCTTCCCTTCTAATATTCTGGACGAGCAAAGAGGTTCTAAGTTTTACATTTATACCGCGGGAAATGTTTAATAAACTTTTCTCAAATTTCTGGTTTTAACATGAATTAAAGTCACGTAAGCTAACATGATTAAAAATAAATTTTCATTTCTTCTTTTTTTTTTTTTTATTGTATTTGGTTCTAGTAACGTTTTTTTTTTTTTTTTTTTTTTTTTTTTTTTTTCCGCAGCTACCTTTTTCTATATCGAAAAGTGCCTTTTTCATAACATTCTATTAAATGCGTCCATTGAAAATGCGTACCAATTTTAAAGTCGGCGTTTAATGAACACCCTGTGTATTGCATAAATGCAGATTGCTCCATAACCACTGCTCTTGGTGTATACTTTAATACTTTTTAGCAAAAATGAAGCAGAAAAAAATTTAGACAATAGGGGTCACATAGCCGCGATGGCTGAGGGGATAGAGCGTTCCGCCTTCCAATGAGGTGAACCGGGTTCGAATCCCAGCGATGGCTGGTCGATATGAGTGGTCGATGGCTTGAACCAACTACAGTGCTGACGTGAAATATCCTCAGTGGTATGGATCATAGGTTAGAGTCCCTTTGCCGTCAGGCTAACAGTGGGAGGTTCTCGTTTTCTTCCTGTCCATGTGACGCAAATGCGGGTTAGTTCCCTCAAAAAGTCCTCCATGAAAGCAAATTTACCCACTACTTGATCCAGGAGTTCCCTTGTCTTCTGGATTGGGGCCAAAATTACAAAGCTAAGGAGTTGAACATTAGCAGTATTAAACCCAAAAATTGGGTCGGCTGTTCAACAAAGATTTTAATATAATAATTTTTTTTATTATTATTTTTTCCAATGCCCTCCTGTGTTAACATTTTTCGTTAATTCAGGCATTAAAAGGGCGGATTTGTTGGCCTCTCTTTCAGGGGCACTATATTAGGTGGGCCAACGTTGCTCCCACAGTAAGGACAGATAGTACAGAGAGGGAAAGAACATCCATGCCTACCCCGGGATTCGAACCCAGAACCTTTCTGATACAAGGGTGGTTCCCTTACCCTTACACAGGCCGGTCGGCATAATATAATAAATAGGGGTCACAAATTATTATTTTAATGAAGGAGAAACAAAAATATTATCAAAATCTCACGAATTACGGGCGAGGAAGGAGGGGTGAAAAAGATCAAAACCAGTTTGTTTGCTTGATGAAACTTGAAGCACCACTCTTCTCTGTGTCTATATACGCTTTGATGGCTCTCAGTCTTGCCTTCATCAGTAGTAATTTGTTATATTTATTATTAGCATATTTATTTTTTCTGTGTTAGAAATTAATGCTTACTTTGTGAAACTAATGTCAATAAATCGTTCCTACTAATTTATCCATTCGACTATAATTATCTTAATGACATAGCTATTCCTGTTATATATCCTAGACTTAAAAAATCTTCTACTTTCTGGAGGGAGGAAAGAATCTTCGGATCACTTAATTTCGCCTTCAGAACATTCGTTAGAAAACACATTATGAGTGTTATCTTCAGATTATAAACCACAGTAGTCACTAAAAAACTATCCATTTTATCTCAAGACAAACAGTCTAGGTCAACAGCCGATATGAAAACTCAGTGCTTTTATTTGAATTCTCTTTACACCTAACATAATCTCTCAAACATTCTAATCACAACAAATATCTTTACAGATTACAAAATTGTAACAATGTTAGAGATATAAATAGGTCTCATACCGGAAACAAGACACAATCAAGTTTAAATGCATCGAATACATTTAACAAAGTTTAGATTTTGAAGAAAATTGGAAATTTTTGTGATTTAATATAAAATATTAATTTTCAGAACTAATATTTTCATAATCCTATTAATAATGATTAGTAGACAAATTTCTGGTTAACAAGTTTAAAAATAAAAGGCTGAAACGGTTTTTGTGATATTTAATTATCTTTGAATTCTTGTATAGCAAACACAGTGCTCCAAAAAAAAAAAAAAAAATATATCAGCGAAATACTATATGAATAACTTTTGATCTAATGATCAGATTTTTTTGTACTAGAAATTAGTGGTTCACGAGTATGACTTCAGTTAATTAATGCAGACGATATTTTAAGTTACAAAAACAGACATTCTCCGAATAAGCATGCATTTTATTTTTTTTTTCGATAGATTCGGATACTAAATCCTCAAAATGTGAGAGGCAGACAAATTTGGGAAATATGGTCCCCGTAGTTCGGTAAAGAGAGCGATTCACAGTTTGTACCCCTTAATGTTAATTTTACTTTTTGCGTATTTCGTCATATCTTGAGAACTTTTTCAGCGAATTGAAAAGTTTTTGCACACAATTATTAAATTCGTTTATCCAAAGATAATTCCATGCAAAAAATAAATTTTAGTAAATATTTTTTATAACTTAATTAAATAATAGTTGAAAAAATTTTAATTGTAAGGTACACATTTTTTACACAATTTTAAAGTATGTAATTTAACATGGCGATGTAGAAAATTTAAGTGAAATCTATTGAATAGTTCCTGAGAAATTGAATTTTAAAGAAGTCGTATATTTAAAATTCGATTTCTCTGTAACTATTCTACCAATTTTGCTCAAATTTTGTATTTTGACGTGTAAATGAAGTAACAAAATACCTTGACCCTTACTTTGTATACCTTACTTTTCAAAATTTTTAGATTGATAATAGTAAATGAAAAAATAAGAAATGGTGCCTTGTAAAATTATATTCTTCAAAATGATACAAAAATTTGTATACGGTATAATAGTTACCGTTGACAAATCAAGACAAAAAAAAAGCTGTTTTCTTAAATGAAATTAGCATAAATCAGCAAAAATAGGAAATCTATTTACAAAAAAAAAAAAGAAAAAAGACTCAGAATCTATTTACAAATTTTATACTGACTTTAAAACTGTGGTTTTAACACTTTTTTTTTAAGTCGGGAAAAAATACTGTTTAATATTTGAAACCAACCTACAAAAATGGAGAAAAAACACTATTTAGAATCAAACAAATTTTGTGCTATATGTAAAGCTGTAGAATTCGCATTTTTCAAGACAAGAAAAAAACTACTTTCATATTTGATATATATCATCAATCATAGATATGCAGAAAATGCATCAGAATCAGAAAATGCTTAGAACTTGAGGCAGTTATTGCCTCAAAAATTTCAAAAAAAAAAATTTTTTTTTACCGTACATTTGTGCAAGGAATAAAAAAAAAAATCTTTTCAATAAATCCTTTAGTCACCAACTTACATCAAATGTCGCTGATTTTTGGTCGTAGACGGAAAAACGTTTAATAAATTTTTTTTTACCGAAGCTGTGTGTGTTCCGTTAAATTCACGTTTCAGATTTGCCTAACAAGATAAAGAAAAAAAAATATTAGTTTCGTTTATCTTTATGAGAATCTGTAAGAGGCATTTGCTTATTTTCAATACTAAAAAATAGAAAAATTCACCATGAACAACAGATCACAAAGGTCAATTGCAACTCAAAAAACGATTTATGAAAAATGAAAAAAATTTAAATTTCATTGATTATTTTTAAAAGGTTCAACTAAGATAGGAACCGTTAACTTCGGCAATTTATATAAAAAAAAAATTTCAAGACCTTACACCTTTCTGAATATAACAGCAGAAAAAACTATGTAACTAAAACCTAATTGGGGTTCTAACCTTAAACTATTCTTACCAAAACTTCAAAAATCTTACTTTAAATAAATCGCTCGAAGAGAGTTATATGCAAAATTTCAGTTTGTGGTGAGAATTACAAACCACAATTATGATGTGAAAAATCGTGAAAGCCGGGTTAAAGAGAAGAGAGAGAAAATTAATAATCAGCTACAAACCAAAATATTTCAACAAATGACATCTAAAAAATTTCGAAAAAGATCTCATTTGCATATAAACTCATAAAATTGATGAGACTGTATAAAGCAACAGGTGCAAGATGGATTGCCTTAAAATGCACAGCTATGAATGGGTTAATGTGCTGTTCGGCACTGTAAAAAATAATGTAATTCAAGTGCTTCAGACGGCAATATTTATTATTAGCATAACCTAAGAAAGAGCGGAGCAACGTATTTATTAGGCAATATAGTGGCGCTTCTCTTATTCCTTAGGATTCCAATAGGTTCAATGCCAAGCTAGTTTAGCGCTTTTGAATTTTTGTGAAAATTCATTTTTCTATCAAAACACACTAGGTAGCCATTTACTATCTTTAAGAGAAATATTAGATGGATTGAAGTATGTTTTTCAACAGTAGAATACCAGTATGCATAAATCTACTTCTATAAAGAGTTAAAAACATAGCAGTTTTAAGCTATACTCCTGTTAGGCTTGATCTAAGTCCATAGAAAAGTTTTTAGATATCGTATTATGAACCACTTATGAAAACTGCAATATTCTTCAATCTTGCAACTGAAAGAAGCCATTCAAACTCTATAATTGAATATCCCTCTGGATGAAAACTGTATGTTCCAGTTGATTAAAAAAAATAGCTTTTCAAATCTGTTAGAGACTACGCTGCATCTTAAAGATCGACGATGCTTAGAGTTGCGTTTGACGCTAATATACAATCTACAAGTGAAGAGTCATTGAACTCAATACAGATGAATGGTGGCATCATACAAAACTACATTGTTTACCACCATGTGCAAGTTTAGGAAACACAGTAGCCATTACTGCAGACATTCAAAAAAATATTTCGTATCGTATGATTTCGATCAATCCAAATCAGCTAGATTGGCAGAGAATATTGTGGAAAGTTGAAAAGAATGAAAATATTAAAACTTTGCACTGTTACACAAAGCACACCTAGTGCTCCTTTTCTGGCAACTGGTACTCTAAAACAAATCGCGGTGAAGATGTCAACTTCCTATAACTGCTACTCCAGTTGTCAACTAGGGTTTTTAAGTTGATGACGTGGCCACGGGGGCTAATGGTGTAACTTCTGCCATGGCAAACTCCATTAATTAACTTTCTTCAACGAGGGGGAAAGGATATCTACTAGTGATCACCAAATAAACCTAGTTTATGGAAAAACGTGCCTTATGAAGTCCAAGAATATAATTTTGATAAAATTAAATAAATAAGGATAGTGTAAAGATTCTGCGCTTGATATGGAATCCAAAAACTGACACATTTTAGTTTTCAGTGTCAAATATTACAATGCCTTTGCACTATACTAAAAGATTTGTTTTGCCATGCATTGCCAAGCTGTTTGATCTACTGGAACTGTTGGGCCCAGTAACAGGAAAGACGAAAATTTATCCAGAAAATGTCGGGATTCCGTATGCTGAAAATAAAAATTCTTTTTGTGTGTATTGCTTACTTAACATGCGAATGACTCAATTCTCAGGTATGCTAGTGTACTTGAAAAATGGAGATAATTAATTCACAATATTTGAAACACTCACAAAACCACCTGAGTGAGTGCTGACATTCACTAGAAAATGTCAACATTTGCCTCATTTCAGCCTTCCACAGTAACATACAATATTGTATCTTAAGGGGAAAAAAGATAGAAAAATGTACGTGTCTCTCACTTGTATACCCAAAACCGTTTGTACTAGAGTCCTGAAATTCGGAAATCGTGTGTACTGGACAATTTTAGACCTGAAAATCGGTATCGTATGATGTGAGAAAAATAATTTTTCTTCTAGGAATAGCATTCAGAACCTAAACTTAACTGCAGACGATTCTACTTATTCAATTATATCTAAGAAAGTATAAATAATGTTTGTTATACTTTTTGACAATAGAATAAGTCCCTAAAGGTAACGTGGTTCCTAGGCAAATTTCTCTAATTAAAGAATCTAGATATAAAAAGAAACATAAACAACGGAACTTACTATTTGGTAGAAGAGTATATCCCTTTTAGCATTAAATTAAGGACTACTTAACCGAAGAGCATTGAATTAAGGACTGCTTAACTGAGTAGCTTTTACCAACCATATTTCAACCTTCTGTAATCTCTTAAAAGTCACATAGCCGTTAATTTTCTACTCTTTGTTTTTACAATTATTGATGAACCAGAATGTGCAACTTACAATACAAATTAATTTTGCATAGATATTTATTAATTTAAATGGAATACACAAAAAAAAAAAATCTTGGTATCATGTTTTAAAGTCTAATTAAAACTAAAAATGTCTTTGAGCTCTCTTATATATTCATCATTGAAAGAACTAAAAAAAAAATTAGAATGTTTCTACGTTTCAGCTTTCAGAAAAAAAAGCTCTATTAAAATAGAGTTCAGTGTTGGAAATTTTATCCGCACTAAGACCCTTCGAAATGAGATCTGCTGGATTATTTTCGAAAAACATGCATCCCCATTTAAAGGCACTAGTAATTTCTTAGATTTTACTCACTTTGGTGTATATGTTTTTAGCATGTTCGGAATCCATGCTAAACTTATAAATGAGTCAGACCATAAATAGACATAATCTATAATGAATTTTAGAGCTTTCATATTTCTTCAGAAGTCTAGAAGTCTAGCTGTTCTGCAGTTAGAAATTCTAAGTAAGGAATAGTCACTGTTTTTATGGAAGAAACTTTTTATTTGCTGCAATGTAGATTGATTCTAATATCACGTGAATCGTTCACATGTCGCAATTTACAATGCAGCACCATTAACGTCACCACATGCATCACAGAATCAATGAGTCTCTAATGAAATAATAGTTCCAACCAGCACACACATTTTCTCCACTTGTCGTATAAACACCAAAGCGACTTTGGAAATTTGCTGACATTTACAGAAGAATGATAGTCTTCACTAATGTCAACATTTCTCATTTACAGACATATCAATTTCTAATATTTAACAGTTCATCATGATCGGATGTTTTCAATAAATAAATTTAAATACTGAATTATTACTCAAATTACATGCTTTATGAAAGGTAACATTTGGCTCGTAATATGAAATTTGAGTAAATTAAATTGAAAAATGTTGGATGAATTTCACATTTGAATGAAAATTGAGATAAAAAAATTTTTAATTTTCGTCATTTGTTTTAAAAAAAATTACACAATTACTGTTGAAACATTTTTATAATATTTTTTCATTAGAAATATGATTAATAAATTATTATTATATTTATTGATTCCTGTATTAAGCTAAAATAATGACGAAATGCTGAAAAAAGTTGATTTTTGAAGAGTATAGTTGATTTTTAACAGTCAAAAGAAAATTTATATAAAATATTAATCTAAGATTAAAATAAAATTTCAAAAAAAAATTATTAATCTTTTGGCGCAGAGGAGACACTACTTCCCCTTATATCTATATTTTTTCTGACGCCCTAATTACAAGTCAAAATATACATTGGTACTGTTTAATCATAAAAAAAACCCAGTCCAGTAGTTATTTAAAAAAATTTGTTAGATTCTCAGAATTATATTTGTTCGAAACTATAAAATCCAAATAATAATAATAATAATTGTTTGAAATTGTTTTTTTTTTTCATTTATATTCAAAAAATTTGCCAATAATTAATTTTATAAATTGAAGAAATTTTACTGATGAATAACTGTTTCTCTCTGATCTAAATAACTGCAAATAATTGCAAATTTGAAATTTTTTTATTTGGAAGCGAGTCATGCATTGAAAATTTTACCTTTAACGCAAAAAAGGACACCGGTGTCAGATGCTATATCATAACTAAAAATTATTAAAATTCTAAATGTAATATTTTTCACTTATATTGATATAAATTAATACAAAATTATGAAAAAAAATATGAAAAATATGTTAAATTAAAATACCGCTACAAAGGGTTAAATGAAACAAAAAAACTTTTTAAAACGTGTCAGTAAAAAAGATAGTTTATCGAGAAAAAAACTTGGACTTCACATTTTTTTTTTTTTTTAATAAAAAAAAAATCCATCTTTCAGAAAAATAATAATGATCCATGCTTGATCATAAATTCATTTGTGTAAGAACAGAACAGTTGGAAAGGCAAAAAAGAAAGGCTGCCCCAGGAAGGATGAGAACATGGTCCTGAAGAAATATTGACAATGGCAATCGTAACTTGCTCTTCTTTTTTATTTTTCCCCGCATGGCAATTATTTTCATTCAGATACATCACGCTTTCAGAAAGGGGGAAAACATAAGGGAATATTATTCTCTTTTCCGATGTGGCCGGTCAAATGGCTTGACTCGAAGGAATTTCAAAGAGGCCCTAAAAAGGGAATTTTTTTTTTCGCACTTACACTTGATAGTAATTTAGAAGCTCAGCTGAAAGAATGGGAAATGTTTTTATGTTAACTTTTCCCGCGGCTTATAAATATTGAGTGTCATATAAATGATGTAAGCCCTTTAAATTCTTCCAACAAGTGAACTTTTTATTTTGTTATTCATTTATTTATTTATTTTTATTATTAGTTGTTTCTTTTTAATATTTGACATGAAATTAATTAAATGACACACATGCTCCTGAAACTAACATAACATTTGCAGTTTTTTTTTACATTTTTTTTTTCGTTGGGGTTGTTCTAAAATGAATATTATCTCAAGATTGTTCGTTTTTTTTTTTTTTTTCTACTTTTTTATTATTATTATTTTTATTTTTTTTTATCGTTGCGAATAAAATACAAAATTTACAATGCGACATTTGAAAATACTATTTTTTAATCTTTTGAAAATAATCACAAGTATCACAGAACAAGCTTCGAATATTATTTTTTAAAAAAATCTTTTTTTCTTTAGTAAGTAATTTATTCTCTGATAATTATACAGTATATTGTTTTTATTTATTTCTGCAATAACGTATAGTTTATATTTTTTATTTTCATCAGCCCATCATAATGTAATAAACACAATTCTAAACGGTAAGAATTATTTATATAATATTTAAGCATCTAAAATAAGCAAAAAAAGAACATTTTTTTAAATATTTTTTATTTTCCTGTGATCAGGGACGTTCAATAAATAGCAAGTTAAGAGCTCTCACAAGTGAAACTCAAGAAAAATTAATAGTTGTGATCTAAAAAAAAATTTATCTAATAATAATTATGAATAAAAACCTTCCCCTTAACTAGATCCAAACTGCACGAGCTCGTTGCTCGTTGCACGAGCTCGTATTACTGACTGAGTAGAGATTACAGTAGTCGGCATTTAAGTGTAAGTTTACTTAAGGGTAGGAAAGCAAATTCTCTCAAATGTTAGTGAAGGCTATATAAATCAGTTAGATTCTTGAGAAGTGGAAAAACTAGTGAGCAAAAAGATATGAAGGCTGGCACGAATAAAAGGAAGATGAGTAATCAAGCACTGGCCAAGTCGTCAAAACTTACTTAGCAAACATACACGATATGTCGACAGCATACTTAACAAGTGCTTGGAAAGATAAGCGTTACTATAAGAGTGCTGGACATTGATAATGAGACGTGGTACCACCATTTCAAATTAAAGCGCCAATTTATACTATTGTTTTCATCAGTGAAAACATTCAGGTCCACCTATAATTTCATTTAGAAACCCCAGCAAAGGTTACTCACATCACAGTGCTGTTGTGAGGAGGACACAGAAGTTGCCATTCTTTTTTTATTAGAAATACTACTTGTGAATAGTATAATAGAACATTGCGCAGTTACAAGAAACGTTGCACAAGAAACGTTAATATCCTTATGACAATTTATCAAATCAAGACGATGTGAGGCAATGTTCTTTTTTGCAAGTGGAAGTTTGGCCACGATGGCAAAAAATGGAGACATAATCTTCTTCAAAATTTTTAGTGGAAAGTTACTGCAAGCCACTGTCCAAACTGTGTGGTTGGTTACACATCATTTTACACATAAAAATTTTTGATGGAGGCAATATGATCCAGTCTGTCAATGTCTTAAAACGTATGGTTCTTAAATGGTTATAAAAATAGCTTAAAACCTTTACTTTTTTATTTATTGTGTTGTATTATATTATATTTATTTAACTGTTGATCATCGACCCCTGCACTCGATCTCCCGCCAACCCTTGGAACTGCTCACAGATTTCTTTTAAAACTACTTGGCGATCTGAACTCGCAGAGCTCCCCTGTATATTACTCGCGCTGTTATATTTCATTTTTCCACTTTACATTTTGTACCTTATTTTAAACATATACAGTGGCTCCGTCAAAACATTCATAGCGTCTAAAAAGCATTACAAATATTCTAAAACTTACAATAAGATTCTTGTTCTTATCGAATTGAACTAGCAAAATAATTTTTGGACATAAATATACTTTTAAATTCAAACAAAAGGTTTAAGTTAACACCATTTAATTGTATAAATTTTAAAATTTTACTATTGTGTTTTTTTTCACCTGTTAAGACAGTTAACGAGAGTAAGAAAAAATATTTATAATAAAAATATATATAAATTTAAAAATATATTTTATAATTGTGTGCTACCACCCCCCAGCAGAGCTCAGTTACCTAAAACAAGTTCTTTCATAACTGTCGAACACTATTTTACTCACTTGTCATTGTCGTCTGTTACATTTTCGTTTCATTTAGCTCGTAAATTTCATTTTAGAGTTGGCAATGGGACATTTATCACTTTAGAAGATACCTGAACTGCGCAGAAGCTGAAGTAATCAGTCCCCTGACAGGTGAGGCTGGTTATAAATTATATTTCTCGTAGTAAAGAGTCGTTTAAGATGAACACCAAATCTTTGGCTTCCTGTTAAAGACAATTATTACCAACGCATTCCTATGTGGCCCTCAGTTTTATAAAAAGTAAAATATATTTCATTGATCATCTGTTTCATAATTGGCAAGAAAAAATATTTATTTATTTCCTAAAGAAATAAAAGGGAAGTTCTCTAATACCTTCATTAAAGGTGTTTTTTGGGCTAAACGTATAATCATAAAAAACTAAAACGAAATTAACTGATTAATAAACTTATTAAAAATGACATCAATACTGAAACACGGTAGACATAAGAAACGTGTTTTGCTCGATGAAAAGTTGCTTATTGCATTTGATTTCAAAATTTGTACAATTCGAAAACAACTCTGCTGTGGAACGATTTGAAACGAAAAGTATTTTTATATATTTACTTCCACAAAAGTGTTAAAAATTTTCAAAAAAGTAACATTTACATCACCAAAACATTACATTACTACAAAAATACTTTTCTAGCACCCTATTTATTTATTTAATTTTTTTTTTTTTTTTTAATGCGAGAAAAGGGCAACACTCATCTTCTTTGCGGTATTAATGTTAGCTATTTGTTGGACAAGTTAATCATTTTCTTTTATCATTTGCACGTAAGTTTTTGAAATTCGTTGTTATCATTTGATTATTTCTTTTGCTTCAACTCTATTAAGTGCATAAAGGTCTTTTAAAGCGTTGTTAGAGAAGTACGACGATAGTACGTTTTTCGAAGTATCTAGAGTAAATTATAATTTGATTTATTCTTACTCTTATTTTTATGATACTTTTTTTGATAAAAGTAGAATTTATCATACAACAAAATGGGATACCTGCAAGTGACCTAGTGTGGGTATCGATGCTATTGCTCATGCTCACGGAGCTTAAGTGTAAAGGGAATTTTCCCTAAATCAGTTTGCGATATTATAAAATTCCCTACTTTCTTCGATTGTAAACGAATTTTCTTCCCTACAAGTAAGGAATTATAAAATATCACAAACTGATTTAGGGAAAATTCCGTTTACACTGTTATCCAAGAGCAAATCATCTGAGAGGTCACATATCTGGGTATCAATGACCTTCTTTTTCTTGAAGTACAAAAGTATCCAATTAAATAAAAATGAAATAAATAGAATTATATAAAACTATTACAGAGACACGAAACTGAAGACTGTTTACTTTTCATATCTACAGTAACGATTAATGTTTCCTATTAAAGGTAATAGGGGCTTTTTTGTAACTTAAGTATTAAGAAACTTAAGAAAATGAGTTGCTCTAATGTAACAGTGGAACGTCGTTTAGTAATATACATCTATGTTTATTGTATTCAAAAATTTATATTTTTATTTTCTAAGAGACAGTAAACGATTCTACAATTTTTTTTTATAGTTTTCTGTTATAAATTGCACATTTCTGTTTTTGAACCATTATTTTAACATTGTTCAAAAAACAATATGTTCAACAAAATAAATCATATCCATATGGAAAGTATTTTTAGGTAAAATAATTCTATAATAAACAGTTTGGAGATATACCCAGTGATATGTTTCGTTAAGTAAAACCCACCCCTCCACTTGCTGATGCATTTGAAAGATAATTTTCAGACTATAAATGCCTAGTACTCAAAGCAATTAATTCGTGATTGCAAAGCTTGAGAAAGCCCTCTAGCTGGGTGGATATTTTCTGGCTACTATCTATTAAATTTTCATTTTGTTCTATCAAAATCACTGGTAAAGTAGGACGCTTTTTTTTTTTTTTTCAGCAGCAAATAAAACAAAATCTCCCTAAAGAAAAGGCAGAAGAACTTGAAAAAACGACCCTGAACATTGGTATATCTTTCTGAAACAGAACGAGCTCAACATTTGAAGAATAATTTTTCAATAATTTACCTTCCTATTATTAACGAACTTGCAACCGATAACTTCCAATTTGGAGATCGCGTACTGTTGCAGATGTGTGTATTACTGTAAAAAAAAAAAAAAATTTTTTATCTTCAATTCATTATAAAAAGTTAAGTTAAATGTCAAGAAAAGTATGGAATGTAAAATTTAAATAGACCTTTCATACTGGATCATTAAATTCAGTAGAAAGATTTCGCAATCACTAGATTTTTACTCTAATAAGAAGTTAAGATACATATTTTCTTTTCTGTTTATTTACAAATATTTTCCGAAGCGTTTCGGATGTTCTTGCTAAAAAAAGAGATTATATTTTGTTTTCGCTTGCATAAGAAAGAATAACAAGCATTTCTCTTTTTTTAAATTTAATAAGCCACAATAAAGAATTAAAGTTACCGTGCTACAGTTAAGAAATCTCCAGTGCAACTGATGATATTGTTGTTCTGCTAGCACTCATTCGTCTCGAATAATAACTCCCCTTGTCCTTACGTTCGCGAATACAGCTGATATCTTTTTTTTCCTCCGTCAACAAAAAATAAATAAATAAAAAATTAAGAGGATTTTTTTTTTTTATTACATTGTGTGAATGATTGATTCTCGTCTGCTCTCACAAATTTTGACACTGGTAATACTATTATGTACCTCGAACCTTCAAATAAGATTCTAATCATAGGAAGGAAAAAAAAAAGAATGTTAAACCTAATTTCATTTGCTATCATAAAACACATCGGTTATATTTTGAAAATGCTACCGAAATAACATGTATTTCATTTTTGAGAGAAACTTCAAGTTAAAAATTAAATTGAAATATTGATCTTCTTGTACAATGCATTAAAATTCTTGAAAAGTTGAGAAAAAATTTGAAGGAAAGGAAGAAATTGTTGAAGTCAGTTTTGCCCCTTGGATCTTCTGACAAATTAGGTTTTAAAATCAGATATGAAATTGATTCGCTGGTTCTTTTTAGTTTTTTAAAGCTAATATTTTTCAAATTTCATTTTTTTTTAAAATTATATTTTTACGAGGAATCAGATAAACAAGAAATATTTCAGTCACCTGTTATTCGCGACCAGTGATTTTATATTAATAGTTGAGTGATTTCTAAATATTTGCCATACTATTTTCTCAAATAGAATATAAATAAGTTGATATACTAGTATTTAGTGTCGGAAATTCAAATATGCTGTAATAAGTTTTCTTTATCTGGGTGAGAGTAGCTGTTAAATTTGTAAGATTGATATAACGAACTTTCGTTATTACGAAGTTATTTCTTTAGTTCAATAGACTTCAGTATTACAGGATTCGGCTGGTAACGCTTCCGTTCTTTTGGGTAAAACTCGCAAGATTTCAGAAATAAACAAAAGATTCGATTTTTGACATGCGTCATTAAAATAATTTTATTTTATAACCGTCGTTGAACAGCTGACCCAATTTTTGGATTTACGACTACTAATGTTCAACTATGTATCCTTGTAATTTTGAACTCAATCCAGAGAACTCCTGATCAAATATTGGGAGAAATTGTCTTTGTGGAGAACTTTTTCTATGGTACTAACCCGCATTTGCGTTACATGGAGAGGAAGACCACGAGAACTTCCCACGGTTAGGTTGAAGGCAAGGGGACTCTAACCCATGATCCGTCTACCACTGGGGATATTTCACGTCACTATGGTCGGTGCAAGCCGGATGGGGAATTCGTATCGACCAGCCATCACCGGGGTTCGAACCCGGTTCACCTCATTGGAAAGCGAACGTTCTATTCCCTGAGACATCGCGGCTCAAAATAATTCTGTTGATAATTTATTATTATCCCTTTTTCAATTTTTAAATATTTTTGTCAAGTTGATAAACAGGAAAATCTATCTATAATTGCATAGTCGCCGAGAATATTGGTTAAAAAAGAAAAAAAAAAAAAAAGAAAAAGAAGATTACGCACAAGATTAAACTTCACAAATTTATAAACCTTTATTTTAAATCTGCTTAAGAGAATCAATGTAAAAGTTCCTAAAACAAATTATATATTTACACAAAATGAATAATAACTTTTGAAGAACAAACATACAACGAAAATATATTGGAAAATTTTTCGATTACCATATCTTTCATGATCATTCTATAGAATTCTCTTTAACTATTTTCATATTTATTTAAATTCTTTACCTCAGTTTAAACTTAAATCTTTTTCTTAATTTATGTTAAACTCTGCATCTGCAACCTTTACTACTTTCACATTTTACTAACCGAACTATCTTTCATCTCTTCTTCAACTTCTCTTTCACACTCCACGGACAATTATTAATTAATTAAATTTTTTATTGCCCTCTTCAAAAACTCACCTCCTTAAAATTAAAACCTAATCTTCAATTAAGAGTAAAGATCCAATCAAAACTAAAATATCTTTAACTAATCCTGAATTAAAAAAGGGAGTTTTAATGATTCACCGACATTAATCCCCCACTGGTCAAATGTTATCCTCAAGCCTTTAATTTCGACTTTTCTCACAGTTTGACCGGAAAAATAAACATCGTACTCCCAGAAAAAGATGTTCCAAAAAACAAAAGGTAGGACCGGAAATATATTTAAATATACACCTCTTTTTTCGAGTATAAGAGAAAGACCAATAAACAAACAAATAATTAAAATAAATATCTTATTTTTTAATTTTTTAACTGTCGTTGAACAGGAGACCCAATTTTGAGTTTACGACTACCAATGTTCAATTCCGTAGGCTTGTAATTTTGAACCTAGTCCAGAAGACAAGAGTACTACTGGATCAAGTAATGGGAGAAATTTGCCTTTGATTAGGACTTTTTGTTCAAACTAACCTGCATTTGCTTACATGGAGAGGAAAACCACCAAAACTTTTCATGATTACCCTGATGGGAAGGGGACTCAAGCCCATGATCCATCTACCACTGAAGATATTTTACATTAGAGCTGTAGTCGGGTGAGCCAGGTGCGGGATTCGTATCGACCAGGTATCGCTAAGATTCGAACCCGGTTTATCTCATTGGAAGTCAAGATGTCAGGTATTAAAGCATGCCAAGTATTAAAGCAACCAGACAAATACATTACAATAAGGAAAAAAAAGTGTTTCAACTTTATTTCTACATGTTCGCATCTTTACAACTTATTTTATGTATCTTTACTTATTTTATGTTTCGACACTGATAAATGTTCTTATTTATTGAACCGAAACTATAGTATGTCCATTTTCGAGCCTCTATTTGTGCTACCCTATCTTCATTTGAAAAGTATTTTTTTCTTAATTTGAGGAAATGATTCACAGAAAAACAGTCACAAATAATAATAATTCTAAATACATGTATAGTACAACCCGGGTATGATGAACCCGGTATTTGGTAAACACTCTGTTGTAGTGAACGTTTATAGTGAACCCGTTCGAACTGTAATTTAACTAGTGTTGTTTCATACGCTTATATTGTTCAGCTAAAAAATTTGTACTATGTTTATAGTGAACTCAAATTCCCTTTTTGCTTATTGAAATAAATGCGACACAATTTTTATTCAATATAATTTCGAAAATATATAACAGTGCTAAAAAAAAGAAAGAAAAAATATTTCTTTTTTTCAAAAATAACGAAGATAAAAAAAAAAAAATAATAATAAAATTTGGTATAGGAGAGTCAGCCACTTCGTTATATGGAGAATATTTTTAATGCAGTTTAAAGTTCCTATAAAAAAAACGTTATAAAGGAAAATTCGCTGTATGAAAATTTAGTTTCAGAGGGATTCAACATATTGCGCTAGCTAATTCTTTATAAAACAAATTATATACTATTGCAATCACTTTTCCCAACAATACTACTGCAATATGCTAAAAAAAAAAAAAAATTTTTTTAAATATTTCAGATGTAGTGAACCAACTTTTATTTTGAACTTATTGCTAGGTCCACAGACGGTTCGCTATAGCAGGATCCGACTATATTTAAAGACGAAAACTTCAGATAATGTCAGATCAATTGGATGCTTACACTTCAAGAAGAAGAAGATCGTGATTACCCACACATGTGATCTATAACGCCAGCTGATCGTTCATTAGCAAAATGGGTGTTAAAGATGAGCTAAGTTTTTCCATATGAGTTAGAATGTTAAATAAAGTGAAGTTAACACAACGTCGTATCATGCATCAAATTTGCTGAAATATAATTCTTCATCTTCGACATCTTTTACTTAGATATATTATTTATTTTTATATTGATTGTAACTGTGATATATTTTTGTTTTGGGTACCTGGCAACCTCGAAGCATAAATAGTTTGCCTATGTTCTACAAGGCACATTGTGCCTGTCTTTATGTTAAGTAAGAAATATATAGTGAAAGAATTGAAACATTTGTGAAAGAATATGGAATGTGTCACTTAAGAGAATTGATACTTGACGGGCTTGGCTTACTCGAAATAGAATGGAAAGAACAGTCGCTAACGTAAACAAATGCCACGTTTCAACAACCACTCAGAATCGAGATACCCATACTACCCACTTTCAGATATCCCATTCTTACACAGATATTTTTTCACTAATTTTAACGAATATTTCGCGAACCCTTAGTATATATTTTTCCATTTCTGAAACCCTAATTACGTTTAGAGGTTATTTAATACTTCTGAACATAAAATGTCACAATGGAGAGAATAAATTCGAATATAATCAGATACGGTGTGCAAGAATACAGCTTTGTTGAATTACAAGACAGATGTTTAAACAAGATTGAAGCCAATTGATTAATCTTATTTAAACATCTACCCGTTTATCTTCAAAATATGCTTAACCTATTTGATGCATCTTATTGGGTTATTTAACGCATCTAAATATCACACTATACTAAACGTCTGCCCTGTATTGTATTTGGTTAAATCGATAGGACAGGTAATCGGCACTATTGTTTTTAATTTTTAACTTAAAGGTTATTTCCATGTTTCATGTGGGATAAACTTAAATAAAATAAGAATTTTTAATAGCTTAAAACCGTGAGATAAATAATATTTGCTTCAGTATAAAATTAAAATTTGGTATCTCATGGATGCAACCGAAGTGGTTCCACCCAAAGGCATGTACAAAAACGACGATTTCAGTTGGTTAAAATTTGGTTCAGATCTCCACAAATATTTAAAAATAAATTATCTCCACTAATACTTAAAAATAAATTTTATTACTCGCTATAATAACTGCTTTAAATTACTTGTTAAATGTTAGAATTTTTAATTTAAAACCACATAGTATTTCTTTAAAAATTATTTTATTTCGTTAAACTATATGTTCAAATTATATGTCGAAAAAGTTAAAGGATACAAGGACGCATACATATTTTAACAAATCTTATAATAATAAATTAATATTTATAACAAATAAAGAAAAAAACTAATAAAAGAAAGAATATATATATATATATATATATCATAAAACATGTTTCAGAGTGCCATGAAATAAATCTAAGTTCTGAAAACAATTCTTTTTCATACAAGTAATGAACTGTAAAAAAAAAAAATTCCCACGGAGATATAATAAAGAAATGGCTGCTGTACAATTTTTCTTCTTTTTGCAGCCTTCTTTTTTTAGTGATGTGCAGACGATTTTTGACGAACAACAAATTATTTTTCGATTTCACATTCGAATTGCTACAAAAAGAACGTAGGATTTTTTTTCATGCTGATTTTTTTACGTTTCTCCTAAACGAATAAATGGCCTTTCTACATTAAATTTTGCTATTTAATACTGAGTTTATTTGATTACTTATTGCTCGCAAAAAATGAGTAAATATTTTAACTCGAACCACTTCCAAATTTATTTTCAGATTTTATGAAAATGGTCGATACGCAAGTGCCAAAAAATCACCTATTATTGTAACCAGTGATGCTTAATTAATTCTGGTAATAGGTACGTAATATAGTATACTGATATAGGTAATTGTAATTGTGGTAATTAATTTTTGACGTCTCCTCGAAACGAAATAGTATCCTAAAATCGATTAATAATTCATTCATATTTTACGAGACCAAATAATACAGCATTGGAACAACTTCTATTAAAAAGTTAGATTGAATTGGATATTTGTAATAGCATATAATGAATATATGCTATAAAAAATTAAGCATATAATGAATATACAGAGTGTTCCGTAATAACGGCATTAATATATAAATTTTGAAAATAAAGCAAAAAAATAAAAATAATAGACACATTCGGAGTGGTATACATTATACATAGATTCATTAATATTCAAAACAAAAATTTAGTAGAAATCCGTTAAATCACTAGTAAGGAAGTTGTGATTAAATATATATAATAGTATTAATTTAAGACATTTCATGGTACACTCTCCAATTTGTGCATTTTTTTTCTGCTTGAGGTTCTTTTTAATCGTAAAATAAAAAATTAACGTAATCATTTGTCACGATATTAAAAAAAATGCAGAAAAGAGATTATATGCATTAAGAAAACGCAAAAAATGTCTCTTTTCATTATTTCATTGATTTGATATAGTGGTGACATCTAGTGGTAAATGACATAAACTACTCTTAATGTAGAAAAAGCAATTCAATAGAAAAATTCTTAAGTAAGAATAAGCTAAAAAAAATGATAGTGAAAAAACAAAATTTAAAACAATAAGGGCACTAGCCATTAATTCTTTAAAAATATTTTATGTCTTCATTGTTCTTAGATTTGATGTTTTAATCTTGTAAAATAGTGTAATTTGCGTATGATTTAAAAAAAAAAAAAAAGGTAAGATTATAAAAATAAGGTAAGGCCTATTAAAAAATTTCCATGTATTATTTAATTATGACTTCATAAAGTCTCAAAGAAAGGCAGGGCATTAAGAAGAAAAAAAAGCACTTGAAAGAAATTATTTCTCTTGAAGACATGTCATAACCAGCAATAAGGAATTCAGAGAAAGAAAGTTTTTGTGTCTTATCTCTTAACTCAAAATATCATCTGCACTAAGTAGTTAATATATTAGGGGTCACCTCTTAAACGATTCAGATTTAGTGTGTAAAGATACAATCACTACATCAAAGTTGTTACGTTTCGTTTTTATACATGATACTTACTAAATTTAATAAGTTTGCTGCTGAAATATGAAGAGTTCTTCCAATTTAATTTTCTTTTTAACTATAAAATGATATAGAATATGTCTATTTAATTTGAAGAAACAAATTCATTCACTTTCTCAGAAATCGCCCAAAAGTATCTATTTAATAATAATAATAGAATCAATAAAAAGAGTATTTAATTTGTTTTCAGTATATCTGGCAATATTTAATGAAATCCATAAATGTAGTAATATCTTATATCCACAGAAATTATCTCGTTATTATTTTCTGTTTTAATTCATATTTCTCTTCACTATCATATCATCTAATCACTCTGCTATATCATTATCTATTTTAAAGATATATTATCTATTTTAACAAGATAACTCATCTTACAGGAATAATCGATGTGCTCTATTGTTGTATTAGTGAATATGGTTATTGATTGCAATTGATTGTTATATTTTAAAGTAAAATAAACATTTTTCAAAGGAATTTGCATTTTGTTTCAATTTTATTGCAGCACAAAAGCGCGTCATTGCTGTGATGAAAGTGTTAAGCGGTACAGCGTTGTGAACTGAGTATGTCCGGTCTGGTCACATAATATAATTCAAATTCAAAATTGCCACGATCTGAAATTTCACTACCCGGAAACTAGACCAAAAGCATTACGAACAGAGTATGTCCGGTCAGCGTTAATTAATTTAGGTCTGAGCACACAAAGAATTTTTCGACGAGTACAGAGGAAAAAATTCTAAATGAACGAAACAAAAGAGAAATGAAATAACCACGCTTAAAGTAGGGTTTATGTACAGATATTTATTAGTATTAATAATTGCGACACTAACTAACACTTCACAGGAATAAAAGATTTGTATTCTAAGCTTCATCTGGGCGGCCAGGATCATCATACAATTTGATACCCCAGTGCAAATTGGGTCGGTTTTGAGTTATCCATTCTGGAGCTCTATTAAGCATTGGGATCTTATTCACCTCAAAGAATTTGATGTATCCAGCTAGTATTGCAAAGAAGAGACCCCAAGTATGGCCTATCCTTACACTATTATCTGAAAAATAAAATATATATTAAGTAAATTAAAGAAAAGAGAAAAGTTTATACAGTAAAATGTAAGTTATCTGGCCCAGTCCAAACAAAAATCCAATTTTAAAAGACAACTAAAGCAATATTTTTTAGGTAACTTATTTTCACACTTTTTCCAAACTTAGGACTAACAATTGTAGTTGAGCAGTGCATCAAATGTTAATGGGGTATTTAGAAATTCCTGCTTTTTTTTTTTTTCCTTTTTTTTTTTTTTTAAGTGCAAAGCTGTGTTCAATGACAATTCTCAGTGTAAAAATACACAGTTGATATGTCAGGGCTATATTCAAGTGCTATGACTTTTACACTTTCACCTTTTTAAATCTTTTACCTTTTTCGATGTCTTAATCTGAATTTCCTCTACTTCTGCGTGATACTAAAAGAATTCTCAACAACAAAATGAAACATAAGAGAATCTCATTACATCAAGATGCAGCAGTGGATTAGAGGTGGAATTTTCTGTTGGAGTTCTTTGCTTACTGAACATGGCTATTTACAAAAAACAAAAACACATTAAATTAGTTAGGAATTCACCTTTGTGCTACCAGGTGACCGCCTCAAGAACTGTCCCATTATTTTTGAGTTTTTTTAATGACCACTCTACAGACGCAAACTTTTATGCTTCCTCATCATTTTACAGGGCTGCTTGTCGACTGTTGGCAGAGATGTCCAGGCGGGCATAGGATTAAAAAAAAAAATTTTTTTTTGATGTAAGAATAGCAAGATTATTTTTTAAGCACTACCCTTTCCCACACCTACAAACCTAATTAGAAAAATAGTGTGTGCACTTTAGCACAAATTGTAGAAAGAAAAAAAAGAGAACGTCAAGCACATTCCCTCCTCTCTAATTCTCTTTCCAAAGATGCAAAGGGATTAAAGAAAAAAATTTTCAACCTTCTTTAGAATCTGAAGATACAGATGAGTCTGTGTGAGGGGGAAAAAAGATCGTAGAAAAAAAAATCATGTTTACTGATCAATCCTGTTAATCGGACGATTCAGTTAATTGGCGTTGAGATAAACAGATTTCTACTACACTAATGACAGGAAGAAAAAAATATAAAAAGTAAATAATGGCAGTAAAGAATTCACAACAGAGATAATACGTATTACATATAATCTTATTTTATATATCAGCTTATTTTATGTGATCTTATTAAGGAAAATGAGAGAGCCAAGATAGCCTGGTTGTTGGGACTTTGAACTTGTGTGTCTGAGAACAGGAATTTGAATCCAGCCGGTGGAAGAATCCCTGTATATTAAACAGTGATTGGTGCATGTTAAATCGGTCGGAGTCACAAAGTCCTCCAAGTATCCATAACAAATCAATACCTCTGGATACTGAATTGGAGACTGATCTCTCTCTAGTTCAGGCCAAAATTACAATCTGCAGATGGATGAGAGGTGTGTGAATGAGTCCTCCCTCTGATCAGGTTGTGGCATACGTGTGGCAAAATTGTATTCTTGGAGCCACTGAAAAACAAGAAGTGCACCCTCCACCTTAAAAATTCAATTGATTTCAAGCAGGCTTGCTGATATTGGTAAGTGGCATATGTAACAACATAAAAATAAAAAAATTATGAATTGACCAGATGAAACTTGATAATAATGAAAGTTATAACTAGAGAACAGGAAAATATAATGAAGAAAAAAAAAATAACTACAATTCTATAATTACACTGAAATAAAGATTCTATCTAAAAATATGACACAACCTAGCAATTGTAAATAGAACAGCAAAATTTGTTTTTAACCCCTTCTCTGTCAGATTGTTTTATTTTCTTTTTTACAAATTTCCGACCAATAAAAAGCATTTTTTATTGCTGAAAATTAATATATGTTCTATCCTAAATTCGAAAATGCAAAATAATTTTGTCAGCAAACAGTCTTTTGCTTGATTTATTGGTGGTGAAATATGTCTCGTCCACTGATATCCAGTTTTCCCTTCAATGCATCCAAGATTTATCTTAAAAAAATATGCTGTAATAACATTTTTTTTCACTTAATTGCTTTAAGGTGTTTAAGATGAATATCTGCATTATATAATTATTTAAATTAGGTGGAAAATATTTTAGAACGTAATTTTTTAACCTTACCGTTAAAACAGCTTTATAATCTATCTTAGACATCACAGCATAAAATATAACATTCATCACAAAAAAATAATTTATTACAGATTACATGCAATGTTAACACTAATTAAAGCAATAAACAGAAGTACAAAAGTACAGATATTACAGAAAGTGAATGATTTTGATTTCAATTCAAGGTAGGAAATTTCCCTGTGAAAATTGTGAAGAAAGTGGAACTAGTCCTGCCCCTTCCTAGCATTATTCAGAAATACAAAAATTAACCGAGGGATTTAAACAGACGTGTAAGTAATGATGTATTCGATTTCAATGATGCAATTCTTCTCTTCCTCGCATGGCAAGCGACTCAGACGATATGGGTATTAAAACACTGAACATATGAGATGTGACACAGACAGAGAAGGGGTTAAAATATATATAAGACCAATACAAATAAGCATTCAATAGATTTTAAATAAAAGGATGTTATAATTTGTATGAAAACAAAAAGAATCCAATGGTTGACGTTGACACACAGCATCATAGATTTAATGCCTGGTAACAGTTTCAAAAAAAAATATCTGTAATGACCAATACGATGGACAATCAAAACAGGAAAGACCGAGAAAGGAATATTTTGAACTGAATTGAATGTAGGGTTTAATGACACAAGGTCCACAAAAGCTAAGAAAGGAATATATAAAAAGTTAAGAGAGATTTCACGTACATAGACATTTGAAAACAAAAATACCAGATGGCTTTGGAGAAAAACTGTTAAGGAAGTATTGATCCAACACCGACTGTAGAACTAAGGAACTATAATCCAATCAAATCGAAGTTACAATAAAAAAAAAATTAAAGAAAACAGTATCCTTTCCATATATTACATTCTAAGTGTTCTAATTAAATATCCTTGAATAATAAAATAAATTTTAAAGTATTCCAAATTACCAAATTATTATGATTAAAATCAACCAAATAAGTTTACACACTAAATTAGACAATTAAGATATTTCAGCAGGGATGCACAACCTATGACCTGTGCCAAAAGTAACACCCAAGGTCTTTTAACTTGAACAGCTTAAAACTTTGTTAAAAATCTAAAAGAAAAAAAGCAACAATATTTTTTTCACTCGTGCTTTACAACAGAAAGTTACTGATTTAGTTCATAACTATTCTTAAAGTATCAAAATGTAGCTATTTTATTATGAAAGATCTATTTATTTATGCAATGGGTTCAGAGTTTGCAATGAAATGTAATTATTTATTAATTTATATAAATAAATTGAAAGAGGGAAAAAAAAGTCGATTAGATAAAAAACTAATTATTTCAAAATTCTAGCAAATCGTCAAATTAACTACGACACTGCATAACAGTAACAAATTTTGTTTTCTGAATGATAGTGAAAGATATCTTTTAGGATAAATGTAAATTTAGTTACCTTTTTAGGTGTCTGCCTAAAAATTTATCATAATTTGCTTTGTAAACTAACTGATAAGTATATTTGTTTAAATTTATTTATATAAATTATTTTTATCATAAGAAAAAGTTTAACTATACATTTTTTATTCATTTATAATACTACTACAGTAAAACCTGTCTATAACGATAGTGTAGGGACCTAAATAAAATATTGTTAAAGGCAGGTTATCGTTATAGACAGGTCTGAAATTTAAAAGTACACGTTTAAAACTAATGATAAATTAAACTTCTTTTATAGGCTCCAAATGAAAATTTTACTTAGAATTATGAAACAGCACACAAGAAAAATTTACTTACAATTTTATGAATCAAAACAGAAATTATTTAGAAAAATAATCGGTCAGTTTTGTTTGCTTATTTTTGAAAGAAATTGCCATTTCCATGCACATAGATTTCAGTCCATCTAATGAATTCAAATGAACATCAGTTACATTTGGTAATGTTGCAACAAAATCTTGCAAAGTGTTAATTAGCAATATGGCATTCTCAGGTGAAATTTGAGTCCTGTTTTGAGAACAGTCAGCTGCTTCTTCCTCATCACTTTGACCACCCAGGATAACTTCTGCTAAACTCTCTTCATCACTTGCACCACTGAAAACCAACACATCATTATCTAAATTTAAAAATTCATCTGCGTTAAATAGGAATGATGTATTAGATGATCTTTGGAAATCACTGAAAATCGAATTTAAGCCTGCCACACATTTTTCTTCTTCATCAGTGATTTCAGTAAGCTCAGTTTCTGCGTTTCCGTCGCTTTTATCCTCAAAGAAAGAAGCTTTCTTCCAACAATTTTGGGTGGTGGATTGTGTCCAATCACATGCATTTTTTACATCAACTGCATAAGGATTTGGGAGTTTATTATCCAGATTATAAACAACGTTCTGAACTAATCTTTTTCGATAGTATCCTTTGAAACATTTTATTATTCCCAAATCTAATGGCTGTAGAATGGCAATTTGGGGGGAAATAAAACAATTTTATATTTTTCAAACTTGGAGGATTGTTGTGAGGAGTGCAGTTGTCAACTAAGAGAGCTATTTTTTTCTTCTTTCTTTTCATCTCCTTATCCACATCAAGCAGCCAGTTGTTAAATATTTCTTCTGTCATCCAGGCTCTTTTGTTTGCCTTGTAGTCAACTGGTAAACTTTTCACATTCTTAAAACATCTAGGTTTAGCGTATTTGTCTATAACGAACGGCTTCAGTTTATCGGTTCCAATACTGTTTGCACAAAGTAGAACAGTTAACCTCTGTTTTGATTTTTTACCGCCTTTACAATTTTCTCCCTTAAATGCCATTGTTTTATCTGGCATGAGCTGATAAAACAAGCTAGTTTCATCAGCATTGTACACGTTTTCTGGAGAATAAGTTTTTTCAATAGTCTCTTTTCCTCGTTGCTTCCAGGATGCAACATCATTGACTGGAGCTGACTTTTCTTCACCTGAGATGGTTTTAAAAACAATACCATGAAGTTCTCGAAATGATGTAATCCACTCATTGCTGGCTTTAAACTCGTTGTTGCCTAGCAAAGACGCAAATGTTCTTGCTTTTTCTGCAATCATTTGACCACTAATTGGCACATTTTGTTGTCTCATTTCGTGGAACCATCTTAGGGTAGCTTTGTCTACTTACGGTAGCTTTGTCTAAAAGTGGCTTTTTTTCTCAGAAACAATGAAAAAATATTACATACAAAGGAGATGGAAAAAAAAAAACATTTTGTTATCTCACATTTAGGCTGGATGGGGAGTCGTTTTCCAACGGTAGAAAAATCGGAATAGAACTATCAACTATCAAAAGAGGAAAAATTATCGTTGTAGACATGTTTAACTGAAAAGTGGTTATCGCTATAAACAGGTTAAAAATACATTGAGTAAATAGGAATTTCACCGGGACCTCAAAGAAATATCGCTATAGACAGGTTTATCATTATAGACAGTATCGTTATACACAGGTTTCACTGTATCTGTAAAATGGCTAATATCCGTAAAATGGCTAATGTCCACAAAAACTACAACAGTATTTCGCAGTTTTTGCGGTTGAAAATGGTTGAGCATTATTGTTTCATATAAAATAAAATCTTTATGGAAAGTAACTTTCAAAATAACTTTATTATGCATATTAAAAATTTACTTATTTTACTTACAGGCTTAAAATTTTCATTTGCTTAGAAATTTACTTAAAATTTCATGTTTATAAGCAATAAAAATCACAAATTTGAAAAATGTTAATAAGTTTATTTAGTTTTTCTGTTTCTTAACATTTTTTACACAGCTGTTGTAAGGGTAGAGAACAAGTAAGACAAAAAAAAAAATGACACAACTGCCCACAGTCTCACATTTCTAGGAGTCTATGCTAGTGGTTCCTAATTTTTTCCTGTTAAGGAACCCTAAATGATTGAGCTTCTTTTGGGGAAAACACCCAACATTATAAAAATCATCATAATCTAAGCTCAATCATGTTTTTTTTTTTTTAATAAGAACTGCTATAAACGATGAGAATAATTATCAGAAAAACAAAATTCTTTGTTCTTGAATTAAATCATTTTATTTTTAATTGAAATGCTCAAAGAGAAATACTTCTGAAATTTTCATAAATGCATATACTTTCAAAAAGAATTCAATATATTGTTATTGAAAAAAATATACATAAGCCACTTCATTTCATTTGCATTTTACATATGTGTATAGCGCATATGTGGTTTAAGTCAAATTTTTATTCATAGATTTTGTATTTTAAAATTTTTGCCACTGAAAAAACAAAGAATGCACTCTCTGCCTAAAAAATGGCAATTGGCATAAGTAACAACAACTAAAACTATGTACATATAATAGATCTGGGTCCTCTAGAAGTCAGGAAGTTAAGATTTAAGAACTTTGGTTGAATAATGAAGTAAAAATGTTTGAATTTAACTAATTATCTAATTTTATAGTTTTGATTTTAATGAATAGAAATATGGAAACCATTAATTCAGGAGCTTAGCATTTCTGTATCAATCTATAAAATAAGATTAGGAAATAATTCTTTCAAATTAAATTTTTTAATTAAATTTAAAAAAAAAAATCAAATATAAAATCTTATAAATATTCGAATTTTTTTTAGTATCACCAACACAGAGCTCATAGAGTTCTAGAAATGAGTGTCCATGAGCAAATGCATCACTTCTTCCACCTTTTATAATGATTTTGAACCCATAAATAAAATAAAACATTAATGGGTATAGCCAAAGCATTGAACAAGAATAATAAAAAAAAAATCAAATTAAGAAAAATATTAATTATTTTTACTCAACATACACATTGTTCATAAAATAGTGAATACAGACTAGCAGATGAACAAATATTACCAGTGATTATAAGAAGAAAAGAAAGAGGAGAAAAAAACAATAATTTACATAAAACAAAAACAGATAATAACCGTAATTTGTCAAATATCGCATTCTTTCATTTAAAAAAAAAATTTATATGCCTAATTCATTAATTTAAGAAAATAGCTATTCAATCAAAAGATATTTTTTATCCAATAATAACCTGTTCTAATTGGATGACATATTAAATTTCATTCAATAAATAGACATAAAATGAAATTAATTTCATAAAATTTAATTTTTTTCAAAATGTCTCATCTGCGACCGTGACATTGTATTCCTCGTGCTGTTGCTACTCAGTCTCGATCACACACAATGAGGACCTGTGCACACTTGACTGCTAATAGCAACACAGGAGCAATTACGCCCACAGCCGTAATCTTAATACAGGTCTCACCACCAGCACTCAAAGCCCGGTGATCTTAATACAGTTCTTCTGTCCTCTCACAAAACAGGAATGAGTCAACTAGCGGTATCTGTTCATTGTATTCTATCACAGATAAAATAAGCATAACTACCACAACAATGATTCAATTCCTATTCACTAGTATATAAAACATATTAACTCAAATCTATCTTGAGGTCCTTTTTGATAGAAGGTTGACATTGCCAGTAGCATACATCCACAGTGCTATATTGTATGCAATTTATAAAATAACATTAACAATTACCTACTATAATAAAAGTAGCCTAAAAATGGTGCTATAATTACACTTAAAAATAGCATACTGTTTGCCAAACAGCTAACACAGTTTGAAAGGTATGGATCCAATTAGAATAAAATGAACAGTGTGTTTATGCTTCTCCTGAACATTTTGTGGAAACAATGCAAAAAATATTCACAAAATCTTAAAATAAATGTTAGATGCATTCAAAAAATTTTGGAATGTTAGGTTCTGTCAAATAATTTCTACATAGTAAGAAATAAGCTTTCTCTAATATTTTGTCTTTATAAATTTTACATAGACTATTAACAACAAATAATAAAATGGCATTTATTTAGGTTTATTAACAAAGTTTTTGCTCAATAATTCCTTTTTTTCTAAATACTAGATGAAAATAATCTGAAATAATATAAAAAGATTACAAAGGTATATTACATAGGATCTAAAATTTATTTGTGATAAAAGAGAAGTCATTAACCAAACATATCTTGGTATTATAGAGACATTTAATATCATAAATTTGTAGCAAATCTTTTACATGGTCATATTAAATTAGTAAACTGGAAGTGATTAAAATATTTTATAAGTGAACACTTATAAACAAGATTCACACTAAATGTAATCAAAACTATACATAAAACATAAAATAAGTCTTTGAGACTTATTTACATATATACATTATTTACTTTAAAATACTTTATTTATTTTAGAATTAGTCAAATTGGAAAAGAGAGGAAGATAAAAAATAATCCATTGCAATAGAACAAAATGTTTGAAACTAATGGAGGAAAAAAAAACATAATTATAATGTTTTTAAGGATGTATTTATAAATGACTATCATTATAAATGAAAAAAAAAAAATTTATATAAGTTTATGTTTTTTTAATTTTTTTTTTTATTCCACACATAGCTAATAGACTTGCTTTGTAAGATTTTTTTCCAAATTCAGTTAGCATTTCCCTATTCAGTCATTGATTCATATTCCTTTGAAAACTTTATAAGGTTTTCTTAAAGTTTTGTTTGTACTATACGTTTTTTTTTCATTAAAAAGGTTCAGATATAAGAAATCGAGGTTCAACTAATTCAGATAATTGATTAAAAAAAAGTTAGTTTTAATGTATAACAAAAATTTAAAAAATTCTGAAATTTTTTTACATTTAATTGATTTAAAATTTGTTGATAGTTTATTTATCATTTTATTCTTTTTATCAGAAAAATATTCGTTTATTTATTAAAAATAAAAATTTATTTCTAAATATTAGAAACCTGCTTTAGGCCGTAAATATTTATACAATATTTTTCAAGCAAAAACCTGCATTTATCAGAAAATAACATTTACCAAAGAACTTGTGGCAAAAAGACAAAATATTTACTTACATTTAAATCCCCAAATAGATCCAGCTAATGCACCAGCAATTACATGATTAGGTACATCATTTTTCTTCCTCAAATGAGCAAGGACACATACTGAGGAACCAAATACAAATCCCATACCAGCTAAAAATAATAATAAGATGTTGAGAATATAATTAATAAAAAAATAAAAAAAAATTCTAATAATTTAACATATTTTATGAATAAAAAATAAAAATATTTTTTCCTATTAAGTTTTTAACTATTTAAATGTTTTAAAAATTGCTAATATACCTTTTTCAAATAATTTACACATTACTAGTTTAATTTTTCTTTAAAAACAGGAAATGGTAGCCTTATTTCAATAAAAATTTATGTTTTGAAATTTTTTTCTTGCCTTATAGTCTCATATAAATCAGAAGATACTTAAGAAGCAAGATAATATATGCAAGAAGATAATATATTAAACAAGATGTTTCTTATACAGCAAGATACTTAACAGATAATATACATTTATCAAATTTTGAATTCGGAGACTCAATACCTAACTACTGGTTATTGAAAAAAATTTATGAGTATAAAATGAAAGATTTTACCAACAAGATTCCGCAACATTAAGTAAACATTCTGGAATGATAAAAAAAATTGTAGCAACAGTTGAATATAGTGGTTTTAGACATTCATTATAAGTAAAATAGTTTTACATTACAGTCTTTTTTTTTAAAAAAAATAATATACAATCTAATTTTTAATATTTTCATTGCTTTTAAAAAAACTGATTTTATGGTAATTTTCTATTATGTATACAATGCACTTTGTCACACAGTTTATTTCATATTTACATAAAAAAAAGAAGATAAAAAAAATAATAATTGTCCCATAACTTAACAGGAACATCCTATATGATTTAAAATGTACTGAAATCTTTTATCACTCATGTTTCTCGTTTCTCTAAACTTGGATAAACAAAACACAATCCAGAGGGTTATTTCTGTATTTTGATCTGCGGAGTCAACTACAATTGCCAAGGTACCAAATAGATTTCAAAATTGCAATTAAAAAAAAAAAAAAAACACATGTAGATGTTTGCCTGGGGTAGCTACGAGTTAAACCTTTTGAGTTGGTCCCTTTCCGCGATGTTTTTTATAGTTTCTTGCCCGGAAGTAACAAAGACTTAGCAATTATTCTACCACCGATCCGGATACAGAAATCTCCAGACTCCTGAACGGTACCATGATTCAGATTTCCTCAAAATGAATTATAGATCAAAAGAATTTACTCAAATTAAGAACACATAGGAGAATTTAATACTCCAAGAGTATACTCTACAAATAAAATTTAATGTCAAAATAATTAAAAACCAAATGTTAATGAGACAACTATTTCTTTCATGATCAGATATAAATACTATATATCAGATATAAATAACTATATAAATAATACTTTGGTGTACTTAAAAATTTTTACTCCTCACCAAAAGGTAATGTGAAACGTCCAAATCTTGCTAAGGTCCCATACACAGTAGTCGGCTTAGAAAATAAGGCAGCTTCATAGAAAGAAAACACAGCACCTGTAATTGTTGAAAAAAAGTAAATATTGAACATAAATTGAATTCAACAGACGTGAATGGTAACATGTCCGTGGTTAATTTGATAAATCATTTACCGAATATCCCAGCATATTTAGTAAAATAATACGTTTTTTCGAGACAATCATGTCCATCTGGACTTTTTTGAAAATCATAAAACTCAACTGTAAAAGCTTCCTTTCTCATCTTAACGCCTTTTAGTTAAATAAAAGGACTTAAAACATTTAACTATTCAGTTTTTATTTGTTAAGGGCAAAATAAGTTCACCTACAATAATAACAAACAAAACATGTTGCCATCACAAATATAGAAAAGTCTACGTTTTCTGCTGTTTCCCTTCACCATTGGCTGTTGAAACCATTGAAACTTTATAAAAGCGAATTTTAAGTTGTTTCAGTTCAAGTTTTTTAAAACTTATTAAAGGTAGTTAAATAACTATCGAAACAGTTTGTTACGTATATGCTATGGGAAAATGAATATTTTAAACTGAAAAATGATTTATTTTTTTTACACTTAGAATCTGGCAAAAACGGAATTTCTGTTTATTTTGATTTTGAATTGAATCAAAAAAGTTGACGACAGTTAAATGATTGAAATAATTACAGAATTTTTCTAAAGCTTTATTATTCAAAATGTGTTATTCATTATAATAATACTTGTTTAACAAAACCACTTAAGTTCTCATTACTAGTATGTATGTCAAACACTGTTTGAAGTTATTGTTAAACATATCCATCTCTACTATATTTTAAATTTTTCTCTTATTTTTATTTTCAGTTGAATTTAAACAAATTTAAGTGTATGGGTGGGACTTTTTATGATGTATAATAATAAGTATTTCAGTGATTATAATTGTTATAAAATATGTTCAAAAATTAAAATTGAGGTGTGTTTTTTAGGTGACGTTTGCTGAACTCTTACCAGAAAAGTATCGTATTTTGTTCGTATGATCTAACCTTATAATTTTTAAAATGTTAACATCAAAACCATTATTTTACCTATAAGTATTAAATTTCATTAAATTATATCATTAATTGAAATTTTCATTGAATAATAAAAAATAATATAGTAAGTCAAGGATTTATAGTAAGTCAAGTTATAGTAAGTCAAGTAGTTTGTATAATTTAGTGGAAATAATGTTTATAAATTCTCTGGATGTAATTCTACAGTTTTTCTGGGCATATTTTTAAAACGGTAAATGTTTGCACCAATTATTATTGCCAAAGTGCCAAAAAGATTTTAAACTTGAAAAATTTTTTACAAAAATTTATTGAGATTTACTTTGAAGTGGCTAAGAGTTGATCCCCTTCTGGAATGTTTGTTTTCTTTTGGATCTTTTCGGCTTCTACTCAGAAGTCCAAATATACCGATGGTGTAGGTACCGATATTGAAATCTTCCTGTTTATAAATTTTCTCTTCTAAAGAAAATTTGGCTTCTTTTTTTAATATCAAGAATTTTTTTAAATCTATATTTTAATGTTCATGCCGTAGCTATGCATTTATCAAAAAAAAAAAAAAAAAGGGAGAGAGAGCAAGATATTGGGAGACATTTCTATTTTAGATTGAGTCTCAATTGAAATCAGCTTGGAACAAAATGAAGTTGCCAAGTTGTTCGACAAGGAATAAATTTAAATTAAAGAAATGTATGCATTATGTTGCACGAGGGGATACAAATTTTACCTTTCAAATGCACCTTATTTTTTAATTATTTTTTTTTTCAATTTCTATTATGTAACTGCCCAGAAGCTTTACAAAACCTGACCATTATTTTATTGCAAGTTCTAATACAGAAATCTTACCAAAGATTGAATTGCATGAAAAAATTTTGTTTTATAATATTTCCAAGTGACCTCTCAAATTAAACAGACTTAAGCATAGTTAATGGTGAGGCCTTTAAATAAGAGCCAAAAAAATTTTTCATAGAAAATAAATCTAAAATTTGGGAAATATATTTCTATAAGTATCTGTGGTAATAATGCTCGCCGAAGTTTTGGCTACAAATTGGCAGTGACATGCTATAAAGAGTATCAAAGAACAGGCAAACTCAAAGGGTTGAAAGGTATCTGAGCTAGGCCAATATATGTGTATTTTATTTATATTTATCCATGGTACAAGAACTAAACAGTTTTACTTTTTTATATCAGTTAGCTTGAACTGGAAATTTTTACATGATCCTCAAATTTTTAATGTTGTTTTGCTGAAATATACTTTAAAGTTATGTTTAAAAGTTTGCTCTATTTGCAAACAATTCATGTACAATAATTGTTTGCTATGTCTCATCTTTTTAAAAGTAACAACAACAAATGATTCTGTCAAATATCAGAATCTCACGTTGCTTAGGCCTATATTTAAAAAAGTATTAATAATTATATGATAACAATCATTTATTGCTGTAATCATTAAAAAAATTTCAATAAAGTAAGGTATATCAAGAGACTTTTTGTGTTGCATAGTGTTCTATAGCTAAGTGCAAAAAATTTGAAAGCAAATTTTATGCAATTTTTTTAAATATTTAATTCCTATCGGCAAAGGCCTTAGATCATTAATTGTAAACTTATTCTAATAAAAAGTTTATGTTACTAATAAAGCTGTTAATTCATTATTTATTTATTTTTTAATATAGGAGAGTAGAAGATCCATAGATATAATGCAATTCCAGGAAAGCAGAATATGCCTCGATCGATATCGCGCGAACAAGCCTCGCTTAAAATTGCAGCTGCCCCGAAAAAATGCTTTTTTCAAATTAAAAAATTAAAAAAATGGTATACATTTTTTTAAAAATAAATTTAATAGCATTTATATATATATATATATAAAGAGAGAGAGACTTCTTTTTGACCACCTGACTAAAATGTTGCTAAATTGAAAATGTTGTATTTGGGGAAATAAGGCATAAGGAAGATGGAAAAATAAGTCATTATTTAAATATATTGAAATTTACAGTTTTGAAGTTTATTTTTTAACATTCTATTTAATTTCTTATAACTTACCAAATACTAATTTAATTTCTTATAACTTACTGTTTCTAACCAAAAAAAAAAACATGTGTTTTGAAGAAATATTAGGCTGTGATAATTTCCTGTACACCTGTTTAATTGTATAAACTGTAATACTTTTGATCCACTGGTTACCGTCATGAGCAAAAGGTTAATGTAATACAAAATTCTATTTAATGCAAAACCTCATGTTTCAAGATTTGCATTTCTCAGATCTTCTACTGTATTAATTTAATGTGAAAATAAACTTTATTTAATGTATCTTTCAGAGAATGGGCAAGCTTCTATCAAAAATTTTTGGAAATAAAGAGATGAGAATATTGATGCTAGGACTAGATGCTGCAGGGAAGACAAGTATCCTTTTGTTGTTTATTCTAAAGAACTTCAAATTTCAATGAAATTCTGATAGTTTCAATTTATTTTATTCAATTCATTTAATTAAATTTTCTATCTTCTGATAATAAACATCCTTAACACTGTTTAGCTGTTTTATATAAATTGAAGCTTGGTCAGTCTGTTACAACCATTCCTACTGTTGGATTTAATGTAGAAACTGTTTCTTATAAAAATGTTCGCTTTAATGTTTGGGTAAGATTTTATGTTCAAATATTGTTATTTCTTAGCATTGCTGCTTGTTTTTTAGTTTTAAGAATATACAATGCCAATATAAGATTTTTAGTTATCTTATAAGAAGTGTTCATTTTAGTACAATATTCTGTTATCTCTAATATGAAATATTTATAAGGTTGCATTATATTTCAATTTTAACAATTGCTGTAAATAAATTAAAAATGCAATCCTAAAATCATTCATATTTTATTCACTTTTAATTGTTGTTCCAATTATCTTTGAGAGATGACTTTGAAAACGAAATGTGTGGTTTTTCAGTTGGTACCTGTCTTTTTGACATTTTTGGGAACAAACAGGCCGATAGCCTTGCCCTCAATACCACTAGCAAGATTTTCAGCACTATCTTCCCATTCTTTCAGGCTATATATCAAGCAACAAAATGATGGTTATAAATTATGAATTCAAAATAGGGTAAAATTGAAATAATGGCATCTCTTAACAATCCTTATTACGTCGGAAGCTGTTGCTGAAGTAAAGCTTCTATCGGAGTATCTCCATTTGGGTTTGAACTTTTTTGAATATTGGCTGCCCTCCATACAATGTATCAAAATCATCTCTGTCAATGTGGGAATATTTTTTGGTTTGTCATAAACGGTATACTAGATATTTTTTAAGGCAGTGACTTTAGTCACCTGTACAATTGGTTTTTCTTCATGTTTATTTGTACTTTTTTATCATGTCATTAGACATTTTTTATGAAGAAAAATATTTATTGTTCCAATTTATACAACTTACTTACTTAGTACTTTATTTTGCTGCATCTTTTGACTTTCAATCCTGAACTCAGTTTGGAATTCAACCTGTTTGTGCTTTCTTCCTGTAAGAACTAGTTTTTTCACATGATCTGAAGTAATCATGTGCTTAGTAGTGAAATTTACCAAAAATATGTTTAAGTAGCAAATTATTTAAAATGTTAAACATGTGAAGCACTTTATTTAGCAATATATTATTCTAGTCATTTAGAAGTGCAATAAATGTAGGTTAACTGATTCATTAAAAAACGATCTGATTTATATAAAATAAGCTTCGTAAAATGGTTGTGGGTAATCATGTGCTAGCAAAATATTGTTCTCATCTGTAGGATTCATATTTCCCCTGATATTCGTCATTTTCTGGATACAGAATATTGTATCCATATTTCTCCTGATTTTTAATTTTCTGTCCAAGTATTCCCAATTTTTGTGTTTTCAAAATATTTCATTTTACCATTAATATCGATTTTATTCATTAATACAACTATGGATTTTCTTTTGTAGATTGATTAAAGAATCAAATGATTTAGAATTTTAATTCACTAACTTTTTATTTTGAATAATAATGCTACGTAATGTACTTAAAAATTCCGAAATTTGATAGCTCAAACTTAAAGCTTGTCCACTAATGATCATTACCACTGTAAAATATGTATCTGTAAATAAACAAGCAATATCATTAAACCAACTCAATATGATTATTAAGTAGAGTTGTTTCTTATTTTAAAATATATAATTTACAAAAATGTTGCATTCTATCTTTCCTTGACATAAATTTTATACATTATGTTTGATGAAATCTTAGTAAATGGAATTCTTCATACTTGAAATTATGCTCAATTCTGTATTTATTTATACACAAATTATTTACAAATTTTATTCATTTTATTTCATGTGCATTACATAGGTAAAATAATTTTTTAATCTCTTATTTAGGATGTTGGTGATCAGGATAACTCGATTATGTATCTATTTATACACTAATTATTTACAGATTTTATTCCTTTCATTTCATGTGCATTACATAGGCAAAATAATTTTTTAATCTCTTATATAGGACGTTGGTGGGCAGGATAACTTGATTATTTTATCTATTTATGCACAAATCATTTACAAATTTTATTTATTACTTTTCATGTGCATTGCATATGTAAAATAATTTTTTAATCTCTTATTTAGGATGTTGGTGGGCAGGATAAAATCCGTCCCCTATGGAGACATTACTATGCAGGGACGCAAGGTCTAATTTTTGTTGTTGATTGTGCAGACTGGGACAGGATTGAAGAATCTAAACAAGAATTGCATAAGATCATAAATGATCGAGAAATGCGAGATGCAGTTGTTCTAATATATGCTAATAAGCAAGACTTGCCTAATGGTATTCATTTTATTCACCACACATGCTTGTTTTTAAATTCTTTATTTGATATGTTTGTTAAAAAAAAAATAAGAAAAAGATAAACGAAGAAAATAATTTCATTTACTTTTCTTTTTTCTATATTGAATCAATTATTTTTGCTTCAATTCCAAGATACCGATAACTGAAATATTCCTTATCACTTGCAATATTCATTTTAAAACTTAAAATTAGATTATCAATATTTTAAAGAAAATAAGCAAACACAAATTAAAAATAATGCCTTTATCAATTCAAAAAACGAAATTTTTTTGCAAATTTGGCTAATAGATTGAAAAAAAGAATAAGTCACCACTCAAAATAAGTATTTTAGAGTTTTCATTTTAATTAAAAAGGTTTTTTCCCTAATTATATCCTTTAACTAGTAAATTTAATTATTTAAAAGAGGAATGACATTATTTATTTTTCAACGTAGTTAGATTCAGAGTTATTATTAACAAATGTAACATGTTTATAATTTTATTGCAGCAATGAAGCCTCATGAAGTGCAAGAAAAGTTGGGTCTAACTAGAATAAGAGATCGCCTGTGGTATATTCAGCCATCGTGTGCCACTAGTGGTGATGGACTTTATGAAGGTCTTATGTGGTTGACTGCCAACAACAAATCTTGAATGATGATACATTTAAGTCATCAAATTATAAAATAATAAAAATATAAGATTTAAAATAAGTTTGTATATGTCCTCCCTGTGATAAATATCATTAGTAAAGCAGCTTTTATTTTGCGGCAACTCTGATTTCTTTGTATCGGAATTTTATCAGCATAGATTTGACATTCCATAAGTCATAACTGAAAATATTTAAAGAACTTTACTTCTTTCAATAAATCTTTTTTAAAGCTGTGGCATTTTATATATGTTTACCTTAGTAGTTATTTAATGTTGACTATTTTATAATGGACTTGTATAACTTTCCTTTTGGAAACTGCAGTCAGTTTCATCATTTGCTACTATGCATATTAACGATTTACAAACCAATCATTTGGTCCCAATTTTCAATACTTGTAATTTTCTTGTACCATCTTTGTTAGTTTTAAAGCAGCATTGTTAAGAATTTGGAAATGTATATTACATTTAATATTTTTGTTTGAATTTTTCATGATTAAAATTATTCAAAAGACTTAATTTAAGAAATATATATGCATACATGTTAACAAATTCTTTTAATATATTTCTTTACTATTTTCTTCATTTTTTTTAGATCTTTTTAAATAAATTGCTAGTGATTATATTAATTAAATCACATCAACAATAATTTTGTTTATAATCTCTCTGTAAAACAATTATTTATATTATGTTGTATACATTTCTCTCGTGCAGTTATTTGAAATCATATCATAGCATTGCATAATAAATAGCATTTAAGCTGTGTTATAATTACAGAAGGTCAGCAATTCTGAATTGATGTATTCTAAGAACTTTATTTAATAAACTTCTACAAATGACAGGAAAAAGTTTGTCGAAGTGTTGTGGGAAAAACAGATGTTTCCTCCTTACCACCTTTTTTGCGCATTCCTAAAAGTTTATTAAATTTTTCTGAAAAATATATTTAGTTAAAATTTTAACTACCAAGAAATACTAATGCATGTTTAGCCAAAAGGAATATTAGAAGCAAATTAATATTCAATGTTTTAGTTTTTAAATGTATGTTATTAGTAGCTATAGTTGACCTTCTAAAAAGAAGATAGAACTGTTAAAATGGTACAGCAGTTGTTCTGCCAATAGAAATGTGCCAAGAAATGTTTTAAATCTAATTCACGTCACGTGAATGTTGTTTGAATATAAATTTATTTTAATGTTGAATCGAATAAAACATTTGCATTTCTGTAGGCTTACATTGAAACTTCAGTTAGTACACAAGTATTTTATTGATTTAAAAAAGGGAAAAAAACTGTTTTTTAGTCAATAATTAAATTTATTCAGCCATCATATTTAGGAATAAAGTAGCATTGTCAAGAATTGGGATACTCATTTTATCTTACCAACCGTAAGATACAAAATGAAATATGTAAAAAATATCGACTTTTAAAATGTTTAAATATTTTTAAATTGTTGGTAGGGATGATCCTGTTTCAATTAATATTTAGGTATTAACTTCATTTTCGAACTATATGAACTGAATTATTCATTATATATTGAGATTTTTTTTCCCAATCATAAGTATTCATTAACCTCTACATAATTGGTAGTTTTTTTATAATATTTTTATTTCCGCACTAGAAATTGAGAACTTTTCCAGATTCAACTAGATTGCAGTCTTACTTAGCACACAAAATAAAACCCCTAACACACAAATTAAAAATTTCAATAAAAATGTTTTTATTTTTAAAAAGAAAATATTAAATATTTTGTATAATTTAAATACAATTAGCTAAATGGAATTGCAGAAATTCGAAATGCAGGCTACTAATTTTGGAGAAGTAGATAGTTTTTTTTTTGAGATAGTAATTTATTTTTATTTCTCAAATTTTGTGTAAACTCTCTGTTTCATTAGAAAGAAAAAGAAAACTTTTAAATATTTCTCTATTACTGTGAGTTGGAGGAAACAAAATAATTAAATATTTATTTGGACTTTATAAAATACCTATCTAGCACCAACTTCTTCATGAATATATTTCAAAAGTAAACTGTATAGTGCAGCTTATTTTTTCCAATATTCTACTACACTAGTCAAAAATTTGCATTCATATTTATTTCTTTTTTTATTTGTTTTAAAAGTTTGTTTTAAATATTCTTAAAAGAAGCTGGAGTTAAAATAATTGTGCTTTCTTCATATGTTCATGTACTAAAATATCTAAATTTATATTAAAATAAACCTAGATTTACTTATTGCATTTAAAATCTAATTCCTGGGTTAAATGAAGAGTGCTTTGAATGTCAAACTATATCCAAATTCTAATTTTTAGAATTAGGATTTAATCTAATTCTAGTTGCTAATTTTCTTACTAAAAATAAAAGTTTTTAAGGTGTAATAAAAATGAAATGTATTTTAAACATTTTTTTAACTTAAAATTAAACATTTATTATTAAAATATTTTCAAACCCAAGTGTAAGCAATATAATCTTACTGCAGTTATAATTTTTTATTTAATATTTTTCATTAAAACTATTCTATTCCAATTATTTTAGTTTAAAATGGATCTTTTTTGTCTATTGAAGAAATCATTCATTTTATAGTTAACTTGTAGGCATTTATTAGAATACTATATTTCACTGAAATTTCTAAAAAATTAAATTTAAATTTTGATAAGTATTTAACTTTACAAACAATAACTAACCAAGTTTAACTCTACTTACAACTTTTCGCCCTATTTCTTTTTCTTTGAAAAATTCTGCAAAAGATCTCCATTTAATAAATAACTTGTTGACAATCAATTTATGTTTACTGATTGACCAATGTTGAAAAACACTCCCACCATAGCTGAAGTGAAAAGAACTTATCAAAGTATTTTGGAACTAGACTGTTTCACTTCAACCAAAGTATTGTGAAACATTTATTTTATCTCGTCCTTGCAACTTTGAAGCACCCTTTTATGAAACTATAGGTTTTAAAAACAATCTATTTTTTCATTAATCATTAAAAACCCTAATTCATTTAAATAGTAAATGCCAAGAAATCTAATTTTTATAATTTTAAATTTTATTAACTTTTTATTCAACTTTTTATAATTAATTCTTATTCTATTATTTTTTTTTTCAACAATATTTTTGTAAATTAATTCCTTTTTTTTTATGGCAGTTATACAAAAATTTTCATTTTATTTGAATCCTAGTGCAAAACACTTTGTTTCTATAAATTATATCTTTTTCATTCCACTTATGCATTCCTTCTCAGAACTACCAGCTCAAAAATTATTCATCAAAATTTTAAAAACAATTTATTGTTCTTTTACTTTTGTTGTCAACTTTTATCAGAATTAGGGAGCAAAGAAAATAATCGCTGATGGTATATATTTGTTAAAACTGTGCTTTTTTTTTGCTTTTTTTTCTTCTTCATTCATTCCATTTTAAATTTTCTATTTTTATTTTTGTATTTATTTGCTTATCTTGTCACTTTCTATTTAGTTGTTGAACTAGTCAGTGTTTCTGTAAACTGAATATAAGAATCCTTAAAAAATATATTATAGTCAGGGCCCTATTAATTACGACAAAATAATTTAAAAATACTATGCGATAAGGTTGTGGCAATTTTACAAGGACTTAAAGATAAGTTACAGATGGCCTATAGAAAAACTAAAAGCAAAAAATATATTTACTTTGTATTTTCTTCCTTGTATTAATTGTAATTTTTCAATTATTACAAAATTCATTTCAACTAAGTTGCCTGGTATTCATATTCAGTTTCACAGTAATTATTTATGTGCATAAAAATAGTCTAGAAGTTGAACATTCTCTCAAACTTTGACGTTGAAAAATTTTTATGTAACTGAGTCTACTGAATAAGGCAGCACATAGAGTATTTGCCTTTTTTTTCTGGTAAATTGTAGAAATTTCTCTGATATTATCTTTGAATTCCAAAATCTGATGAAATCCAGATCGCCAATTTTGTAATTTGCACCAAGCATACTCTACTTTTATGTATAGATAACCCATTCCTGAACTATATTTTAATACACAATCATCATCAATATTTATGCTGACCTTTTTTTTTCTGTAACAAAAGCTTAAGCGAATTTCGTGAAATTTATTGCTAGTTCACAAAACCGGAACCCATGAGAGGCCACATAAATTAAAAAAATATTTAAGTGAAGTTACAGTTGTAAAAAGCTGTAAAGACAAATATATTTAGCAAACTAAAAAAATTTTACTTAAAAATAAACATTTTGTTGATGTTCAGCATTTATGTAGATAATTTATAAATTGCATGGTTTTTTGCAACTTTTCACAATTCATAGGGCCTTAATTATAATATAAGGTCACCTTTATAAACATTTAAATATATATATATGCACTTTCATATAATTTTGCTGTGTATCATATTTTAAGATATATATGTTTTTTAATATACATACAATCATGTCCCAGTTCTCTGTTAGAGTTAATATTATGTATACATATTATTTTGTCTTCTTTTTCTATCAATCTTTTGTTTAATGATAATTAATGATTTGGTATGTTTATTGCCAAAGTGGCAACTATATTTTGATGATTATTGTTTGTCTTAAACATAAAATACATTATCATTTTTTAGAGAAACAAAAATTATTTATTTTAGCATACTTGAAAGTTAGTCATTCTATAATCTTGTATTTATTTTAAAATTTGTTAACATTGTGTCTATTTTTTCTCATTTATATTTAATGACTAAAAGAGTATATATCATTTATATCATTTATTTTAGTTGAGCTTTATTTTGTTTAAGGTGTGTGCTTGTTTAAAGCTATCATGTAGTGAATTAATTTCATTTCTCTTTGGTAGTTAGCTAAAAAATTTCTATTGTTTGCTCATGCATCTATATTCTTCATATAAAAACATGCTAGAATGAATTTTCAAATTTTACAATACTTAAAATCTAACTTCCATAGAAATATTTGTTTCAATAAAAATGCCTTGATATGTCTGATTTTTTAAATTACTTGGGCATAAATCTGGACAAATCAAGTCTCTTTTTGTGTAAACAAGTTATTCAATTCTACAGAACTGTTTGCAACTTATTCTAAGTTCGAAATCTTATTTTAATTTATTTATTCTATAAAAAAAAAAAAAAAAAAAAAAAAAAACAAGGACAGAATTAGTTAAACTTTTATAGACTACAGTTTTAAAGACTTTCTTTTTATGTACTGTTCATATTTTTTCTGCTCCATTTATTTTTCATTTTCTATATGATTATTTGAACTGCCCAACTACACAATTCTACAATGTTTTCTGCTTGGGGCTTAAAATTTTGACTATATATATTAGGCTTATTTCAAACTAGCTGAGAGTTGTTTTCTACTTGCTATATTTTCGGAGATTTACCATAACCAAATTGCAAAATTCTCATTTTTAAAAAATGTCATCAGATTGGTTTTTTTTAGCTAATTTTTGCTGCTCTGTTTGTTATTTGATCGTAATTATTGAAATTATTTTTCTTATCATTCCAATTTTAGAGATTTAACATAGTTATGCTGAATCAAAAAAATTTTTATATTTCAAAGAGCTACGATGAATATTTTTTTTTAAAAAAAAAATATCTTGTAATTTCAAATACAGTTATTGTTTTCTGATTTGAAAACATGACAGAATAAAATCAAATAATTTTTTTTTTTAAAAAATGCAAATAACAATTGAGTTTTTTTTTTTTTTTTCAGGAATGTGACAATAATTTATTTTGCAACTAAATTATGCTGAATTTGAGTTCTCAAAAGTTTAAGAAAAACTATTTGAAATTGGCAGTTTAGATATAGTCAAAATCAAGCTCCAATTTTGTAATGAACTTATGTTATGTGCCTCACATAGCTTTAAATTAATGCAAAGACTTTATGGTGTAATATTGTTATATTTCTGTATTGGTATTTTTAATATTTTCTGACTCGTTAATCTAAACTGAATATGTAGGTATTTTTTAAAATAAAAATTATAGCTGATTTTATTTCATTAAGAAATCTAAAACTTCTGAACAAAAGCTGTTCATTTTAGCTGTTATTATATATTTAAAGCATTTAAACGATGTTTTGCATTTCTATAGCTTTAGTGGCTGTTCATTTATTGTTGCTTATAAAAAGAACAAAAAATTATTCTGTTGTTAAGGTTTTAAATTTTATAAGGACATTAGTGCCAAAAAAAAAAGTATTGACATATAAATTGCTCACCTGTGCTTATGTATGTCTGCATGTGTGTGTGTGTGATTAATGGTTTCTCTCTTGGAAAGTTTCATTGGTAGTTGAAGCAGACACTGAATGATGTCATCAGTGGCCTTAAGTAGAAAACAGTAAATTGCTCATTCCAAATTTGTTTTTGATTTTGTGCTATATCAATTTATAATGTATATATTCTATGCATAATGATATTTATAAGAACGATGCTGCTTTTCGAGTTGAAATATTTATATGAATGTATGTAAGATATAGTTGTTTATAATTTTAAGGAGATTGTTAATAAAAATGTATGGCCATAAATTTCTTTCTTTTATTTAGAAAAAAAAAATCATGCAAGACAAATATCTCTTTATAATTAACAAAAATATAAATAATATAATTATTAAATATTGGAAGTTGAGTCATACTATTCCGTAGTTTTTGTAATACCTCTGGAACTCTTTAAAAATTTACATATCCTCCTATTTTATAATATTTAAAAAAAAATCTGAGTTTCCAATTTTAAAAAATCATTTAGTTGAAATTGGATTTTTTGAAAACTAATTGACTGATTTCTATCAAATTTTTGTGTTTTGACATTAAATACATTCTTTAAAATGATGTAAATACCACAGTTCTTAATATTTCCAATTATTTCTTAAATAAATTAATAAGAAATTTTAAAAACTTAGAAGAAAAAATATTTGTTATATTAAATTATATTTGTATAAGTATAAATGAATTTTATAATTTTGTGCAAAAAAGGTTTCTATTCGCTCAACACCAGATGTAGTAAAATTAATATTATGGGGTTCAAAATTTTCCTCGGTTCTGACTGAACCATTGGGACCATATTTTCAAATTGTAGTTACTCCTCATATTTTCAGAGTCAAGAATTCAAAACGAAAACAGTAAAAGGTATGTTTATTATCATATTTCCGATTATTCTTAAATAAATTAATAAAAAATTAGAAAAAAATATTGAAAATTATTTTTTAACTTAAATTATATTTGTACAGATGAATTTTATAACTTTTTGCAAAAAAAAAAAATTCTATTCGCTTAATTCCAGTTATAGCAAAATATGCAAGAAGTTTAATTAATATTGAAGGGCCCAAACTTTCCTCTGTTGTGATTAAATTATTGTGACTATTATTTTCCAGATTGTAGTTATTCCCCATATTTTGATCTTATTTATTCTATACCTTTATGCGTTATTTTTCTATACCTTTCTTTTCCCACAAACTTCCCTCCCCCCCTCCCGGCTGATTTGAGTTTTAGACTATTAAAATATTAAGTAGGTGTATTATTTTTAGTAGGACTATTAGTATCAATAGGATTTTTCAATCAATAGGACTATTAGTAAAATCTAGAAAATATAGTCCATATAATTTAGTCAGAATATTGGACAAAAGCTTGAGCCTCTTACGGTTACACTTTTAGTGTATTTCATGTATAGTTTCTCTGCAAATCGAAAATTTTTTTCCACGCAATTATTAAATTCGTTTATTTAAAATTGTTCTTAGTAAAAAAATAATTCAATATAATTATTTACTAATTTTTTTTTTGTTATTTTATTTAATAATAGTCTAATCATTTTTGAATTGAAAGCAAATTTCTACACCATTTCAAATTGTGTAGTTTAAAAATGACAAAATATAAGACTTACAGATCGAAGCCAGTCGAATAGTTTCTGAGAAAATTAATTTCAAAAAACTCTACTCTTAAACTTTTATTTCTTTAGCCCCATTTCGTGCAAATTGAGAGAATATTTCCCACTGAGAATATTTTCCAATGGCACTGAGTTTGGTACAAGCTGGGAGCAGCATACGTTCACTTTACATGGAGGTGAAAACCTTTCATGGTTAGCCCGACTGCAAGGGAACTCTAACCCGTCTTCCATTGAGGGTATTATCCGATAGAACTGTGTTCGGTACGAGCTGAGAACAGTATACAAATTGACCAGCTATCGCCGGGATTGGTGCATGGGTCACCACCACTAAAGCTTTAAGCAGAGTTAGCAAAAATTTTCATCGAGCCAGTCCGCATAAAAACTATGGAAAAAACATTATGGTAAGATATTTTTGGTAAGTAGGTATTACGCCTGACGTAAATAATTCATCCAAGAGAAGTAAGAGTTACATTATTAATTACGCTCTTATTATAAAGATATGATCTCATTATAAATTTACTTAATTTGTTAGTAACTTTTTTATTAGAAAATGTTTGATTTATCTTAGTGTAAAAATAACGTTAAATAGTAAAATAATAACGTTTAAAGATTTTCTATTTAGCAATAATTTGCCTTGTGATTACTGCTTGAATGCGAATGTGTTCTTTAATCCAATAATAAGTTATACCTAAAATGTGAAAATATGATTCCGCCAAATTTGAATTGTTGAATTAAACGTAATTCACTTCAAATAATTATTTTATAAAACGCTCTGTGATTTAATATATATATTTGTCTTGATTTACTTTTTACAGTAATTTAAAATTGTCCTCCTTAAAAGTTTCAGAGAGTAAGATAAATGAAAATGTTTGCCAATTGAATAGGACCACCCAATTGCATTGAATTATAATTTTATTGGACATTTCATAGGATTAATTTTTCTTGTTCACTTCAAAATTTTTAAAAAGCGAATATTAAAATATTCGCTTTTGTTTTTTATCGCTTACCAATGATTCAAGAAATCGTTTTCATAATTGCCAACCAATAGTGTTGGCCATATTTATCAAGCTTACTGTGCATAAATTTACGATTTTCAATGGGGAAATTTTTTCATCATTGCTACGAAATAATTTTGTATTATATTGATATTATGTCCTTATGTGTTCTTAACTCTGCGTTACAATAAAAAATCTATTTCAAGGACATATTTTATGGGTGATTTTGTATTCTGAATTTTTATCACACACCCACCAGAAAAAAAAAAAAAAATAATTAATTTGAATAAAATTTATTTCAAGTTTTTTTTTCTTCAAGCGATGATACTCTTTTCTTTTTTCTTTTTTTTTTCTTCTTCTTTTTTCAGTAATCTATGATTTTCAAATAAAAATAAAATCATATAATCCTGTTTTTTTCCTATAAAAAAAATCTGATTTTTTAAACACATGCAGTTTGCATTCTCAGTAGTACTAAACTCTCAATTAAGACGCAATCATTTTCGATGAAAGTTTCTTTTTTTAAGATTTTATTTAAGCATATATGCTTCTCAGAAATGCTTGTGAAATTTTTAAGACTACGGATATGCGTTCTGGTCCCGATTTCGCTGTAAAGTAAAAGTAGCATTAACCTAAGGAATAACCAAGGACAAACCACAAAGAAGACAAAACATATCATATCTTCGGTCATAATGCATTTTTATATGCATTAAAAAAATTGAACCTTAAAAATTTTGAATTTTTTGTAAAAATTCAAATTGTTGAATTTTTTGTTCCTCTAAAAAAAAATTTTCATTTTTTATTTTAACGTTTTAATTGTTTTTCTTTTTTTTTAAATTTTATTTTGGTTAAATTTTAATTTCAAGCATTAAAATATATTAATTTTTTATGACAGAAAAAAAATCTAAAATCTGAAAATATCTAATCTAGAAACTAATTAACAAAATTTTTAATTATAAGTACTTTTTATATGGTAAGATGCCATTTTCAAAAATTAAAATAAAAAACAGCTATAATTGGTCACATGTATAAAACAACAGTTATAGTTAAATTTGAATTGAAATAGAATTATAAATTAAAATAAAATTTTTTAAAAAAACTAACGCAGAGGTAATCTTTTTATTTATCAGAAACGGTGAGATTGGTAGAAAGAGAAACAAAGACGAAAAAAAAAAATATTCTCAACTCTCACAAAACTTCTTACATTGCAGTAACCTCCCACTCAAAAGAAATTATTATTTTTTTTTTATTGTTTCATAGGTGGTTGCAGAAAGTTATTTAGAATTATCAAACTTCAATAAATCTAAATAAAAGATGATGGTCTATAAAATAAGAAAATTGGGAAAAGGAAGCCTTGGAAATTTACCAAACACATCATCGTTGAGTAATATATTTAATTAAACATAACGAAACTTTATTTTCATTTGGTGAAATTTGAAATTAAAAAATATATGCATTTCTATTAAATTTTAAATAAGCTGTAAAAACCAGTTTTACTTCTTCAAATTTTTGAGCCCCTAAAAGGGCCCAAAAAAATATGGGGTACTGGGGTTGCAGCTCCGTAGACCTTCGTTTGACCAAACTTCTATCGGTCTCTTTTCTAGTTAATTTTATATCACATATCAATTTTATATCAACTCAGTTTTTTAGTCCATTTTTTCTCTCATTTAAACTTACGTAAGGTGTAAAATGTGTTTGTTTTTTTAAATGAGTAGTAAATATAATTATTAAGTAGAAACTCATTCAAAATAAGAAAAACTTTTTACTTCAATTCTTCTACACAAAAAAAATGAAAAGTTAGTAATCGTTTGTAAGACGCTTCACATAAAACAGTTATAAAACTATTTCATAGAGGGCGCTATCGCTCCATGCGGATGTTCAAACTGAAAGAATCCCTCTGGCTAACTGCAGAGAATATTTGTTTACATTTTAGTGTGTGAGTGTTTAGGTTTCTCTAGATTTTCAATCTGCTTACATTTATTCAAATTGTGGGTATTTAATATTTTAAAAAGAATTCATGGAAGACAAAGACGATGGATAAATGGTAAATAATTGTTACATGCTTGATGTTTTATTACAAAAATAATGATTATGTTATTCATAGGTCAGATTCCTCCAATGCCTTGCTTTAAGCAACTATTTTTCTTTATAATAATAATATCATTTTTTGATACTGGATACTCCAAAAACAAATTTCATCCCTGTGTACTACTTGATATTACATATTTAAATTACACATGTATTACTTGTAAGGAAAAATATTTAAAGTTATCCTATTTAATGTTAAATTGACTTATGTCAGAATTTAAATTGACGAATATTTTTCTTCATTTTTTTAATGCTGCATTATATTTTTATTTGAATGTGAGCTTTTCTAATGAAAAATTTTTTAATAATTTTCAAACTTATGATTTTTTTAGTTATGTTCTTAAAATGTGTGTGTTAAAACACGAACGATTATGTGAATAGTTACTAAAAAATTTAATTATTTCTGAAGTCTTAACAATTAGATGTACTGATGTAAACTACTTAAAATTGTTAAAATCGCACTATCTTTAATTCCTCGTTAGTGAAATTACATTATTTATATCTCAGTCAAACAATACATACGGAAAGTATATTTTATTAAAATATCTACATTTATAATTTGTAAAAAAAGAACATTTAGTTAGGATTAGAATGTAACGCAAAGTTTTCAATCCAAAGTTGTGTGTAATTTTATTATTGTTACTGAAAAATAACAGCAACAAATAAATTTGTGGTGTAATAGTTTAAATAACGGAAAACAAAAACTGTTTTTTCTGAAATTAGATAAAATAGTGATATATATTTATTAGATAAAATATTGATAAAAAGACCTCTGCTGCTTTGAGATGCTTTATTCTTAAATGAGTAATTGAGTTCTAAAACGAACCAATAATTTTCAGTATAATTAAATGTATTGCTAAAACCATTATGTTCGATGTAAAGATTTTATCATTTGATATTAATTTTTATAAATTTAATATAATTCGAAAAAAAAATATTTCGAAAAAGAAATAGTTTATTTTGAAAGTTTTTTTTTATTGTTTTCAAGTATATGTTGGTTTATTATAAGCTGTGTGTACATAATGCAGAAAAATTAATAAATGTACGAAACACCCTGAATAGCCATTGATCTAATGATTGGATTTTCTAGTATAAGGACTCAATCATTGGTTCCAGGGAGTAACCTCTCAAATATATTAATTTGTTCTAGCAGACGATATTTTAAGTTACGAAAACGTACTTCGTTTGAATAAACTCTCTTCGACCTTATGAGCAGCTCTATTCGACGAATTTGGATTTCAAACCCTCAAAATGTAAAAGATAACTGCAACCTGGAAAATATGGTCCCAGTTTGGCCAGGAGAGCGGATGGAAGTTTGGTTCCCTTGATGTAAATTTTACTTTTTACGTATTTCGCCTTATCTCGATAACTTGTAAAGCGAATTTTAAATGAAATTCGATGTTCTGAGGGTAAGGAATTCTTCGAAAGAAAAAAATTTTTTTTATCCGAAAAAATGTGTTTTTTTTTTTTTTTTTTTTTTTTTTTTTTTTTTTTTTATAAATTTTTTTTTAATGTCTAATTTTGTAACTTAAAATATCGTTATCGTCTCCTGCATCTTATTAACATATTTAAGGTCTCCCTCTCGAACCATTAAGATTGAGCCTAATATATGATAATCTGAGTATTAGAATGAAAGTTATTCAGGTTGTCCAAACATTTTTTCCTTGCATCTTAATTTTGTCGCACGGAAAATTAAAGTTAAATCTCGATGCTATGGAAATTCGCAGAGTTATTAATTTAATGCACAACACAATATTATATTTAAGGTTACCAAAATGTCATGAATAAAAAAACACGCTGAGCACATTGGCATTAAAAAAAAAGAGCATTGTTGCCTTATAACTGTAAATTTAAGAAGAACTACTTAGTCAAATTTGTTTCAATATGCCAAGGGAACGTGTTATGCCATGCGAAAGATATTGTGAAAGTTAGATTATAATCTTATAATTTTTAATTATTATTAAAAAAATGTAAAATTATTTTAAAGAATCAGTTCTAAAATATTTTATTAAAGATATATTTGATTTACAAGATTTTTTTTTTATGCATTAACTACCTGTATTTTATTTATAAATGTTAATAAATCCTATAGCATATTTGATTTCTTAAAGAATTATTTATAACAACAGCACTGAGTATTTATTATGAAAAACGTCTTAAGAGTTATAGTTAAGCATTCAATCAATAAAATAAAAAACAGTTAACTCTGTTGAAAAGAAAAAAGATTGCAGGGGGGAAAAATGGAGATTATATCAGTAATAACCACGCTGTTCCTATTTAAATGAATTCGGATGAACGATGAAAACTGACGCAATTATAGAGCACACAATAATGAAGAAGTTGTTTTCAAAAGAGACAATTTAAAATTTGCGCTTGGGTGTCTTAATGATTCCATCTATATGAGTATCGTTGAAAAACGTGCTTTATCTTTTTCATTTAATTTTTATTTCAGCCTAACTTCCAGAAAAATAATTTCGTAAGTACATGCTGTAGAATTATGTAAAAATAAAACTCCCTAAATTTCAATCAAATCCATCTCTCATTGTTTTCAGGGGGCAGGGGATAAATTCCAGGAAAAGCAAAATTAATTGTTTATTTTCTTTTCTCTGTTTAACTAGGCAGTGGAATGCTAACGATGCATGCATTGTCTCGGTATTTACTTCCATCCCGTCTGTGCTAAGTCTGCTAAAAAGGCGATTCAGTTTGACCTAATTCGTGAAACTCAGCGAATTCCGCTCATTATTCACACATATTTTGTCATTCTCCATAAATAATAAGCACGAATTATGACTCATTAGTACTAATATCGCTGGCGTCGAACAAAGTTATTCTCTGTGATTTTTCTTGCAAGCAATAACATAAAAAAAATTTAACAATTATGAGAATTAGAGATTTATTGGTTTTCCTTTACTTTTAAAATCTGTAATATCCTTAACTGAGAAAAGATAACAAAACAATGCAAATAAGCATTTTATAACCGTCCTTGAACAGCCGACTTAATTTTGGATTCACGATTGCTAATGTTCAACTTCGTAGCCTTGTAATTTCGAACCCAATCCGGAAGACAAGGGAATTTCTGGATCAAATATTGGGAGAATTTGCCTTCGTCGAGGACGTTTTTAGGGAATTAACTCGTATTTGCGTTACACGGAGAGGAAAATCACGAAAACCTCCAACGGTTAGTCTAACGGCAAGGGGTATCCAACCTATGATCCGTCTACTATTGACATGCCAATACGTCAGCGCTGTGGTCTGTGCGAGCCAGTGCGAAATTCGTATCAACCAGCCAACGCTAGGATTGGAACCCGGTTCACCTCATTGAAAGGCGAACGCTCTATTCCCTGAGCCATCACAGCTCCCTCGAAGGTAATTTATTTTATAACCGTCGTTGAACAGCCGACCCATTTTTTTGGGTTTACGGCTACTAATATTCAGCACCGTAGCCTTGTAATTTTGAACTCAATCCAGAAGACAAGGTACCTCCTAGATAAAGAGTTCGTGGAGGACTTTTTGATGGAACTAACCCGCATTTGCGTTACATGGAGAGTAAAACCACGAAAACCTCCCATGGTTAGGCTGACGACAAGGGGACTCTAACCCATGATCTGTTTACCACTGAGGATATTTTACGTCAACACTGTGGTCAATGCAAGCTGGATGCGGAATTCGAATCAACCCGGTTCGCCTCATAGTAAGGCGAACATCCCTTGAGCAATCATGACTCCCTAGAAGATAATTGTAAAAATTAAATTGACTTTTGTAAAACAAAGTTGTTTTTTTTAAGAATTAATTTCTCCATATTAAATTATTGTTACGGCTGCCTCTGCTATGGGTGTTCAACTTAACGATACATTTTGTTTTGCTGCGAAAAAAAAACTATAAGACAAGAAAAAAAATTAAAAGTTGAATTATAGTATTTGAAAAGTACTTTCAAGCTGTTAAAATGTTTCCGGAGAAAAATAATTCTTTATCCTTGAATTTGGTTATTTTATTTATATTTTTAAAGTTCGATGAGAAATGCTTGTGCACGAATAAGATGAAATAATGATGGAATTTTTTAAAAAATTTATTTTTTTTATTGAATAATTTTATAAAAATAACCGAAATATTAAATGAATTGGATTGTGACTATTAAAGGTTTAAAAAATAGTTATTGGTTAAAATAAAATGCCTTAACTCATGGAACCCTTGCGAATTTTATGCGAAACCAGGGGGTTTCGCAGAAAACCTTTTGGGAACTGCCGTATGAATTGATTCATTGATATTGAGCCGAGATTGATTGAAGTCGAGTCGCTTTTTCGTCTCCGAATTTGCAAACTTTAAATTTTGTCGCTTGTCTATATTTTAATTAAAATCTAAGAGCATTTTTTTAAGAGACTCCTTTCTTTCCAACCAAACTCAACAGTGGAAGGGGAGTTGGAAATATACTTTTAATCGTCTTTCTTTAATTTTTACAAATATACTGATGTTGATTGTATTTGCTTTACTCGGTAACATCCTTTGAAACATGAAAAATACAAGGCATCACCCTATCAGAATTTGAGAAATATAGCGCGACGCATTCTATTGATATTTTTTTTTTTTTTTTGACAAAATTTTATGAATAGAATTCTGCAAACTGCATTTATTAGTATTATATATTTGTTTGTTTGCTTTTGGATTCCTTATAAATCTTTATTTTTGTGAGATTTACTTTGCAGAAATTTTCCAGGTTATTCCAAAGCGGTTTTCATCAGTTTAGGAGGATACTTTAAAATTAAATTATTTTTACTAAGTGACCAACTGCACTAAAAAATTTATATAAAGTAACCAACTGCAAAATTTCATTGCTTTCTAGTTTTGAGGAAAAAAATCTAAGAAAATTTAAAAGTTATTAAGTGCTTTTACTCCTGTTATAATCCATAGTAATACATAATATAGGTACTCTTTTTCTTTTTGTACTTTTTATAAGAGGCAGCTCTGTTGAATCTTATATCATCAATCCAAAATAGGCAAGGAAAAGGTCTCTTAAGCTACTATAATTTGTTTGTCATAAATAAAGCTAAAATAAACTCAGTTTTAATCAACATTCTATGATGAGTCGGTTGATTAATTATAGAATAGAAATGATTTAAGTTTAAAAATCTAGGATTGAAAAAAAAAAAAAAAATGATCTCAGACTATCAACAAGGCATAGTTACTAAGAAGAAAAAAAAATCACAAATTTGATACATATGTCTTCCATTTTATTCATTAAGTTCAAGTTCTGCCCCTTTAATAAGTTTGTATTGAATAATTTTAAAAATTCAACATATTAAGTATATATTTTCAAATAATTGAAATAAATAGTTTTATTATTAAATTTTAAATATCTATTTTTAATTTCTTAATACACTAGCAGAAATCATTTTAATTTTTGAGATATTTATTGCTTTTAAAAATTAAAATGGTTATTTTTATACCAATGCTCATCTTATGAGCTGCAATTTTTCTTCTTCTTTTCTTTATAAATGGACAAACAAACTTTGTTGAACAAAACAGAAGATAGATATGTTCAAAAATAATTAAAATGAACATATATTTATCACAAAAAAGATATATCCTGGAGAATTATTAAGAAGAAAAAAGTAAACATTAAAAAAAGAAGGAAAAAAAAAGCAATGGGAAACCATTTTCAAACATTAAAACTAAAACCTTGTTTGTTATGTCTACTATACCATTTATCTATCATTTGCATTTTTTTAAAAGCAAAAAATAATATTCCCAAACGACTGATATTCAAATGATTTGCGGCTAGTTAGACATTCTGGGATCTTTATTTACCTTATAAGAATTAAAGAAAGAATACAAATCGTCTTTTATTTTCTAATGTTATTTTCTACTTATTTTGTCCGTCTTATGCAACACTAGAAGGGTCTGTCACTTATAATTTTATTTTTTGAAATATTTACTGCTTTTGCCTTTTATCGCCTCGGTATTCGAAAGTTTTGATTCCAATAAACAGCTAATTCCAATTAATAAATATCTACATCGTTTTAGAAATGAGATAGTATTTTCAAAGTTTTTTTACGATATTACTTGCACAAATTACAATCGAAATCGATTTTAATCAAGGCTGCTTTTAATGAATTATTGCTTTTTTTTATATTTTTTTTATATATTTTTTTTAATCGGTGTTGAACTATCGATCCAATTTTGAGTTTACTACTATCATTGTTCAACTCCGTAGCTTTATAATTTTGAACTCAGCTCAGAAAACAAGAGAACTGCTGGATCAAGCACTGGAACAAACTAGCCTTTGTGGAAGACTTTTTGATGTAATTAACCCGCATTTGCTTTACATGGTGAGGAAAACAGCGAAAACTACCTAGCCCGTCTTCAAGGGGATTCTAACCCATGAGCCGCCCATTATTAAAGATATTTTACGCCAGCACTGTGGTCGGTGCGAGCGGGAACAGAATTCGTATCAACCAGCCACCGCTGGGATTCAAACCTGGGTCATCTCATTGGCATGCGAACGCTCATCTTCTGAGCCTCTGAGGCTCAATATCACTATTTTTATACACATATATTATGTGTTATTTTCATAACTTTGAGTTTGCAACAGTTATGCATGACTTTTAGGTAAAATTATACGTATCTTTCGCATGCGCGCTCTATTTTAATTCTGAAAATTGCGCAAAGCATCCCTACCCTAGGAAGAAAAGCCATTGTTTTATGAAAATGAAAAGCGTTACTCCAACTCGGCAATATTTAAGTTCATAAAAATTTTAATGAAAAAAAATGAAGTGTTATTCATAAATTTTGAAATATCTCGCAAAATTGGTGATTTTTGGAAAAGTTGAAAAATTTATAGAATATTTAAGTTATTTGTACGTTCTTAAGACCAGATAATTTTTTTAGGACAAAATGGTATATATCTATAGATTAAAATTATAGCTTTACTTCAAGTGTAAGACATTTAAACTGTGATTTTTTTTTAAAGTTGTTTTTTCTTGGCAAAAGAACTATTTACTAGAACTAGTTAAAGTTATAGGGAAAATATATATACATTTAAAATTAGTGTTAAATAGATTAGAGATAAACAAATCGAAGTCCCTTCATTTGTTTCTTAATGCCAATAAAATTAAAAGAAAAATTTTGCTGTTCATCAAAGAAAACTAAATTAAGCACTTCTATTTTCGTTGGGCGGAAATTCCTTCTTCCAATTTTCCTAGATTCTCCTGACCAAACCAAATCTCCTTAGAAGAGTGATAAAGAATGATTACTTATCAATGTGAATATAATGGGGAAAAGAATCTGGTATAGTGTATGATAGCTGAGAACAGACAATTTCTTAAAAACAAATTCAAACCATTACCGCTGGGCCTTTTTGATCCTGCGACACAACATCCCTATCTTAAAACTAAGCATTCCCGCAACAGCCAGTCGTTAGCCAAGAGGGTCATGTAGGTTAATGCTTCACAATATCGTGACCAATGGCATGATTATGGCAAAGTGGTTAGTTCTGTCCACATGCCGCCTTTACTTCCTAGACAAGCTGGTATTCATCTATCTAAAGTAGGGTGGGGTTCTAATCCCAGTTCTTCACAATGACAGTTCAATGCCTTAAACTTTCGACGCAGATGGGACACCGGTGTCCTTTTTACATATTTTTTCTGACTCTAATTACTAGCAAAAATATATTAGGTATTTATTACTGAAAAAAAAGTCTGGTTGTTACTAAAGAATCTGCTATATTATCAGAAATATATTTGGACTAAAATATAAAATCCAAAAAAGTAGTTTTAAAATTAAAAAAAAAATTTTTTTTTCCATTCATATTCAAAATTTTTGTAAATTAAAAAAATTTTAATGATGAATGACTTTTTCTCTTATATCTAAATAACTGCATAAGTGCAAATTTGAAAAATTATTATTTGGAAGTCATCCGTGTTTGGAAGATTTTATCTTTGACGCAGTAAAAGACGCCTGTATTTCATGTTGTGTTTCATAACCATAAATTATTAAAATGCTATATATAATATTTTTCATTTATTTTGACCTAAATTAATACAAAATAAATGAAAAATAAATTAATACCAAAATAAATGAAAACGTTAATTTGATTCGAACATCCGGTGGACGTCATTCTCATTCATACATAACAGTGGAAATTTCAATATTATTATTTATGATTGCGTGTTCAGAAATTTGATGGCAATAAGCAGCTGATTCAACTAACCAGAAAGCTTACAAAGCGGTGGATATATATAGATTGTTATGTTTTTATATATCCACCGTGGTGGGTATTATAGACTATTAACACTTATATAGGCAAATACTCCTAAACCTTTAGATTATGTAAAACAAATTGGTTTTCTTTTCGGTTAGAAATTCTTATAAACATGTTTTTACTTATTTCGCTTAAGATATGGCTGTCTAAAAGAGAGCTTGTCTTTGAGCAAGCAGTTTTGGAAATTTAAGCTGCTTACTTAACTACTTAAAGTGATTAAAGTTTTTCCTTGGCAAGTGAAAAAAAATTCTGATAAAATTTAAACATCTGGTCAAACTGTAATGAGAGTGAAAAAAGTGACTTAATTATTTTAACACATGATAAGACATCTGTTGTAAAATGAACTTTTTAACATCGAGGGTGAAGATGATATTGGATCAAGATAGGATTCATGTCCGAAATGTTCTTGAAACCTTGCATAACGATCAACAAATGCTTTCAGACCTTTTTTACTGTGCTTGGATTGTTGTGTATGGAGTATGGATTTTAACGAAATTTGTATATTCAAAAATGCTACTTTTTAATTTTTGTTTTCGCCTTGGCGAATTTGAGTAATGCCATTTGCATCAAACCTTTCGCCCCCCTCCCATTTGTTCATTTTTTTAATTCTATCATGAATCAATGTAATATATCTTGTAAGCATTAATTTTCGTTTAATGATATTTACATATATGGTGAAGTTTTCAGTTCATTAGAACCATATAATTGTTGATATACCCAGACGGGATACAGTTTTATAATATTTAGTTTTATAATATCCGGTATCTGTAATTAAATAAACTGTTAATTGTTTCTAAATTTCGTTGTTGATTGTAATGGACTTTTTAATCATAATTCTTGTCCTTCTTATAATAAAATCTTACAATCTATAAGTGCATAATAGATTAAAAACTGCAAAAAACATTCGCTTCAAAAATATATTAATTGAGAAGTCGACATGTTTCAAGTACCTAAAATATAAGCTCCCAGTTTCAAGACTTGTTGACGTGAATGAGAAGATATATGAGGATTTGAAATATAGAACGTAAAGTTGCCAACGAAAAATGCAAAAATAAAAGTGAAAAACGTAACTAGAAAAACTTTTTTTTCTCTCCCTCGTCTACTGTGGTTTTTCTAGTTAAGTTTCTCAACTTTATTTTTCCTTTTTTGGTTGGCAACTTTACGTGTTATCTTTCTAATCAATATTTTATTCTCTTTCACGTCTGACTAGTCTTGAAAATGGGCATCTATTTTTGAGTGCTTGAAACATGACTGTTATTTCCAATTTATATATTTTTGAAGTAAATGAAGTTTTTAATCAAATAATATTTTACCGCTTGAGTTTCTTGGGATTATTTATTTAATACTTTTTTAATTAATCAAAGAAATAATCGAGGTTTATATTTATCGTATACATATTTTACAGACTTCACCCTTTGCACATCTCAACATGTGTACGGGCCGAGAATCCTATTTTTAGTTTCGTCATACTTTTTGTGAAGCAAAAAAAGGAAGAAAAAAAAAAATAATAAATAGCGCGGGTGTTTCTTGTGTCTAAAATGCCACATCTGGTTTTGCTGCCATTTATTATTTCTGCTTCCATAGGATGTTTTGGAAGAGTTTTTATTTTGAGGGTTCTTCCCATCCTCGGTTCGAAGAAAATGAGAATTTGCTGAGAAATATAGTCCATTAGTTTTCGAGAATATTAACTGTTTTGTATTAAGAACACAGCTTTCATCATTTGGGTTTTACTCGACATAAATGTATGAAAATGTTTTATTTCGGTTTGCTTTGGAAAGTGTTTTGGGTCTGTAAATTAATGTTTCATTTGTATAGTGTGATATTATGTAGTCTATTTGTGAAATTCTATTTCACTTGCAATTAATTATTTCGCTTTTCTGCACTACATTCAATCAAAATGTTCAATTATTAATAATTATTGGATTATAATATTTAAATAATAAAATAATTTTAATTAAATTAATTATTTTATTTTATTGATTTATAAAATTTTATGAAAAAAATCTTAATTTATAAAGTTTTTTCTTATAGTACCTACAGACTTAGTTACCCCTAATTATAAATTGACCAAATGCTGGCATTTTTTGATAATAATTCATTTACTGCATCGTACAAATGGCAAATTTTCGTCATTTGGTTACTGGTGATATATAGTAAAATGGCAATTTTATGTTATGTGGACTATGTTAAAAACGTGAAATTTTCTTAAAGTCGCTGTGTTAATTATAACGTTTGTTTAAAAAATATAATTATTTGAAATGAAGTTTGTTTCCTCGTTTTATTAATTGTCTTCTGGAAAAACGAAATTAGTTTAATTGTGGTTGATTTATTATTATTGTCGTATTATATTGTTATGTATGACTCGTGTGCCAATAAATCGTACATCTAATTCATTTCTTTTTAAAGAATTTGTTTATAATTTGAAACATTTAGCTGGAAAAGAATTTCAAAATTTTAAAAAAGCCTGATGGAAATTATTTTTAAATTTATTTTTCTCTAAAAAAGGAAAAAGAACGCAGATATAACTTTAGTGTAAAAATTTACTTCTGAAACATTTGTAGATAGGCTCAGAATGAAGCAAAAATAAAGTCTCTTGTTTTTGTCAAAGCAAAGCAAAGGTTAATCATAAACTAATGTCAGGTATTTGAGATTATGTTATCCAATGCCGAAGTCAGTAATTAAAACATTTATTTAAAAAATATATTCTAATTTTATATTTAATGCAAAAATCAATTTAGATATAGTTTTAAAAATTATTAAAAAACTAGTATTGTTTTAAAACTGTTTAAATATTGTATATTGTATTAAAACGTTTTTTTTTTTTTTTAATTTATTGATGTTCTTAATGATGATATAATTTTATTTTAAAAATTGTTACTATTAGAATGAACCTTTAATGGAAACTGTTATCATTGCCTGATACAGTTGATAGCATCCTATTTTTTATAACGCATTTGTTGACCCCGTAGTTTTCGATTAATACGCTATTACGTATTCAACGTTAATTTACTTGTTTTTGTAATGTTATGTTACTTGCGATATCCTCCTATGTAATCTTATAATGCTTAACAAGAATACCCTAAAAATAAACCCTTAATGATCTGACCTGCCTGATTGTAAGATTATATTAATCGAAATCGCATAAAGGCTTATTATCACTATTATTTTAAATAATACACACATGACGCAATACCTTGAATATCTATTGCCTTCTTATAACTCAAATGAAAAAAAAAAAAAAGATTTTTTTTAAAAGCTACCCTTTTCTTTTGAAATAGTTTATAATCATACACTGCAGCGACAAAAGTGTTTTTCTTAATTAACAAAGGCACAAATAAGTTATTTAAAGCTCATGTTGGAAGCAAGTTCGTGCGAGGTCAGCATCACTTTAGTTCTCACGGATAAGAAAAGCGGCACGTTTGAAAATGGAAACTTTTAAAGAAAGAACACGACAAGAATCTTAAGGCATAAATATATACATTCCCCCAACTGTTTTAGCCTCCACAAAGGATATCTTTGTAACATTGTTTTGTATGTGTTTGGTTAGAGAATAGGATGAAATACTAACCTTTCAAGATTGGGTAATAATTCCATAAAGAAAGATTCTATCTCACATTATTAATTGTAACGTAATTGTTTATGACATTATTAACTGTAATCGAATGATTTTCAAATTGTCTCTTATTAAAATAAAGATCTTTTGTGGGTGAGTCTAAAATTAATTTAAAAATAAACAGCAGTTTTCTAAATTTAGCATCCCCGCACGAATCTTATGGAAATTAAATTTGTTTCAAATTGACTGAAAATTTAATATGCTGTGATTTAAAGGGAAAGAATAAAAAAAAAAAATTATACGAAAATGCAGAAAATTTAAAATAACTAACTTCTTAAAAAAAAGTAAACAGAATTCTGAAATGTTTAAAAAAAAAAAAAAAAAAAAAAAAATTACTTGAAACAATCATAAAATCTATTTAACACAAGTAATATCTAAATATTCACGTATAAGTTAAGAAGGTTAATATAAACATGCGTAAAAAAATATCAAATTAACTAGGGGGCTAAGCCCCCTGTTCGCTGCCGCTCACCAACCCCGATGATTGTTTCGCAATAATTGTCTTTTCTTGGCAGAAAACAGTTTTTTTACATAAGTTAAAATAATTCACTTAACATATATGTACTAAAAGGAATTCTGTTTGCTTACTCTTATGCCTCTACTTCCCACGTCCCAATATTACTATTTATTAGTATTATAAACATTTGGATCTCTAGGTGAACGGAAGTGATTTTTCGAAGTAATCATTTTTTAAAATAACATTTATATTATAACATTATATTGTTCAAACAAATTTGATGAGTTCACAACCATAATTTAATATTCTCGCTAATAATAGCAGTACTGGAAAATAAGTTTAAATCAGGGATACAAAAATTTCTAAAGAAAAACAATATCTTTAAGACTATTGTTAATTTTATGCTGATGACAACCAAAACAATATGGAAATGAATGAGGGTAAACTGGATCCTACGACGTGATTTTCCGGCCAATAAAAATGCGCGACAACAATGGAAAACTGCGACACCATCAATTGATTTTTATATATATATCAAATTAATATCACAAATTTTTTTAAGACATCATGCGCGCAAGCTGAAAATTTGACTTTTGAGAAAAATCAAGCTGAGGGCAAAAATCGCTAATAAAATATGAAAATTAATGTAGGATAACTCCGGAAGGGATAACTGTTTTTGGAGGATAATCCCGGAAAGTTTTTTGAGTAATGACAAAGACTTAAGACTCAAGCTGTTCAGAACAAACGTGGGCATAAGACATCCCCCCCCCCCCCCCCCAAAGAAATCGAAAATGTTGAAGGCGAAGGGTCATGAGACATCTCAAAACATTCTGATCAAAAATTCTCATTGATACGAATTCCAAAAATGGATAGTTTCCGAGATAGGTAGCCTCAAATGTAAGAGATAACGGCAACGTTCATTTTGTTAAGAAGTATTGCTAGTTACCCATTCAGCCGTTGTACGTTCCGACCTGCTACTAGCTTTTTCTTTATCTCTCAATACTTTCATGTTCACTATCTGATCCGACAACAAGCACGTAGGGCACATTGATTTATGCTAATATCATGACCGTTTAACAGAAATGAGAATATATTTATATTTCAGATTCCGTACTTCATATCTATGAAACTATCACTTTTTAGACTTAGTGTCAAAGAGAACTTCTGATCAGAATGTTTTGAATTACAACATATAATATTTTCAGATTTAATTTCCATGTTTTCGCGGGGTCCCTTGAACTGAAGTTCACAAATTAATAATATAGACTGAATACGTAACCTTTAAAATACCTGATGATTTAAAAAAAAAATAATAATAATTTTTTTTTTTTTTTTTTTTTTTTTTTTTTTTTTTTTTTTTAAGTATCCTTTCAAAGGGTATAGATGCCCAGGGCATAAGTTTAAATTATTATTTAATACCTACTCATGTTTATTTATATCTAGTGAGTTATTTCCTCTTCTCTTTGGCACCCTAAATAAACAACAATGTGATCGATTCACTTTTTTAACTGTCAGAAATGAAGAAAATCAAATGATAATAATTCATTATATTTTGGTATAGAAAATACCAATATTAGATTTCTCGTTTGTACAATATTAATTTTATTGAAATTAACTGTTTTAGTCAGTAACTGTTTGTTAAATCTTATATAACTTTAAACCAAATCGTATATTTGATATAAAAATAAATTCTGTTGTAGAAATTGCTATTATATTAATATTAATTTAGTGTTGTTTCTATTTTTACCAAAAAAAATATTTATGAGTAGAATTTGTATAGAATATATACGTAAAAAAACTTTTTTGAATGGTAAATAATGAAATATAAATATAGAAACTTTCTAAGTTTGAAAAAAATCAGTTTACTGCAGTTTATCGGCAATACATTTGTTGTTTCCGTGTCCATGAATTTTCAAAGAATATAAATAGTATGTTCGATTGCGGCCGCCATCTTTGGTACCTCTTGACTATAGAGAACAGATCTTAGACTGTCTTCAAATTCAGAACATGTGATGTGAGTGCTGGGCAGTTGAAAATGTGTCTCGGTGTTAACATGACATCCGGACAGTTTCTGCAGGGAACATATACCCTGGTCTTGTCCGGGAGTGTCTTTATCCCTCTAAAGTCTAAAATGATGGGTTCTAAGTCTTGCAATAACCGATATTGAATTATCCATGGAAAGGGGTTGTCAAAGCCTCAGAAATGTTGTACTATACATTTCAATATTACTTTTTAATAACTACAATCTGATTTTTAAATACATATTTATTTTATGCAAATCAGAGCGCAAAACAATTAACGGTGTAAATGAGGCCCACAAACAAAATCTAGTTTCACATTTCTATTAAAACATAACCAAGCAAAAAGTTCGAAATCTAGAAACAAAACAATCCTAAGTATGAATGAACAATTACTATCATCGCACATGTACGATTTTTGAGTTATCTTTTAACTTCTACTTACTCTACTCTGCTGAATTGACAAGCATGTAGTGACACAATATATCATTCAAAACAATCGAAAGTAAATAAACAAAGTAGGAAAAAAAACATCTTTCAAATCCTGTCATCCCTTCAGCATGATCGCTTGAGACAGTATTTTATTTTTTTTATTTATTTTTTTTTCTTTCCAATAAGCGCATCAACGACTCCGTGACAGGATGCTCCGAAAGAAACTTTTTCTTCACAGGTGATAACCTTCACCTCAACTATATGACTCATCTTCCAGATCCTATAAACATGCATCACCCTCTATTCTTCCTATTTTCTTCCTCTTCGTCCGCTGAACTGATCACAATGTTTTCATTCCGCATCACTGCGTATGCACCACCTAGTACGCAATTGACTAGGGTACGCTTCCACCACCACAGGGGGATAAGAAGTTGGAAAGTTTTCAACCATACCCTGTTGAATGGTAGACAAGCCCTCTCACTTATTTGATGTGGATATCCTTTTGTATTTTTATTTGCTTTGCTACATTGTATTGTATGTTGGTTTTGTTTGACGTGGTAGTTGCTGTGTTTAATAATTCATTGAGAGAATAAGGTTTCCTGGAGAACTTAAATGGGTAGCTTAGTTTTGCACTTAGCAAACCAAATAATTTTTTTTTTTTCTTTTTGAGGATGTTAAAAATTATTTTAATCTTCGCGTTATAAATATGGAAATTTTATGTTACGTAGCCGGTTTGTGATTTTCCAATTTAGCGGCCTTTAATGTCCCGTTTTTATGTTTGGCATCTTCTTAAATGAAATAAAATCGTATTAATATATCTGTATATAACTTAAAAAAATAATGATCTAACACAATTTTCCATTGTTGTCGGCGCATTTTTATTGGCTGGAAAATCACGTGGTAGGATCCAGTTTTTCCTCATTCATTTCTAATGGTTTTGGTTGTCATCAGCATAAAATTAACAAAAGTCGTAAAGGTATTGTTTTCCTTTAAATATTTTTGTATTCCTAATTTAAAGTTATTTTCCAGTACTGCTATTATTAGCGAAAATTTTAGATTATGGTTGCGAACTCAACAAATTTGTTTGAACAATATAATGTTATAAGAATGTAAATGTTATTTTAAAAAATGATTACTTCGAAAAATCACTTCTGTTCACCAAGAGATCTAAATGTTTATTATACTAATAGATAGTAATATTTAGACCTGAGAAGTAGAGGCGCAAGCGTAAACTAACAGAATTCCTTTTTGTAAATATATGTTAAGTGAATAAATTTAACTTTAGTAGAAAAACTGTTTTCTGCCAAGAAAAAACAATTATTGCGAAGCAATCATCGGGGTTGGTGAGCGGTAGCAAACAGGGGGCTTAGCCCCCTAGTATATATATATATATATATTATTCTTGACTTTTTTTTAGTTCAGGTAACAATTTTAAAGAAGTAAAAGCTTGCATTTTAATTGCAACTATCTGCAGCCAACAAGAAATTTTTGATAAAAGAAAGCTAATCGCTAAAGACCCTTTGATTGTAAATTAGCATCCAGCCGATCGTCAACATAAGCGATTAAAATTAAAAACTATGTATAAAATTCACTTCAAAAAAGCAGCTGATATACGTTTCATTTAAATTTTAAAAGGATCAATAGGAAAGGTAAATGTATAAAATTTATAATACGTTATAATAAATAAATTATAATTAAAATGGGCATGTACGGAAAATTTAAATTAAAACAAACATTTAATTAAATAATTTAAAATATAAATTATGTTACGATATAATTAAGGATATCGTAACAATCCTCAGCGTAATAGAGCGAAATTTAAACGGTAAAATCTGATGTGAATTCGTATAACTAACTATTCGTATGTGAAAAACAATTTTTTTTCTCAGCTTATTCTAACTAGTAAATGATAATTAGATTTGTAATTTATGATCTATAATATTTAAATCGGTCGTCTTGATCCAATTTTTTTAAAATTAAAATTAAATCTGGAAATGATGAAATATCATTAATTTTTAATTAATAATCATTAATTTTTAATTTATTAACAAATAAAATTTTTACATTGTGATAAAGAATTAAATAATATAAAATAAATGGAAAAATTCGTAATGTATATTAGTAGGGAAATTGAGTAATTAATTCTATCTACTATAATTGTTTTCTGCAATTACCTAGTAACATTTAATGAAAGTGTTTTGAATTAAGTTACTGGGAATCAACTAAACTTTTTAAAAATTTTCATCTCAATTCATCTTTTTATGATTGATCAAATATCACTCGCAAGACCTTTGAATATTCTACAATGTCCTTGATAAATTCTAATTAAAATCAGACCTTCAAAAGTATTTCATGATATTACATTATTTTTGAAGCGAAAAATTATTGGTGTTTTGTGTATGCTATTGATGCGGTTATTACCTTTTATTTTACTTCAAAGATAAAGAGTTCTTTATTGCGTCGCGTAATCCATTTTAGCGAAAACTATTAGCAGGTGAATTACGATTTTTTGGGCTTACTTACTCATGTATGTAAATGAGTAACGGTAACGCGTCTCATTAAAAAAATCAATTAAAATTTTTTTTGGAGTAATTAAGTATTTTATGCTAATATTAATAGTTTTCAGATTTTTCAATGCAAAAAAAAACCTGCGTTTTTTTTTTTTTTTTTTTTGTAGCTTTAAACTTTTATAAATAGCTGAAAGTAGGAAATAATAACAAAAACTTTTGACCTTTTTTTAAATTAGTTTCAACTTTATTAAATTTTAAATTGTTTAGAATAATTCTTTATTCATTTTAATTTAATATTATTGATATTAGTTTTACGTTTAATTATATAAAGTATAATATCTTTTCAATCTATGACACAATTTTACTAATAATAAATTGATAATTATGCTACTTTTATTAAGCTTTTGGTTAAGTCAGGAATTTTGTTTTTACTGAATGAGAGCAGCATAAACCTTCTCACAAAATCATATTATTTTAATGGCACCATCATACTATTCCAATGTTTCAGTTCTTTAATAACATACAAGTTTCAAATTCAACTTGTGTTATTGGTAAGAGGAGAACGTCGTAAAACAGCAAGAGTTTTGTGCAAATATTCTTCAATGCAGACTAACATAACACAAATATTTACTTACGGATTGAAGTTAATTCTCGCAAGGTCGGGACGAACATAAACATACATGTAATGACTTATTCAGCTAAATTCAGAATTCGTTGGAGACGATAAATCCTATGAAAACAAACAGACGAGACGAGAGTTAAAGGATATCTTATAGAAAATCGTTTGATTTTATTGATTTGATTTGTAAAGAAACACAATTTTTTTTTTTTTAAATCTATGATTTGTTGTTGGTAAAAATTTTAATTTTTTTTTCCAAAATATTTAAATTTAATAATAAAATGTTTAAAATTTTCTTGTAAATTTTATGAGCACATGCAAACGATATCATACTTTTTTTAAAAGCGATTCTCAAATTTTAGCAAATATTAGATCTGTTCCGCCACGTGAATTTTGTAATCTGCTCCAAATTTCTTCAACTTTTGAAAAGTTTATCGTTTTACAGTTAACGGTTGTTATTCGTTTGACTGTTGCCTTTTCCATTTCTTCAATTCATAATTTTCACATAACGTCATTGTTCTTTGTTTAATAATAATTCCTTTATCAATATTTTAAATATTAAGTTTCAGAAAATTTAACTGCAATAAAAAAATTTAAACTCTTAAAGGATAGAAATACAATTCACGTTTTTTTTACAAAGATAGGGAATATTCTTAGTGAATGTAGTTTTATCGTTCTACTTTAAATGCCCCAAATCAAATTCTGAATGTTTAGGATAAACTTTTATTTATATGAAAAAATGACCAAAAAATATAGTCAGCGCTGGACCAGCGACAAATATACCAGCGGTGCAGCGCTGGAAAATATTTTGTATATAAACGAAAAGTTTGTTTTAAAGACAATTGAATTCTACACGAAATCGTTTACTTATAGCAAAAAGAGAAGGAATGTTTCCATTCTTCTCTGAAGATGAAAACCGATTAAACTTTTCATTTTGTTTACGAACTGTATCGTCAGAAAAGTTCGGATCTGTCTCTAAAAGCTCCGTGTCGGAGAACTGATCCAATCACTATGTTATAATTTTGTCATCTTGTTTTTGTGAAAGTTTAATGGTAAAAATTCTTCTAAACTTTTTAGCAAAATATAGTTGTGCTGCTTTTTGATTGTATTTGTGCTTCTCTTTGATACGATTGAGCGTATTGATTTTCTCCTAGTTTATAATCACACTTTAAGTATATTATTTGCAAACAATATTTTATGTTTATAAAAGAAATAATTTTCTTATTAAATTTTTTTATCGTCTGTTTAATTTCAAATGTTCAGTGTGTTTAATACACTGAGTATATTCGATTGTACATGTTATACATGTCAGTACATATTATTTCTTAAAGAATTAATTTGTTGAAAATTCTTCTCTCAGTTAATATAATAGTTTTGTGTTCATTAAGTAACTATGTTCTTTATTATATGGAAATGTTTCATAAATTTGTTCATATAAATGAATGTAATCAATGAAAACAGATATGGGAGTCACACTAAAAAATTTTGAAGTTTATGAAATTATTTTAAACACTTATTGCAGATTAATGTTAGTATTCTTTTTTAATTATTATTTAATAATAATTTATTTTTAATTCTTTAATAACGTAGAAGGCTTGATAATTAAATTCTATAACTCCGAAAACCATTGCTCTATATTATTGACTTTATTAGAATAATGGAATATATTTTATATTGAGATAAAGAAAATTTCGCTAAATTTTTATGCAAATATTTTCAATGATACCTTCCTTTATTAAAAATATTATTTTAATATTGAATTTTTTTTTTACTCAAATAATTCTATTTTATATCTATTTGTGTTTTTTAGAGTTAATGTCGTGTTCAATATTCTTTATAATTGTTTTAAAATTTACGTTTTTGAAATTGTTAATATGAAAATTATTTATTTTACTCATGCATAAAGTTTTATTTTTAGTGTAAACATAAAACATATACATGCTAGCTAACATAATAACATTAATACTAACTTCCATTTAATACAATAGCATTATTTTGATCTTATTAAACGCATTTTTTAAACAGAAATGGTATTTACTTACACGAATATTTCTAACTTATAAAAATTATGTAAACGGTTTTAAAATTATATTATTCTTATTATTTGTAAATCGGTTTTTTCTTCTTTGTTGAAAGATTTAGACTATGAGAGTAATGAATTATGCTGATTTTGTATTATTATGATACGTGAAAACGATTCTCATTATTTTATAATAATGTATCACGTATTCACGTTCATGTATTTGTAAAATAGTTTTTTTCTTCTTCGTTTAAAAATTCACAGTCTGAGCGTTATGAATTGTCAATTTGTCTGTCAATGAAATTGTTTAATTTTGATAATTAAAAATAATTTTATTAATTTTATAACTTTGTGTAAAACTAGATTTATTTTTCTTTTTTTTTACAGAAAATAAGAGAAAATGCATTTTTTGCTGATACTTGTTCCATTTTTAAAGAAATGTTTAAAGCTATTAGGTGTATAATTAAAATTGAAGACTTATGATGAAAAGGTAAGATTAAATTTCAGTAGAGATATTAGTTAAAACAACATGAACGTAAAAATATGTATAAATGTATGGCACTGTCTATGTGATACTTATTTAGGTTTAGTTTACTGTTTACAAATATTCGCAAGAAAAGAGTTTGGTTACCTGTTTGCTATTTTTTGTTTTGAATTTTCTGAGTAAAAATAATGAACTTCAGTTCTCTACTGAAAGTCTACAATTAAAAAATAATAAAAAAATTAAGATAAAATTCTAGTTTTCGATTAAAATATTATTGATTTAAGCTTGTTTTATATAAAATTTAAAGTTTTATTAGTTAAAAGTTTTTGTTTCAAATTTTTTATGCATCATAGGAGAAATGTTTAAAAAAAAAAAAAAATCCATTATCTGCATTTAAAGCGAATCAATTCGATTTCTCGAAATTCAAAATTTTGTAGCGTGTTATTGTTTATTTATAATTTCTACAAAAAAATTTCGAAATATTTCATCAAAATAAGATCGGTTAAATCTTCTTTCTTAAATTGAAAGTTTGGGCATTTTTAATAGTTATAACCAAGATTTTAGCTTTATTTTAGGTCTGAAAATATATTAGTGAATGTAAAAGTGTTGTTGAAAGTTCTTTCAGCTATTTTTCCTACAAAAACACCAGTCCCCCCTCCCTTATTATTCAACAAGAAAACTGCGTATTAATTTTATTTTGTTTGTCAATTTGAGAAGAAAAAAAAAAAATAGTCCATTTATTATAAACTTAACCTCAGAAAATGATGATATATGTATCAGTTTAAGTGAAGTTTTAAAATTAGACTAATTATTTTAATCACCGCTTGTCATAATTTCCAGTATTTACAATTAAAATTTTAAAATGTACACTTAAAATTTATATTATAAATACTGTCCTTTATCAAATAATATTTTGAACATTCAATATTTGGCTCAAAATATATTTCCTTAGACCTGAAAATTTAAATTTTTTTAGTAGCCAGTGGCCGGTAGACTCTAATAACTTCTGATAAGTCGATGACCGATATCGATAGATCTTTTTCATTTAATAGCCACTTTTTGTAAATCTCTTTTTTTTTTCTTTTTTTGATAAAGTTTTTTTTTTTTAAAAATTCATATTAGAAATAATCTCTGGCTATAAAAATTGAACTCAATTATAGTAAATATATGGCAAAATTTAGTTAAACGTACTGACTTTAAACAACTTTTTTTAATAATATTTGAGAAGGCAAAATACATTTAATGTATACTTTGAAATAAGTGAAGAATTATGTGAGATATGTTAAAGAACTGAATCTTGATCCACGTGAACCTTTCCATCACAGGTTGATGGATTCTGTAGGATTAAAATTTTGAACGGAGTCATTGAGCATTTTATTGAAAATTTATGTACTTCTATGAATAAAAGATTTTACCAATAAAGGGAAAAGAAAACCAGGAGAAAAAGTAACAGGCTGCTTATTTAATTCGAGTCGTTTTATTTTATTGACTCGTCATGTGGACATCGGTTATTTTCAGGTTTATATTTCCTATCGCGATTTGATCATTTTAAAATTATTATTCCTTCAATATAAATTATTTACTGCTATGTTTAGCTATTTTTCTGCTATCTGTCAAATTCGCTTGCGACAAAACGTCTAAAAACAACTCCCATTTCATTCTATGCAACGAAGTATATTCTTTGAAATAGAAAAATGTCTGCTTTTATAAGACAATGCATCATTCTTTATTGTTTTCCATTTTTTATGTTTTTGTTGAAATTGTTGTGTGCTTCTTTTGTTTCTCGTCCTACGCCTGTCTATACTTGTCATCCTCCATCCTTATTCACTGTATGGTGTCCTTTCTATTCCCTATTTCACACTGAAAAACAATTTTCGTAGAAGGGGTACGTAATGTGATTGGATTTTCTGCTGATAACAGTGACGGGAGGTGCAGTGACAGAAATAATTCGTTTTTTAGGGTGGAGATATAAATGTTGTCGGAAGAAATTATTTAGAAAATGAGACGAATAGATAGGAACACACATTTATACAATAGTCACACACATTTACACAATAGTCAGGAACACACATTTATTAAACGGAGATGGAATTGAATGAAAATATTAAGTTATTTGTGTTTCTTTATATATATCGTTGATCACCACCCCCTCATTTCACTAAAACATGGATTTTTCATTTGAGAATTTCCGATAATTTGCTTCTGTTCTCAATTTCAATGATTAGGTACAATCTTAGAAAAAAAATTATTATAGTAATTTTTTAAGATTGAAATTGTTATTGTAGTATCATTATGTATTATTGTAGTATTTGTATTGTAGTGAAATTGCTATTAAAGCATCACTACTAAAACCTGTTAGTTTAATTATTTTTAAAAATTCAAAATATTTTTTTTTTTTTTTTTTTTTTTTTCACTTTTAGAAAATGATTGGTTTAATGATAAATTTTAAAAATTATTCTAAGTTCTATCATATAATCTATGATATAATTATAGGGATAAAAAAATAGCTGTTTCCATCATGTTACAGTGCACTTTAAGTAAGTAACACTTCAAAAAACGATGTAAAGAGAGCAAAAAAAAAAGAAAAGAAAAAAAAAACTCACCATACTGAATAACTTTTGATCCAATGAACGGATCTTTACGTTCTAGGACTCAATTTTAATGGCTCGAGGGGGTGACCTTAAATATGATAATTAATAAGTGCAGACAATATTTTAAGTAAAGAAACCTGACGCAAAAACGTACTTTCTCTGAATAAACATGCTTTTTTTTCAACGGATTCGGATTTCTGACCTTAGAAATATAGGGGGTTGTCGCAATCTTGAAATTAGTCTTCCAAAATTTGGTAATATTAATTTAACTTTTTGCGTATTTCGCTATATCTCGAGAACTTTTAAACAAATTGAAACATTTTGCACGCAGTTATAAAAATCGTTTATTCAAAGATAATTTCTTGTAAAAATAACTTTAGTAAATGTTTATTAGTTTTTATTATTTTATTTAAGAAAAGTCGAAAAAATTTTGAATTGTAAGGTATAAAATTTTTTGCATCATTTTAAAGAGTTAAATTTTTGGTGGCAAAATACAAAATTTGAGCGAAATCGGTTGAATAGTTCTTGAGAAATTGAACTTTAAAAAAGTCAGATATTTAAAATTCGATTTCTTCGGAACTATTCAACCGATTTCACTCAAATTGTGTATTTTGCAATGTAAAACTACATACTTTAAAATGATATGAAAATTGTATACCTTACAATTCAAAATTTGTTCGACAATTATTCAATACAATAAGAAATATTTTTTTTAATTTAAATTTATTTTTTATATCTGATTAACAAATTTTATAACTGCGTGCAAAAATTTTTCAATTCACTTAAAAAGTTCTCGAGTTATGGCAAAATTCTCAAAAAGTAAAATTAACATTAAGGGGTCCAAACTTTGAATAGCTCTCTTGACCAAACTATAGGGACCATACTTCCCAGACTGCGGCTACTTCCTATATTTTGGGAATCAAAAATCCAAATCCGTTGAAAAAGAGGCATGTTTATTCAGAGAAAGTTCGTTTTTGCCTCTGATTTCTTAGCTTAAAATATCGTGTGCACTTATTAATTAGCATATTTGCGGTCACTCCCTCGAGCCATAAAGAACGTAAAGATCTGATCATTAGATCGAAAGTTCTTCAAAGTGGTCCGTTTTGTTTTTGTTTTTTTTTTCCCTCATTGTACAGTAGAAGATAAGATAACATTTTTAATTTAACTTATTAGTGTTCTATGTGAGCTTAAGTTGTCACATATTACTGACTCAACATGTAAGCTATATCCTCCTATATTTTAACCAGCATGTATTCAGTGATGTCATCAACACTAATGGCTCGTTAGTAGACAGAAAAGTCATATATACTCGCTCCTTTATAAAACCTCAAATGAAAAAAATAGGGAATTAAGGACTGAAATCAAGAGATTTGGAAGATTAAAGAAGCGCAAACAATTCGTCAAATCCATGACGACTAATCCAATGGATAATGATGTCATTCACCCTTTCTAGTACAAATCTATGCCATTGTGGAAGTGCATCATCTTGCAGTAAAATTAAATTATTTGAAGCATTTTGTAAAAAAATGCTATTGTTAGAGCATATAGTTGTTAGAGCATAGAGCATATAGTTGTTGCATGTCATTCACCCTTTCTAGTACAAATCTATGCCATTGTGGAAGTGCATCATCTTGCAGTAAAATTAAATTATTTGAAGCATTTTGTAAAAAAATGCTATTGTTAGAGCATATTTAAAAAAATTAATTCTGTAATTGTATGTTCAGTGAAAAAAAAATGGCCTACAGAGAATTGAAGAAAAGTGGTTATTTGCACAGCACTTAAATCCAAAATTTGAAATGAATCTGTTAAAATTCTTGAGAAGTGAAAGTTTTGTGAAAAAATGCGACTTTTTTAAAATTCTAATATTCGAAAACTATTTGACTAATTTCGATCTAACTTTGAAATTAAATTTTTTAATTGTGTCATTTAAAATGACGTAAAAAAATTATAAGTTACATTATAAAATCTTTTTGATCATTATGAAATAAAAAAATAGTAAATAATTGTTAAACATTATTTTTTGCATAAAATTTATCTTCGCATAAACGAGTTTATAATTGTGTTCTTTAAATGTGAGTTTTATATTTTTTGAGGGCATTTAACAGCTCTTTTAGAGGGTCAAATTTTTTATCTCTTTTTTGACTTGACTCTTTTCTAAAATTCTCGACCTGTCTTCCGCGATGAGGTTTATAAAACTGCAACTTAACCCATAATTTGAGAGTCAAAAAACCGAATATGTTGAGGAAAAAAATATTTTTATTCAGAGAAAGTGCATTTTGTGCCTAATTTTGTTTCATATGTCGTCTGCACCAAATCAGCATGCTCAAGGTTAGACCTCCATAGAGTCATTAAAATTACATTCTACGTGAAAATCCGATTATTAAATAGAAAGTATCAAGTTTTTCCGTTTTTTATTTTGCATGCTGAACTCCTGTACTTTCTACTATAATATTGTAATTACACTCCCAACAAAAAAGTTTGTAGACTCATTATAGTTTTAAAAACATCATTTTTTCTCTCTACAATCGTGCTAGGATATTTTATATTTATTTGAACTTATTCCTCTTACTTTTTATCTTATAAAGCTAAAGGCTCTATTCCTTTTTGGGTAGTAGCATTTTAGAAATTCCCATTTTTCACAAAAAATAATCATGTAGTTGCGTTTTTTCTCAAAAATAAAAATAGGTTAAAATAGATCACACAGAAAGAGAAAAAGATTGTAGACAATTCTTATCGCATGTGATTTCTCTCAATTTTATTTTTAAAAGCGGTACAGTCCATTATCCGTTAGGCTATTATGTACTGTATATCAAAAGAATAAATAAATAAAATAAATAAAATAAAATAATAATAATAATGAAAAATTTAAAAATAATTATTTTAAATTAAAAATTTTTTATTTCACTTTATATTGTAACAGTTTAAAGATTATTTTAATTTTTTTTCCTATAGAAGTAACAAAACATTTTTTTTATTGAATTTACCATTAGCTAAAAACTGGTCGATTTTTATTGTTTATAAAGAAATAAATTTTGAAACCCTTTATGTTTAATTCTAATGATAGTTTATCTTATCCTTCCTTATACATAAAATGAAATACGAAATACATTTTCTGAATTTCATTTCCTAAGCTATTCGCCCGAAGCTGCTCTTCTGAAAAGCTTTGTAAATAAAGACATTGAGGAAATCCTCATAAATGGCTGAATAATGGCATCCATCCTACTTTCGGGCGGAAATAAAACTTGCTCAAAATTTATTTTAGTTTGCAATGCAATAAATTGTAGTTGGTATAAAAATAATTCAAGCTGTATTATTTTTGAATGTTAACTTTTAAATTAATTCAAATGATTAGAGCTTTTATTGTTATTTTGGGTTTACTTTCAAAAATAATAACTGAAGATTAAGGGTGAAGAACGATTTATGTCCATGAGAGCTAATTCTGAGAAAAAACGATTTTTAAAGTTCGAGATTTTTTATTACCAAGCGTACGATTGAAATCGTATAAATAAAAATGTACACTAGTGTCACAATTATTTGTTTAAAAAATTTCGAAATAAAATTTGCTATTTTTTATCATTAAGAGGTATGGTAGAATTGTGCTAAGTTTATACAACTGTAATTGATTCCACGTATAGCCGTCTTTGACCAGCCGACCCAATTTTGTGTTTAAGACTACTATTGTTCAACTCCTTAGCCAGGTAATTTTGAACCCAATCCAGAAGACAAGGGAGCACCTGGATCAAGTACTGGGCAGAAATTTGCCTTCGTGGAAGACTTTTTAATGGAACTAACTATTGAGAGGAAATTACATGAGAGGAAAACACCGAAAATCTCCCTCGGTTAGCCTGACAGCAAAGGGACTCTAACCCATGATCCGTCTATCACAGAGGATATTTTACGTCAGCACTGTGGTCGGTGCGAGCCGGGTGCGGAATTCGTTTCGACCAGCCGTCGCTGGGATTCGAACCCGGTTCACCTCATTGGAAGGCGAATGCTCTATCTCCTGAACTACCACGGGTCTATAGCGATAGTTTGCGATAGCTTTAGTAATTGTAATTCCGGGTGATGATCTATGATTAAATGTCATTTTAATTACTAGTAATCATCTAATCACAAGCAACCATTATAATCTCATTTCTTTATTTTCATTATAATTAAAATTTTCCGAAAAACAAAGCGAAATATTATCAGTCGGAAAATATTTATTTATGAAATGTTTTTTTTTTAATAATTATTTATTTGAAGAAATACAAATAAAATTGCATTTAGAATACAGCGTAGACATCACAATGACAAGTAATAGAGTAATTATAAGGTAGTGATTACTTGTTCCCGTGATTTATTGTTAAGTATTATAATAATTCATTACAACCAATTACATTTCCCCCCAACTCTGGTGCAGGTTTAAAATCGTAAGATACACTTGATGTTAATCCATTACATCATTTACTTGTATTATAAAAAGTTTAGCTTGTATTTCACTGCTCTTATTTCCGATTTCATGCTTTCTTATTTCCTAACAATTGCTTTTTAACATTCAGGTAAAAACAAAACTAGCTTGACTTTGTAACGGATTTAGTTCCTTTCATAATACCGAATAAGCAGATATGTGATCTCATTTTATCTCGCGTTTTAGTCATCATATTTTCTCTCTTTTGATCAGAAAGAAAGATCACTTACACTTGTAGATTATACTTTAGCAAATTTCATTCACAGATGAAGTAATTTCTGTATTTTGAAAGGACAACTACCTCTAAAATTGAAATTTGAGGCAATTTTGTAAGGCAAGTTTTGGTTGGTGAACTTTAATAAGAAGACAGATGTCACTTGAATATGACTCAGGATCATAGGGGAAATGAAGAAGCTCACCAAACCCCGAAAATGCTTCTCAATAAGTTTGGTTTTTCGACGATCAACATAATTGTTACATCAAAATTAAATAAAAATTCTTAAATATGAAGATTCTAAAATTTTTATGGTATAAACGCATTTCCCGAATTTCAGTTTTCTATTCTATTGGGGTAAAAAATCAAATTTTCATTGTTACCATTACAATTTCCTCACAAACTTTTTTTTTTCTTTAAAATTTTTACTTAATTTTTGGTTGCTTTAAAAACTTGTTAAATAATTTTTGGCAGCAAGTTTATTTAGCAAAATCCAATTCTTAATATTGCTTTTGAGTTTTAAATAGTTATTTTACTTGCATTATTTTGATTGCATACTTTTACTGAACATAATTTTACACAAAATTTATTATAAATAAATTATAATTTATTTACAGTTTAACCACTATGAAAATGGTAACTAAAAATCTTTATCATGAAATTTCGCATTATAAGGTTATACCATGAGTTTACTTTATAATGCAATGAAAAAGCACCACTGTTAGTTTTAAGCTTTTATTTTGAATATCAATCGGAATTACCGTAATAATAATAGAGGATAATGTTAAGAAGGATTGATAAATAAATATTACTGGGCAATACCTTAAAATAAAAGATAAGTAAAAAGTTTGCTTGTAAATACCGTTGTAACTTTAATTAATTTTATGCTGGTGACAGCCCAAAGATATCTTGATCTTTATATATACGTGATTATATATTATGATTTCTCTGTTTAATAAGCATGCATAGTGACGCTATAATTCTTTTGAACAATATAGATATAGCAAATTATTTTAAATAAAATTAATTTAATAAACAATAATAATGTATTTCTCACAATCGATTTAATCAAAAATTATCGATTAATCATTCATCGCTTTAATCAAGATAAACACTCCTGAATTATTTTAGTGTGTCTTCTTTCTGATGATTTTAAAAGTTAACATTTCTGAAATAAAACTAAGTTCAAAGCTTAGAATTTCCGTTTGTAATTGTTGATGCGTGTTTTTTTAAAATTGTATGTTAGTTGCTATTTTTAAAATAGATATGAATGTTTTAAATTAAAATGTTAACTTGCTGGTAGTGAAAGCAGGAATGAATATATTATCTTATATCAAACATTAGTTGCAAAAATGAATGTTTCAGTCGAAGATTCCTTGGAAGTTTGACGATTTCACATGAACCAGGCATATATTTTTTCTTCTTCAAAGTTTTAATAAAAATAATTCAAATATTCTTAATTTCAGTTTAAATGCCCTTCAGTCAGAGATGTACTTTAAAACTTTTGGCTTGTCCTTTCTAAGTATTTTATAAATTTTTAATCTTTTTTTAAAGTTTAAAAGATATAATTGAATTAAAAATTCAACTAATGTTAGATTTTTAAATTGTTTTGAAAGTAGATTTGTAAATATTCATTTTAAAAATCTCAAAAGTAAATCTGTTAAATAAAGTTTATGACCAATTGAATCAAATAAAAAGAAAACTTTCATGTAATTATATTGGTTATAAAGCTATTAAAAATTTGTATCATTGCAAAAATACGCAGAATCATGATGCTATTTTTAGGAATCATCTTCGAAAGCTGTATCAAGGGGTTGGTTGCCATAGCAATGGACGCGCATTGATCCGTTCACAGGTTTGAGATCGAGCAAAAGACCTTGCCCTACATTCCTGTTCACTAGTGTATCAACTTGTTTATTTATTTATTTATTTTTTGCCAAAAGAGTTTTATTATCTCGGCAAATATCATTTGCTACATTTGATTTACTTCCGCTCAATGTTTTTTTAAATTTTTTATAATTTTTTTTTAATGGGTTTATGATATTTAATTTAAGCTCCTCTTGTTAAAAAAAAAAAAAAAAAAAAAACAAGGATTCGGATTAGAATTTTACATAATTTTTTTTAGATATTCTTACGATTTAAAATCTTTATAATTATTTATCAAAATATTTTCAGACACAGAAATAATTGATTGAATAAAGTATCAGGTACGATTCTTTTAAATGCTTATTTTTTAGTTTTCTTTTAATATCGTTTGTTATTACTATTAGAAGTTAATCACTTTTAATTAATGTTTTTCTTTCTTTATAGCTAATATTTTTACCTGCTAGGTAAATAAAAAGAAATACACCTTATTGAAAATTTAGTTATTGCACCTTTAGATTCCATATCAAAAATGAAATAAAAAAATCTACACGTTTTCCTTCAATAGCCAACTTTTTTTTCTTTTTCTTGGATTAAGTTTTATTTTTAAAAAAAATATATATTAGAATTAATTTACGGCTACAAAAGTTAATTCCACAATAAAAATAATATAAATATATGACAAAGTAAAGATACACATACTGACTTTAAAAAAACTTTTTGTAAAAATATTTGGGAAGGCAAAATGCATTTAATGTACACATTACAACTTTGAAATATGTGAATTGTTAAAGAACTTTCCTTCCACGTAAATCTTTCCATCACTAAATGATGGATTCTGAAGGATCAAAATTTTGAATGGTCACATTGGGCATTATAATGAAAATTCTGTTTTTCAAAGTCTCTTTCTGCATTGATGAACTTTTATCATTATCCTATTTTTAAAAAATGCGTTGTTGAAATAAATATATATATATATATATATATATATATATATATATATATATATATATATATATATATATATATATATATATATATATATATATATATATATACAGAGAGAGAGAGAGACATTACATTTTTGTGATGAGACGTATTCAAAAGGTTTATTTTCATTATAAAATATTTATATCTTACATGAATACAGATCTTCTATTAGAATATTTATCTCTGGGATTTTAATATACAAACTTTGAGATTGAATATACATCATATAGCAATACTCTGTTACAGTGCATTAATATACAAAGCTCAAAAACAACAATTCAAGAAACAGGATGAAGCAAGTTTTTTTTTTTTCTTCACCCTAGTGATTCATAAAGAATAAAATAATAATATTTTATGCTTAAAAAATAATTTCTCGATGAGAAACAGTTGACTTCTAGTATCTTTCGCTGTTATTTTTCACGCATTCACCCTCTTATGCGATAGAAAAAGCTGTGATATGTGACTGACAAGACCCTATAATCGGACTGGAGTCGTGCTTTAAGGCTCTACTAACTGTCAAACCTTAACATCGGGTAGGAGTAAAACTGAAATATGTAATTCACTATGATGATTTTTCTCAAATATTTCGTAAAAAAAAAAAAAAAAAAAAAAAAATTGCATCAAAGACAGCTGAGGTAGGTATTTTTAGAAATTTTAAGGGCTTCGTAAAGGCGTGAAAGATTCTTTGTATATACTGAGACTTAACTTTTCGGTGTTTAAAAAAGGACGATTAAGTGTTCGTATTAATATTTTTTTTAAAAACATTTCTAGATATTCTTTCCTTTCTGGTTTTAAATGCTTGGTTACAGTTCTTTTTTTAACTTCTATTAAATAAAAAATTTGCTTAAGAATCGGAAGACTTAGCTAATTTAATTTGCTTGTGAATTGTTTTATGGGTATAGTGATAGTCTCATATTTACTGAATTAATAAAGTTCTACAAATTTACAGTTTTAATAAAATTTATTGAATTTGTAAAGTTTTACATATTAATTGAATTAAAAAGGTTTACTGAATTAATCAAGTTCTACATATTTAGTGAATTAACAAAGTTAACTGAATCAATAAAGTTCTTCATATTTACTGAATTAATTAAAGTTTCGAAAAAAAAAGTCATAAGTAATCTTTTCTCTTTTAAATCTGACTGTTTAAATTTTATAAGTGTAAACACAAATATTTTAAAGAAAAAGTAATTAAACTATAGCAATTCAGAATCTTAATGTTTTTTTTTTTCTATTCCTAACAATAACTGCGCTAATTTTCCCAATATTTTGTCATGTTTTTCTCTTTATCAAATCAGGAAACATAACTTCGAGTTGCTATCCTGTTACTAATACATGTACTACTTTCCATTACTGAAAGAAAAAACCTTCCTTTATGCTCGATAAAATTTATTTTCCTGGCGAAATGTTGCTTGATATATTTATAATCAACGAGCCTGTCTAGCATGTGTCATTAAGGTTAAAGTGCAAAAAAGCAAGATGAGTTCCTCTGTTTTTTTTTTTTTTTTTTTTTTTTGTTTTTTTTTTTTTCCTTGTTATTGCTCAAAGAAACCAGCAGTTATGAGTGTTATTGATAAATAGGATAAATTCATTTCCTTCTTAAATAATTAAGCATTTTGCGCAACTTTGGCATTGATAATGGTTGAAACTCTGACGGCTTCAAATGGCACATAAATGTTTTTCTTCAAAAAAAATTTTGTATTTAAAAAAAATATAAATAATCTAAATTCTAAAATATTTTAAAATGCTTTTTTAACGCTGTTTTTCGCCTCTGTCGTCAAGTAAATGTAAGTTTTGTTTTTAAATAAGTGTTATTTTTCTAACTTTTGAAATTTTTTTTAATTAAATGCATAACAATAATTAAAAAAGAAGAAAAAAAATGGAAAATTTTCTATAACATTAAAACAATTTAGAATTTTCTAGTTTTGATATTTCAGCTGCAAGCAATCAACTGTTAATATTTTTTTTTTTTTTTTTTTAAATATTCTCATATATAAACATTTTCCGGGTATTAAACACTTTATTTATTAATTATTCTACATTAAGGAAATCGTTTCAAAATAAATGTTAGTTCATTGAAAAAAAATCAATATTGCTACAATAAATTTTAGTAGATCAATGAATAAATTTGTCTTGCATATTCCAACTGCCACCGATAATGTAAACTGAATAATTTAATTAAAATTATCATATCAACTGAATGCCAAAAATTAGTGATGATATTTCATTTAATTGAAATAGAAATTCGAAAGAGTCGTCTATTTAATAGGCTTGTTCAAGCTTGTTTGAAAATAACCGCCAGGGCAACCCCACATCTCAATTCATATCATGTGATAGTTGCAGCTGTCTGACAGCGCAGCTGGGCGATTGTACTCCCCATCATATTGCAACATGCAGTTGCCCGCTCATCTCCATCCATCTCATCTGTTCGCGAATTTCGGAACCCCTTAAACAGGGCATTTTTTTATTTGGCTGATATTCGCCACCAATGGCGACTTCATAAGAATTTACTTGTTCAGAGGATTTCAGTTCCGAAAGTTAGTGTTCTTAATAGATTAATAAATTGCTAAATAATAGTATTAATAAATTGCGTTTTGTGTTGCATTGTATTTGTAAGTTTACTTACAAAATAAATAACTTAATAAATTTACACTTAAATTTAGAGAAAAAATACTTATTATTAGATACTTTGATGAGATGTTAGCTATTTAATACTCCTCCTCTTTTAAAATATCTATATCAATTGGGTGTTGCTGATTCAAATTTATTTAATGAATAAAATTCGAATAAATTATCGTTGTTCTATTGGCAATATGTTTAGAAGGAAAAATAATTTTTTTTATGGAATTGTTGAAATTTTAAATCTGTAAAAAAAGGGGGGGGATTCAATTTTAAAGCAAAGTAATTGTGAATGAAATTTTTGAATAAATTAGTTTCTCTGAATTACCTGAAATAATGAATAATAATATTAATTAGGATTTAGATAAAACATAAAATAATTAATAGTACTGAGCCAACTAATTTGATTGGAAAATATTAAAAACACAATATTTGTGTTGTATCAAATAAATAATGTAGCTATGGGAATTCTGCCATCAGATTATTCCAATAAAGATATTATAAGACAACCAAAAAAAAATTTTTTTTCTTCTATTAAACATTCTTTCAATTATTTTCAGAAAAAACAATGATTCAAAATTATTAAATAAAAATGATAAAGATTAATGTTATTACTCATCCATTTAATTATTATTTTTTAATTTTTTAAAGAATTTCACACGAATTAGCAGAAAATAGCAATAAATATCTCAAAACACATTAAATTACATGTCACGGAACATATAGATATAGATAACGAGCGCTTTGAGGTGCAGCCTAATTGTAAAGATGATTTTAAAAAATAATATTTCTTTTGCATATCAATTTATTCTGTGTACACTTTCCTTTTTTCTTGGCGCATCAGGTTGATTACTAATTCGGCCTCAACCCTTAATTTTAAGAACATTGATTCTTCTTATATTTGTTCAATTTCATTAATTATTTTTTGTAAGTATACACCGAAAATTTGAATTATATAACGTTATAAAGTCAGCATTGCATGTTTTTGTTTAAATTATTTTTTATAATCATCTAGTTCAAAGAAGTTTTTGGGCTTGTTAATAACATAGTGTGTTTTTCTTTTTAATTATACAAAAACACATCAGAAGTTATGCTTATTTTCGGCACATAAATAAGCTGCTTTTGTTTATTAAATATATGAAAAGTTTCACTGTTGATTAGACCTGAAAATCAAATTTTTAGTTAGTGGCCAGTAGATTCTAATAACTTAGTAGTCACCTTTTCCTCAAATCTAATGAGTCGGTGACCGATATCTATTAGTCCTTCTTTTTAATAGCTACTTTTTGTAAATTTTTTTTTTTTTTTGTTGCTTAGATTAAAATTTTACAAAAATATCATTAGAAATAATCACGACTATAAAAATTTAATTCAACAATGAAAATGTCATAAATGTGTGACAAAATTTAGTTAAACAAACTGACTTTGAAGAACTTTATTTGAAATATTTGGGAAGGTGAAATGCCTTTAAGGTATATAACTTTGAAATGTGTGAAATGTTAAAGAACTCTCCTTACAAATAAATCTTTCCATCTCAAATTGATGCATTCTCAAAAAATAAATAAAAACTTTGAATGGAGACATTAGACATTTAAATGAAAAATCTGTTTTCCATAGTCTTTCTGCATACTTTTATTATTAAAAGACTTAAAAAAAAAAAAAAAAAAAAAAAAAAGATTTGAAAAAGTGACCAATTTAAATAAAGTCGCCCTTTTTTTTTGTTGACTCGCCATGTGGCAAATGGTTATTTTCAAGTCTACTGTTGATATCTTTGAATTATTTCGCTCAGTTTCGGAGTAACTGCCTTTTTTAATAAGCTTGTTACAAAATAACAGAGGCAAAAACTAACACTTTTTTTAATACGGATCAGCAATTAAAATAATACTTGCCTAAAGAACTTTTTTCCTTTATTTACTCTCGAAAGAATCAGAAATTTCATGTACATTTTATATCATATCCTTGATGAAGAAGCATTTTAATCAAAAAGTTACATTTATGAACAATGTAATAATTTTTCTTTATAAGAAAGCCCCTCTTTTGAAATTGGCGGCCATTTGATTCTACTTGGCAACCTCTTTCTAACGCCAAAAAAGATTCCTTTACTCCCGCTCTACCCGTTCACGTCATTTTATATCACAGACGTCCGTCAAGGGATGGAGTGCGAAGAGCGGTGCGGATCTTGTGGAAACTAAAAGAAATCTTTCTCTTCATCTTCATCAACTTCCTGAACATAGAGGTTCCTGTTAATCACCCTCTTTTTTTGATAAGAAAAATTCTTTTTCTTTCGCCGAAATTCAATCATCAGTACTTCATTTTTATCGCATCAAATTATTGTGAAAAGGGAAAAATTATGCATAAAGGCATTGTAGTTGCAATACCCGCATGGGTCACTTTTCTAGGATATTATTATGTGTGTTTTTAATGAAATGTGATGACAGATTTGGTAGAGCCTCCTAAAAATTCTCCTACTTAGTGGATATTTTACTGTCGGTGCATCAAAAGGGATATTAACTTGTTTGTAACTGCCGCAGATCCCAATTTATCACTGGAGTCTAAAAAGGCTATGACTAAGAAAGAGTGGTAAGTTTGCTTCAGTAATTCATATTATAATCATTATTTTCTTTTCATTATAAGCTATTATCTGTTAATTTTTAATTTTGTTCAGCGCAAATTATTGCTTGAAAGTTTAATACTTGTTTACAATATACGATCGGATTTTTTTCCAATCTACATCAAATATTTTTATGCCTTTTTTTATGTTTCACACAACTATTTGTAAAATGCTTTATTTATTTATTTTAAATAGTACTAGTAACAGTATGGTTCTTACAGTTTTTGTCATAGCATATTAGGGAGATAAGATGCTAGTTCTACAAAAATCAGGTTTTAATTTTAAATTTGTGTAATTTTTCAACTAGAAACTGTTATAAATTTAGAATTTGTTAACTTAACTGATTCTTAATTACATATTAAACAACTTTAAGAAAATGTAACTATGTATGTCTAAAGTTTTTTTTTGTACTTTATGTGAAAAACTGTAGGGAAATTCAAAAAATAAATTAACTTGTTATTTTCTGTTCAAAATGACTAACACGTAAATGATAAATATTAGTTTAATAGATAAAATGGGGGGTAATGAACCATAGCGAAGTTTTTTCCTTCAAACCAAATGTAACCGTTTAATAGGGTTTCTTAAACAGCCAGTTAGTTACATTATGATGAAATTCCAATGTAAAGAAATTTTATTGTAAAAGAGATGGATTTAAATGTATGATATTATAATTACAGCTAAGTTGAAATAGTTTTTATTGTTTCATTAAATTTTGAATTATTAGGTTGTACTAGAATTAATGCTCTATTTAATGCATAACATTTAATTCTTAAATACAAAAATTTTTTCAAGTTCTTTTGCATCTACATCAAATGTTATAATTATGTATTCTTGTTGCTTTCAGTGGCAGTTGCCATCAGAAATCATTAATTTGATCTGAATACATTCATAAAATGCTATTTTTGAATCCTTTTGATTTAAAAAGGTGTCTATTTGTACAATGCTTTAAAGAAATAATAAGTAATAACAAGCCCAGAGATAAAAAGTGAATAAGGCAAAACCTCACATACTAGCACTAGCTTATTTACTTTTTTGGCCTGTTTTTAAGAAAAAAGGTTTGCATTTTTTTAAAAAAAAAAAAAAATAGAAAGGTAGGCTCACAACATTTCGGATGCACAATTGCAATTTGTTGATATCGTTTCGAATGCAATATTTGTTGTTCTAACCCAATAAAAGGCTATGAATGATTAATATATAAATTAATAAAAAATAGTTTCTTATAGAACTATATTATAATTTAAAAGATTCTGTAGAATTTATGATTTCTATCTACTGATTTCAAATTGTTTTACTAGCTCTAGAAGAGGAAAAAGAACCTAAGACATGCAAGACCAAGTTTTTAATGCACGTTCTAATTGCGTTCATTTTTAATTTAATTTCCATTCCTCTGTACAGTAACAAATATTATGAACTGTGAAATGACCATACATTTTAATTGACTTGCTTAATTCGATTGTTTTGTCATTCGTTCATTTCTTAGATTCTAATAACTGTTTTGTTGTTTGAATTAAATAAGACATTACTAGTTCTTGTTTTTCTATAAAATTTATATAACAAACACCATATAAAAGAGATAACCTAATTCTAATCATATAATATTATATCAACTTATACGATTGTTATTAGGCTTTTAATACATATTTATGTATTTAGGCGTATCTAAATTATATATATATATATTTGTTTTCATTTTGAAAATTCCTAATTAAAAAACATAATTTTAATTCTACAATATTTTGTGCTGCGACTTAACGTAGAATATTTTTATTTATCATTTATTAATCTTAAATAGCTTATATCTGTAGCAGCTACCAAACTCGAATGAATTTAAAAAATGGGTTTTTGAACTTTCTGAGAAAAATATTGTAATTTTTACTTTTATTCGTATAACGCATATACGTTGGTTGGGTGCAAGTTTTTTTTTCTTCTTTTCATGCGAACCTGAATTCCTCTTGATACAGCTGCTTATTCTGTTGGCTAATCTAGAATTCAGAAGATTCCCCTGTCTAAGTTATACAAACAAATGATTCAGTTAAATCTTTTCATTTATTGTTAATAAGATTAATATATTTGTGGTGAATTTGTGAGCCGTTCTCGGATGTACTTCAAATATTTCATTTTCATCTAAAATCTCCTTTTCGGAATATTTACATAAGTATTTATTTACATTCCATGAAGAACACGTTGTATTAATGGAGAGTGTCATTGAGAAGCAGATGCAGAATGTTAAGTGTTTCAGAATTTTGACAGGAAGCGTAAGATTTGACCTCCATCTATTGTTTCACCTGTCACCTAACAGTATTTCCTATCCTTTCACCTTGTAGTCATGAGGTTCTTCTAGTGAGATATTAAGTAAATTTATTCGTTTGCTATATGAATTCGAAAAGGAAATGTTAATTTTGCTATGCTTGTTTATGTTTGCGGTGTTTGTTTGTGTATTTATTTCCTTTATCTCAATTCTTAAATAGTTTTATTTATATATAAGAATGACAGTAGTTATTATAACTTCAATTTAATGTTAATTACAAACCATAAAAAATTGTATGAATCGTAAATTTGAGGATCGGATTTAGAAATCCGAGGGTAGCCCCTGGTCAACACCGTCGGGGTTCCATTGGTAGTATATCAAATTTACATGTTGTTTACATACAAAATGTTTTTAAATTAATTTTAACTTAAGTTAATTATGTTATATTAGTAAATTTGAACCTTTATTTATTTCAATTTTTGTGAACTCGTAATTTGAATCTTTATTTATTTCAATTTTTGTGAACTCATAATTCTTATTGACAATTCTAAGGAAAAACACACACACACACAAAAAAAAACTTTTTTAACACTTAGGGGGCTGTTATGAAAATTATTTGTGATTTAAGGTGTTGGGGATGATGTCTGAAGAATTTGGATGATTTACCATCAATTGGAGGAAATTATTATTATCCATTCGTCTAATTATTCTATTGTCCAAAGTGAGAATATAAACAATATAGTGAAAAATCAAATATGATAAATACTAAAAAAGTTTTATTTTTGAAATGATGTGGAGCTCCAAATAAAGATTAGTCTTAAGTTTTAATATAAATATACATTATCAAGTTATAAATTTGGAAAATGGCCCGGAAGGTGTGGCTGCAGGGGCTAAGCCCCACAGGACACCTCCGTCTACAAGAAAATCAAAAATCGAAGAGAGAAAGTGTCGTAATGCACTGGTGTAAGAAATTAAGAGAATTCGTAGACTTGGTCGATTATCTCTAGAACTATTGGACCGATTTTAATGAAATTCAATATGTATATACAGTGATACAATACGAAACAAATAACCATTCAGGAATTAATAGGGGGTATGGCCCCCTTGAATTAAAGCAGTTTATCATTTCCTGTGTCAATTGGCCTGAATTGACCTGTGGCAATTTCTTACCTTCCGACTCCAACGAGTGTTACGCATGATCATGCGTGTGTATTACAATTGCTGAATGGTTATTTGTTTTGTATTGTATCAATGTATGTATATATCAAATTTCATTAAAATCGGTCCAGTAGTTCAAGAGATAATAGACCAGGTCTGCAAATTCTCTTTATTTCTTACACCAGTGTACATCACATCACCATCTTCAAAATCTTAACTTAGTCGCAACAATTTTTCTGCATTACCGTTATGCCATGGATTTGTGCCTCTTTAATTGGATTGGAAAAATATATTCTACTCGATGTATGTTATCATTTATTAGACTGAAATATTCTACCCAATCGTTTTATTTGTCATAGACATTCTTCGTCATTTATTAGACTGGAGAATGGCGATTTTCCCCCCTTTCTGTTATGACTGATGGATGTATATTCATATATAGAAAAATTCCTCTATTTTTTGAGGAAATGATTTATGAGTTATAAAGTATTTAATTTACTATTCTCTTTTATGAAACACAAAATTTTTATTAAGGTCTTTACGTTTTATTATTTATTTTCTTTATGTGTTTGAATAGACTAGACAAAACGATCTGAAATGCCATTTTGCATTCTTAAGGCATATCTTAATGAATAACAATTTCAGAACTAAATATTTTTTAAACTTTTAAGCAAGTGAAACCATTTTATGCACGATATTAAATGTAAACATTTTCCTTCTGATAAGAAGCACTATTCATTTAATTTTTATGATTCCTTTTATTTTATCAGCACTTAAGTCGGTAGATGAAAAGATAAACATATTCAGAAGGAAATGACATTTTCTTATGAATCATAAATAGGCTATTCGATTATTGTTCTTTTTTTCTCTTATTACAAAGAATTCCTTTTTATTTTCTTACCATAGTCTAGCTCCAGTATTAACCATTTCACTGAACTAGTTTATCAGTTATATCTTACAGCAGTTTCATTTGTTCTATTATAAAGAATCCACTGTTGTTTTGTAAATCCTAATTTTTTAATTTTGTGGTAGTAATCTTTATCCTCTTTAAGAGGTCAGAACAAAGTTTCTTTTTCTTTTCATTCATTGGTCTGTTCTGATTGCTATTTTTATTATTCATTTTAAAAAACAACAGTAAAAAATAAAATAATTGGTACTGCTTTGTCGATTTTAATCTCTTCCTCTTTCTTCCCCTGTTATCCACATATTCCTCCTTATTTTGATATGTAATCCTTGTTTCTAATGTTCCTAAACTATCAATCTTACTTCTATTCTAAAAACCATTAATATTTTTAGTATTTCTGTTATGATTACTTTTGATTACTACTGATAACTTTTCGTAGGGAGTTTGTGGTTATTTCGAGGTTCGAACAGTGCTGTAAAACGTTTGCCTTCCCGCGAAAGTACTTTTACTTTCTTATTTTTAGTACTTTCATCGTGCACAATTTTAATATTTTCATTGCAAGCGCACCCTCACCAACCAGCACTGCATTTCTGCAGGGTTCAATCCTTTAACGCAGAATTTTTATTAGATATATTTTTCATACTTTTTTTTCAGTGTTTAGTATTAATTTAGGTCAAAATAAGTAAAAAATATTATTTTTAGCATTTAATAATTTATGGCTATGGAATACAGCTAGAAACCCCGATGTCATTTTTTGCGTTATGTCAACCTATATGAATAAGGATAAGATCTTCTTTCGAAGCTTACAGTTCATATGTAGTTCACAGACTATGTTACGTGAAGAACAAGTTACTTTTCTTTTTCTTAATTTAAAAAAAAAAAAAAAAAAAAAAAAAAAATAGGCATTTTCTTAAGTATGCTGGCTATTATATTTACACTTTAATGCTTAAGGTCATATTTATTCTTTATTTTAATGGCAATTCCTTCTATGCCTACTACTCCTACTGAGTGCGCACGATTTAGAAGAAAGCTTTATGTGAATCTTAATTTATTCTTTTTGAAACGTTATCACATCGCCCTGCTGGAGTTGTTCTATTGTGTTTGTTGGCTAGCTTGCTCCATATAATTCATTCTTAAAACCACCCACACTCTTATTTGTGCCTTTGTTCGCCTCCACATGGAATCATTCCGTGCTTTTTTGCATGTTCCTGCTTATGCTTTCTTATCATTATTCGCCTGTTTGCATATTAGCCTATTGCATTTGTGTGTTTTGTCAAAGATTTTTAAAAAAAATAATAAATAAATAAATAAAAAATGTTGCTAACAGTTTTTTTTTAAATGAAGTTATGTAATATAAACAATAGTAAAAAGTTTCAAGATATTGTATAAAAATTATTGTTTGTATAAAAAACATTACAGAATGATAAAAATAATAAGTTAATTAATGTTCCAAAAAAGAAAAACATTTAACAGCTTTTAATGCCACGATCGCATTCTATTGTAGTAATAAGATCGTACATTTGACCTACATCGCAAACTCTAATTAAAACAGATGCATAAGTTTTTCTCAATCTCTATGTCAAGATATTTGACTATTTAATTTTCTTTTCTTTTTAAATGTATACCAAATTTGTATATTGTTTATTTTTAACTTAATTTCTTAATACGTGTTTTAACTTGCTGATTTTTTTTTATACTCAACCGATTTCAATACTTTTTCAAATTACTTTTTAATGTTTGGTCTATACAGCTACCTTCATTTTCCCTTCGTGAAAACTTAACTTCAAACATGGGGTTATAGTTATTATTCCATGAATTATTATTCCATGAATATTCTGTGTCATTCGAATAAATTACTTTCTTACCAAAAAAGTTATATAATAATTTTTTTCCTCTTAATCCTTTGAAATGTTTACATTGTAGTGGTGTAAAAAAGTGTTCCCCAACCCCCGATCCACGTACCGGTACCGGTCCACGGATGAAATGGTACCCGGCCGCCCATTTCATTGAAACTGAATTTAAATTCCTAGGTTTATACCCCAAATTAAAAAATCAAAATAATCTAAATAAATCAAAATGGGGGGGGGGGGCAAACGTTGACAGATCCGCGGTGATAAAAATGTTGGGGAACACTGGTGTAAAAGACTCCATATCAGTATTGTTTGAAATAAATACCGTATATCCGTATGTAGGTAGTTTATCGAACTTCTAAGTCTTTTTTGTTTTTCCCACTTAACTATTCAAATAAATATTAAACTTTTACCTTGTTAAGATGATTATATTGAATTTTAATTTTTAAAAATATATAAAAATGTATCAAAGTATATTTATGTATCAGCATTAATGTAAATATTTATATAAAAAATTTTTGTGTAGAGTATGTAAAAATGTTCCATAAATTCTAAACTAATTTGATATTAGTATCATAGCCAATATATATATATATATATATTGGCTATTGAATTTCAGTCGAATTAAAGTTCCACCAATATAAAGACAAGAAAGGTATTTGTAAGTTAAATTCACTTATCAAAATTCCTTGGCATTGACTGTTGTCTTTTTCTCCGGTTGAATATTTTACGTTTCAAACTAAATATATAAAGTCTCATGTTCCTTTAAATTTCTGGAAAAAAAAAAAAAAAAAAACTTATAATTCTAATTTATATAAATTATCGATTATAATTTGAGAGGGTGCTAAATAACTGCATTTTCCTTTTCTTTTACCACTTAACCATGTGTTACTTAAACTGACTGACTTTAACTCTATTGCTTTAACTGACTTCGCAACGCCTTTTTATTTCTTGCTATTCCTTCTACGTAATTGTTTACATTCTCTGAACGGAAGTGAACGTACCGTACCGCGTAACCGGAAAGGGGCCCACCTTACCTCACTTTTTCTCATGTGAAGGAACTATTTTTCCCGCGCATTTTGGCAAGTTAATACTTGCTCGCGACAGGTGTCAGAGTTTGTGCTTCTATTTTCTGAACTGAGATGTTAACTTCCTCAAAATTTAATTTTGCACCTCTCATTTCCTCAACGTTTTTTTTTCGTTATAATTTTTTTTAGACTTTTTTTGCTTAAAACAAAATGTAGTACAGATAACAAAACGATTCTCTCTTCCTGTATGTCTAGCATCAGTTTAAATGAACGATTTTCTCTTTATCTCTTCCACAGATTCTAACCTCATTAAAAACATTTAGATAAAAGTAAATATTTGCCTTTTCCTAAATTTATATACAAATAATTTGTTTGTGGTTATGGTCAAACTGTTGGTAAAATAAAATAAAATAATACAAATTAATAAAATAAAATTTAATTCTGAAATAAAAAATTTATGAATTAATAAAATTAAAATTAAATTATACATGATTAATTTTTTGTGTCAGTAAACTTACACTTAATGTTACTCAGTTGGTAAATTTCTCATGGCTATTACTATTTTTATTTTTTTTAAATGATATGAAAAAAAATATTTCTTAAATTTTTTAATATAAATTTTTTGTTTTAAACAGAAAAGAATATTCAGTATAACAATTTAAAGATGAAATTACTAATCAATTTTTTATTATATTTTTTTATAACCTCTGGTCACTCAACATATTCGTGAGAAAACATATTGCTCTCAATAATCTTAGTTATCCTTTTGTTCCTAAGGTATTGTCTTAATAATCTTGATTGCGTGTTTAAATTCACCGTAAACATCAATATGCCGTGTTGTTCTACTTTATTTCTGTACTTTGTTATTGATTGATTAGTATTTATTCATTATCCTAAATTGGTTTGATTATTGTTCTAATTTGTAACTGCATTTTTATCTATATGTTCGTTTTAGTTTATACGATTCATGTTATTACAAGTGTTTTTGTTGTAATTAAAATCCACAATAAAAATGATTTATCTTTAATTGAAAGCAAATCCGTGGTTTACGGTAGAAATGATTTATCTTTACTGAAAGGCTCATATTCATTTTTAGAATAAATAAAAGTAATAATTTTCGATATTTTCCATAAACAGGGCGCGTAGCGTTTTTAAAAAGCGCTTAAAGGTGCTTATTTTCGATTTTCGTTTTTTAAAATCTCTTATAGGTGCTTTCTTTCATTGAGTGTTTTTAAAAAGTGCTTAATTTTTCCCTTTTTCAAAATGAGATTTTTCCTTTACCATGTTGATTTTCGCTACGAATTATAAAAAAAGACACAGTTCACATTTTTCTATCCTAGTTCATTCAACGTTTTCACAATTAATTCAACCCCAATCTGTCTCGGCGTATTGTCAGTCCGTAGCGTATGAAAGCGCTATTCGTTTTACATGTTTCAAAATTTCATGATTTTTGACAATTGTCAAAAACAATGCCGAAAGGTTCTTCTTTTTTTTTTTTTTTTTTTTTTTGACATGATGGTTAAAACAAGATAAAACCATCAATTGTCAAAAACTTTCCAACCCTGCCTAATTAAAATATTTTTTTAAAGTGCTTAAAAATATTTTTGAGTGCTTGAAAAGTGCTTAAAAGGTGCTTATTTTTTGTTGAATAATTTGACTACGCACCCTGATAAAGTTTCAAAATATTTTCTTGCAGTTTGGTTTGCCAGCTCAAAATGTGCATTATGTAATTTTAAGAATAGTGCCTTAATTTCGTTTCTAAATTTTACTATACAACAGTTTAAATTTATAATGACAATAATAGTTTAGTTGAGAAACCTCATATAATTTTATTATTATTTAACTTGGTGGGGGGGGATAAGAAGAAATAAAACAGGAACATGAGAAAATTAATAGGATAATTTTTTTTCCTAACACAAACGAAATATTGGAATGCTCAACGTTAATCAGTACAATCAGATTAAATTCATATCGAATATACGGTTTTTAAGAACAAAGCTTTCTTAACTGAAAATATATAGATTTATCCTTATTTTTTATTTTAACGTAACACTGCTGGAGAAAGTTATTGGAGAGGTGAAAAAGCTGATGTAAATTTAATACTTCTAGAAAAAGCACGAATTATGATTTTTTTTAAAAATCTTTTGAAGTATACAAGGTGTTTCATTCCTTTGTTGTCAGCTAAAGGCTTCCAGATCTAACTCCCATCCCTCTACGCTAATTAATGATTTTTTTTCTTCAATTTATAATAGAGTGTTTTTTATACGTAAGTAGTCTATCGCAAATATCTTCTCCGCCTTGGGCAGATTTAGATATAATAAAAATCTTTCTGCTCACACAAAATTTCAATTAAAAAACTTTCTGCAAGCTGACTCTCGTAATTATCTATAGTCTTGTCTCGTTGTATTTTTAACCCTTTCGTCTGCCTAATTTTGACAAAATTTGTTTGAAAATCACTAATCTTAAGTTTTTTAAAAACTCTTTATTGATTATTATCGGTATTTATTTCTTAAAATTTAGCAGTGTTTTGACGATGTAAAACTAGTCATTGACTTACCTTGTTTTACTCTATATTTGACTTTATTTGTATATCTAAACTATAAGTCGCTCAGAAACATTTCAATGCAAACATTTAATAATTATTTTTATAAAAAATCACTGCTGTCCATTCAATTTTCAAAAACCTGTAAGTTAAACACAATTTTGACCATTTTTTTTTTTAAATTTATGAGTAATACTATAAAATTTTCCGTAAAAGACGTTCGCGCATTTTTAGCATATCTATTGGCTTTAGCCGCTTGCATAATATTTGAACAACCGCGAAAATATAATTCTTCTTATTCGAATTTTTTTAATTTTCATATTTATGTGTACCTAAATTTTTTTTCGTGAAATCTATTCAACCCGAAGTTTAGTATAACTTCTTGCAATAATGTTTCTATACTTATATTTGAAGTGAATTCGTAGTATAAATAATCTATTTGAGAATTTTAGTGTTCTTTCTTATTATTTACGGAATATGAGGAAATCTGATTCTGAACACATACTTATTTCTTTCTCACAAGTTCATTGCTTATATCCGGTGATAAAGACAAGTTGCACAATTTTTCAACATGCAATTTCTAGTTTGTTAAAGATTATATCGGTCCAAGACCTGAGTCACTCACTCTTTGCCGGTCTCTTTAAAAGACCTTAGGATATTATCATAAGACACTTTTTTTTTTTTTTTACTTTATTATCCCCCCCCCCCTCCAATTTATTTCCTGTCCTTTACCGGCGTGTAAGTAGAACTGTCCCCACGAAACCATTGTCTAAGTTCCAGTCATGTCAAGAATCAATTGAAACCGAAGCTGGCTTTCCGTTGCGTGATCTGATCTCAGAATACAGTGCTTGAATTGTAAATAGTCCATAATCATGATGTTGACACCGGCCAACATTTAGTCCTGCTACCGGCATTTCTATTTTTTGAAATAGGGTTGATTGCTTTTGAGAATTCCCCCCCCCCTTGAAAATGACTCTATAGTGCAATTATTTATCAGTTTATTCCACAGATTATCGTACTCATTTGTTATGTCTTTTTTCCGCCAATGAAAATGTACACGGAGAAAAAAAAAAAATTCTGGTGAAACTACCGTACTGAATGGTAATGATATTTCTGGTGAAAAGATTTTAATTCTGGTTAGTAAAGCAAAAATATATGGTATTTAAGCCATTCATTTGGTAATTTTTCCTTTTAAAAAGCAACGGTTTATGAAGTTCTAGTTTTCAAAATTATAGTCCTTATTACCATACATTTAGTAACAATTACGTAACTAAAAAGTAAGTTTAACCAAATGAATAATTTTTATGCCACGCTCTAAGGCAGGGGTGGCGAACCTTTAGGCACAAACGTGCACTTTTTTCTAAAAAATTGTTTAATGAGGCCATAGACCTGCCGTCAAATAATTTTGACTTCGTGATTATTGGGAAAATAATAATACGAAATACTATCAACTCAAAACTACTTCTTTTATAAATACATTTATTAAAAAAAAACTACATTTAGGGGAGAGTCGGGTAGCCCCGCCCACTTAAGGAGTATTGCTTATATTTCTGTATAATATTGAGTAATAATCAATATTTTTGTATGTTTCTATTGTTTTATCATCTAATTAAATAATGCAAAAGGAATGAATAAACCAAAAAAAGAATAGTTTAACTTAAAAAAATAGAAATTTAAAAAATTTGACTACAGTATTCAACATATTTTCAAAACTATTGTTTACCATGTTACCAGCTGCATAAATACTTGAAACTTTGAAAATAATCTATTTTTAATATAACAATTAATGTCCAATGGCCCATTGACTTGAGAAAATATTCTATATGTATGAAATTGACAGTGGGCGGGGGTACCCGACACTCCCCTACTATAAAAAAAATACATTTTGCAATGTCTCAGTTATACGCGTAATTCAACTTAACATGAGTGTGACTTCTATTGTTGCAGATTAGATGACAAATAACTTATATTAGATTGTAAGATGTTAGTTTAAGCAAGACTGTTAATTTTTTTTTCTAGTTATTTATTGTTAGCTTGTTTTTTATGGTTATTAATTATTTTTTTGCATTAATTGTTAATTTTTTGTTAATAACTGTGTATTTATTTTGTTTGTTTTTGTGAATTTTAATTTAATTGTTAATATATTTCATAGTGGACTTTGCGATCGGTGGCGTGCCCAAAATATTTTGTCGCGTGCCATTGGTTCGCCATCCCTGCCCTAAAGTATGATAAAATTACCAAATTTTTCCATATTTACCAAATTTCATCACGTATTATAAAAACATACTTTATTATTAATTTTTTATCAAAATATTACCAAAGCGTTTCGGTTAAAATTACTGACCTTGGTATTCCCATATAGCCAGAAACACTAAATTGTACAACGTTCTGGTAGTTTTGACAAAACCTTTTTTCTTAGTGTAACCTGCAAATCTGAGTTTTTCTTCTCTTCGTTTGCAATCCATGAGTTACTGCTAAAATGGATCTGGATACTGTAAACTTTTAAAGATCTGTTTACATTAAAAATGTTATTATTTTACTTTAAACAGGATGATCTAAAAGTATTAGAAGGTCTTGCAATCTTCTGGACCTAACTTCATTAAGTCATACACACGTAATAAATTAAGAAATTAAAGACAGGTTGAAAACAAATTTTAGTAAAGGAAAAAAACAAACGTTCTACCGTTTTAAATTTGTTTCTTTGCAAATACACATACTATGCATTGTTAGTTGTTATTGTTTAATTGCTAACATTTAGACTCTAAATGTTTAATGTATATTAAGAATCTAATTAGTTTAACAAGAAATATATGAATTATTATTAAGTAATCCTAAACAAATTACATTTCATAGCTGAAACCTCGACTTCCATTTTTTTTTTTTTTTTTTTTTTTTTTTTCTTTTTTCTTTTTTTCTGCCTCTCCTTTGGAAAAGGGTTATGTGCTTTTAGAATGTGTTGGGAATAAAATTTAAAAATAAGGGACTGGGACAAATAAGTTAGCAGAAGTCACAAATTGGGAAAAAACATGTTAAGTTTATTATAGTAAAATTTTTTTAACCATATTAGGTAAAAACTACTGGCAGCTCAGGTGCATCATCCATAAAATCCATTTTTACCGTAAAATTTTATACCGTAATTTTTACAGTAATACTTGTTTAATTCCAAGGATTTTTCAATAAAAAATACGGTATATCATATTTTTTGTTCCGTAAAATTTAATGGTAAAAATACATTTTACAGTAAAATGTATCTGTACTCTGAATGCCGGTACTTTACCATAATTTTATCCGGTAACAGTGTAGGGCCCTACTTTATGTTCCATTAAAAAATACATTTAACTGTTAATATTAAAAAAAAAAAAAAAAAAAAAAAAAATATTTACAATGAAAATATAAATACCATGTATGCACTATTTTATATTCATTTGATGAATAACAATAGCTTTTCATTTCATTTTAAAGAAAGAAAAAAACTGAAAATGCAGTACACAAATGGCCATTGCGTCTTATTTTAAAAAAACGTTGGTGCCCAAGATATCTTAAACGGGCATTAGTTCAGTATTTCTCATCTCGTTAAACCTCTCTTTATGATGGCGTGTCATATTTAAACTCCAGATATTAATTAATCTCTCCCTTGGGGGTGCAAGATCATTTCATAAATCAAACCACCCGCCGTGAAGTGTTAAATAATATACACTTCTTTTCAGTTTCTTTTTATGGAAGTCCTTTTCTGTGACATTCCTAAGGCCGCCTACATGCGCCTAGTTACGGAGGGATTAAGTACTGGGAGAATAAATGAAATATTAATGTTGGAGGGGTGTTTCTATTTCTTTTTTAGAGAAATATCTCGGTGATGCGTGGTGGTCATTGATACTTTATTTCAGCCTTTTTCGTTTCCTTCTGTTTGATGGTTTCCGTCATACATTTATGCACGACCATTTCCGTGTTGCGAGTGGCAGTTCGTGATATGTAAGTGAAATATTGTTCCGCTTTTTTATGTGAAGTTAGTTTTTATTTTTTTAGATTACCTAAAAAATATATATGACGTTTGTGGTATTAAGCATTTTTTTTGTAGTTTATATAGTTGGCAATAATCATGACTTTTTTTCGGAAAAAGTCGGATTATATATATATATATCTATATATATATACACACATGTACCCATCAAAGTTTTGATAAAGAAATATTAACAATGCTTAATGTTATTTAAAAACACTGCTGGAACTATGCTTAATACGAGGGTTGCTATTTATACTTCTGGCCTAATAATGAAAAAACAAATATGTAGGATCGAAATTGGTTTTATTGTCTTTCAAAATATTCTCCATGATGATCAATACACTTTTGCATGCGTTTGAACCAATTTTCAAAGCTCTTTTTCCAGTCCGATTGAGGTAACTCCAAAACATGCGTTTTGAATGCATCAACCGCTTCTTCGGGGGTCGAAAATCGTTGTCCACGTAATTTATTTTTGATGTGTGGGAATAAGAAGAAGTCATTGGGTGCCAAATCAGGGCTGTACGGCAGATGACCCATCAGTTCGATCTTTCGCTCCGTCAGAAATGCCTTTGTTTGAGTCGATGTGTGAGAGCTCGCATTGTCATGATGAAGAATGATTCGCCTGTTCTTCTGCTTTTTTCGAATTTCTCCGATGACTTCTGGCAAACAAATGGTCGTGTACCATTCAGAATTGACCGTCCTGCGTTGCTCTAACGCCACTGTTGCCACATGACCATTAATGCCGAAGAAACAGGCAATCATTTGTTTCGATGTGCTTCTTCCTCGAACAACTTTTGTTGGTTTTGCCTCGTCTTGGAAGACCCATACAGTTGATTGCTGTTTTGTTTCCGGCTCATATGCATAGATCCATGATTCGTCACCTGTGTAGATGTTATTCACAGCCTTTGATGTGCCTTGAACGTAATTTTCCAACATTTCCTTGCACCAATCGACACGAGCCTTTTTTTGAGCGTTTGTCAGATTATGCGGGATCCAACGCGAACAAATTTTTTTTACGCTCAAATGTTCATGCAATATTTTATTGATGCTAGTCATACTAATGTCTAAAGACGCCTCTATCTCACGGTATGTCACATGACGATCTTGCTTTATCAGTTCACGCACAGCATCGATCTTTTCTGGCACAACAACGGATTTTGGACGACCTGCACGGGATTCGTCCTGGATCGAACATCGACCACGATTAAATTCGTTATACCAATTTTTTACAGTACTGTAGGATGGCGCTTTATCGCTGAATAAAGAATTAAGTTCATCGAAGCACTCTTGTCTTGACAATCCACGTCGAAAGTTATGAAAAATAATGGCACGAAAATGTTCACGATTCAATTCCATTTTTTGAAAGAGAAGAACTTTTCAATTTACTGTCAACAGCACAAATGAAACTATAATGGTAAATCGTCTGCTGAATTGATGTTCAAAAATATCAAACTTTCGATTAAAATCATCTGCGGTCGCCTAGCAACACTAACTGTTGCCAAGGCCAGAAATATAAATAGCAACCTTCGTATTTCAAACTATAATCGTTAAAATTCTTTTGTAATTGTTTCAAATTAATCATTCAATAAATAAATTCATAGTTAATTTTGATTTGTCTCAACACCTCTATAAATTTGTGAAGACAGCGACCAAATTAGTCAATTAGACGTCAATAGAAGAATGAATTAATTTAGATTAGAAAATGTATAAAAAAAATTTTAAAAATGACAGAACAAGTCTTAGAATCTTCTTTAATTATATAAATAAACTACATATTTAATAAGTTTTAATAATACTTGCATTTAAATAGGCATAAAACAAAAGGATAAAATTAAAATATGTTTTTTTACAGTAACCTCTGTTTTACTGACAGCTAATAAGGAATTACAATTTAGAAGTTTCAGATCACTTTTATCCGTATTAAATTACTTTTTTTATTTTAGTCTATTTTGAACATCAAATAATAATTTACGTATATTTATCTCGTATTTTTATAATTTTATTTTTATTAAAAAATATTTTCTACATAAATCAAGAGATTTCTTTTAATAAAAATTTCAGGTTATCGATGAATTTTTAATTACAGAAATTTTAAATGCTTTTTTCATGCAATTTTGAAATTGAAAACGAGGTGAAATTCACACAGTCAGTAAAGCATACTTGTTTTTAAAGAAACTCCGTGTAAGAATGTCCTTAAAATTATTATTATTCAGTATGTCTACCAAGTTTATGTCCTCACATGCATAATTATTTGCTTAGACACTAGTGGCGTAGTTTTTTGATCGTGATTCTCCGAACTGTAGTTTCGACTTATGAAAATTCTGTAAATCAATTATTAATGAGGCTGTGTCTAGCCGTATTTCTGTATTGCCTGCATTTGTTGTTACTAATATGCACGCAGAGAAATTATTTTCCATCCCACATCGATTCATTTCTAGCTCACACTGCGTTTATTCTAATAGAACGTTGCTAGAAAAACTTAGGTTTGTCATTTATACTGTTCAAAGTAATTGCTGTTCAGGATACATGATAGACCAGGTATACAGCTTCAGATATCACTGCAAATTTCGGACAGCCTTTGTCCATACCCTGGTAGGAAAAGAGTTAAATTGTATAAACGAGTGTATAATGTGAAAACATTCTTAATTAGTAAATTGTATGTTCTGTCATTTATTAAAAGGAACGGAGTTGTGTAATTTTTTTTAAAATATGTTTGTTGATTGATCTCTAATCGAATAGTTTGCATCTAATCGAAATGCTCAACTCTAACTTTGACTTTCTGAAAGATCGCGATTCCGACTCCGAATTTAATCTGTTAAGATTTTCACTTAATCTCCCGAAGATATTAATACTATTACTAAATATGTAAATATTAATTTCTATTAATCATTAATTTCAATTAATCTTTTTTTTTTAAATTTTATTTACGATCGGAGTTAAAAGTATTTTATTTAAAATCGCTTTTATAGTATAATTTTATGTTATAAAAATAAATAATAAAACTATATTTGTTCTAATTATTGAAATTGTGCCAAAACATTATTAAATACGAGTTTGATAACATCAGTATCTTGCATGCACAATCTCACATTTATAAACATCTCATCAGAAAATTCTTTAAAGAACGTATTGGAACTAGGAAAATTATTTCATATATGATATATAAAATTTGATTTTATGTCTTTTCGATAAACTTTTTAACTAATCAAAATAAGTTTGTTTCTGGAATTTTTGTACCTTTTCAATATTTCTATCAAACATAGACCAACAAAGTTCAAACGTGATAACTAAATTTAAATGTTATAATTTAAATGACTGTCACAATATTCACTTGAGTAATATTTAGTTCACATATTAATTCTAAATATGATTTAATTATTTTTCATAAAATCAACAAATTCTTCTTATTCATTCGTTTCTTCGTTTAACCTAATGGACCTAAATTTTTAATAGCCGTGGTGCCGTATTCCAGTAAATTTTTCTGACTCACAACTTTTCTTTAAACTTTCATTTTTTTTCACAAATGTTTCAAGGTTAATGTTTATTTTTTTTAAAGCAACATTTTTAAGATATTATTATTAAAAGTAATAATAATTGCGCTTTTTTAAACAAACCAGAAACAATATTGAATATTTTTCAAATAAACTTTTTTGAAAGCTGTTTTGTTCCCTAGAATTAATTTATTGGACAAAATCCTTACTAATTTTATTTCACTCAAACGTTATTGCTACATTTAAAGAGAAAAAATATGTTGCATTTAAAACAATTATTCGTTTTTATATTTTATTTGCCCGTTTAGGAACTATCTATCATTTATAACAAAAGATTTCTAATTAAACTGGGAAAACATTCGATTACAGCGGTATTTTTTCATTAGCGTTCTGTGTGAAAAGTTTTTTATTTCGTTTTGATACTTCTATATTTCTTTCAATTAATAAAAATTGATCTATGAGTTTTTTCTAATGTAAATTCAAACTGTTATTGTAGCAATTGAGCAATTTTTTTCCTAAAATTTGTCTATCGCAACTATGGTTATAACTGTTAAATATAATAAATGTAGTGTTTTTTATAGAGCGACATTTTAAACATATATATAAAAGAAATAAAACTTATCATATCGTCAGTTTCTCCCCAATATTTGGATCCAATCCAAGAGCCTTTAGAAAGAATTTTGTTCAGTGGGCGTTTATTTTTAACATGTTAGTAAACAGACGACTCCTTCTGATATGAAGGGATGGTTCTTTTCAAATGATAGTTGTAAAAAAATTCTGACATAAGTTTAAAAACGAAGTATTGTTTGGAAAGCCGCTAAGTCAGAATCATTTTAGAAAAAAAGAAAGAAAAAGATACGCTTTACGATGTGAAAAAGCATATTTTGTTAACTACACATTTCAGACTTCTTATTTTCAGTGACGACACAACTGCAACGAGATAAAAAAAGTTTTTGTATGATGAGAAGAATACCTACATATCGAGAAATAGCATGCACGCTTTTTTTTTGAAGGAAAAAAGAAGTCTGGGTGGCAATATGTTTTTTAATTTCAATTTTTTTTTATTTGGACGATTTTATATAAACAAAAAGTTTGAATAAAACGACTTTTTAAAATGAATTCGCGATCGCAACGAACTATAGGGGGCGTTGTTGTATGTGCCGAATCCCTGCGATTTCCATATGAACAGTCATTCAGTTACACTGGAGACGTCTTTAATGTAGCATATAGCATTGTAACGTTCCATCTTTATTGTGGCTGATTAAATTTAAAAAAGAAAAATGTTTATTTTCTTTCTTATGCAAACGAAAACAAAATGGTATCTCTATTTTTTTAGAGAAGGAACATCCAGAACACATCGGAAAAATATTTGTAAATAAAGAGAAAAAAATAGGTATATTCTTATAAGAGTTCAAACCTAATGCCTGAGAAATAGTTTTAATAAATTTAATGGTATAACATGAAAGGCCCATTAAAATTTTAACGTAAAATAAAGAATGCTTGTGAAACAAAACAAACAAAAAAAAAAGAACCGTTCTTTTTTGTCGCCATTTTTTAGTGTTACGAAAATGTGTCTTTGGGACTTGCCAAAAACAAAACAAGATGCAATTTTATTTTTTTAGGAGCGAAATATTTTATGGAGTGAAATATAACGAAAATGTACCAATGTCCATAACATGAAACTTTATCTTAGTAAACGTCCGTTTTGGAAATGTTATTTCTTTTTTAATCTTATTTATTAGAGTTCATAATGGCTAAAGAATCAGGTGAGAGAAAAGTTTGTTTTGAATCTATGCCAAACTCTATATCGGCCCATTTTCCACCGAAATCCGATTGACTACTTTGATTTTAAACAAAGTGTTTCATTTTAAGATTTTTTCCAAAAATTTTAAGTGTAGATTGGCGGCACTTAAAAATCTGCCAAATCTGTAGCTGTGGTTAATACGTAAGTACCGAATTTTTCTTCCATACTTTTCTGAATCATATTACTTCAAATATTAGAATATGTAAGAAGTATACATAAACACATAATTTAATACCATTTTATTTTTCAAAAAAAGTATTTTGATAACATTTTTATCAAAAAATTATAAACTAAAAAACGTAAAATAAAGAATTCTTAGGATAAAAACGATTTTAAAAATTCCTCATTTTGCAATAAAAACTTTTGTATTGTTTCTTTTTTTTTAATTCTTATAGTATTTAATCAGACGTAAAAAAACCATTTTGTAGAGAACGATCATCAAGTAAGAAAATAAATTATTTACAAGCAAATTTTTTATTATAAAAATCATAACACTTACCTGATTTATAAGTCCGGAGAATTCCAAAATGATATGTTCTTTGTTTGAAAACTTTATTCTCAAATAATATATACATAGTTTATTCCTTCATTACTTTTAGGTAACATACCACACATCAAAATTTTATAATTGCAAGATCTCGATATGAATTTTAATATGTAGCTTAAGAACAGAATAGCTGAATTCTAGTTGAAATTCTTTCAAAACTAAAAAACACTTACCAAGAAAATGATAAAAAATTTATTTATAATCAGCACAAAAGATACTTTTTCAAGTAATTCGGATTATTCTTTATTGTTGTTTTCTGAATTATGTAGATACAGAAATATATACTATTCTATGAAGAAGAAGAATATTCTATAACTATTACAGTTCTGTATGGAATTCATTGGAACACATTTACTCATTGAAATGACGAAAGCAATGTTGACTTCATTTTAACTTGTAATGAATTGAAGACAGAAAAATTATTTTACCGCAATACACAGATCTGTAACAGCGAGTGATCATGAAATCATGTTATGTTGTTGGTAATAGAAAGGTAAAAATTATTGAGAAGTTGTTCTTCAAATGCTTGGCGTGTTCTGCTTCAATGTTTGGCATGTTCTGATTAGTTTTTTCAAGAAGTTTTACCTTTTCTTTAGGGAAATTTTGGTTCTTTTTTGATGCTAAGAAAATGGCATCCGTCATTGCCAATGGTTATGTGGGAACTAATGCCCGATATTTACAGTCTCCCGCTAGATGGCGTATCGAGTGTTGCGATCGCGAATAGTTTATGGAGCATGGATCTAAGGCAGTGGTTCTCAACTTTTTCGGCTATGCAATCAACCTTTTTTCGACGGAATCCCGACTTTATAAATGAAGTATATAAAGACAAATCTGAACGTATGAACTAATAAAATATGACTTTATTATGAAAATATTTAATAAGAGAAATTTAATTTTTTCGTAATTTTATCACTTATGATCTTAAATCGTTTTATGTCCGACAGTTAAATTCGCAGTCCTGGAGCTTTATCTAGTCTAGTGATAAAATTATTTTTGATGTAAGCTGAAAATGTAATCGAAAAATGAAACGAAAATAATAACTGCTATAAACGTTGAAATTGGTTATTAGGGAAACACATTTCTTTATTAACGAATTTAATTATTTTATTTTGATTGAAAGAGGCGATGGGAAATACCAATGCATTTATATATATATATATATATATATATATATATATATATATATATATATATATATATATATATATATATATATATATATATATATATATATATATATATATATATATATATATATATATATATTTAAAAATTGACTTTTTTTTCCTTTGGCATTTTACTTAAAATAATTAAAGTATAAAGGCAACCGAAATATTAAGTAAATGATAGATTATCGATTTGATTAAGGTGTTAATTGTAAGTTTAAAATAAAAAATAAAAACCCAACTCCCGGAACCTCCTTAACTCTTTTACAGAACCTTAGGGTTCTGGCACTATTTTGAAAATGTTGATTCAAGGAATTAGCCAGAAATTTCATGTTCGATTGGGTGAGAAAGACAAATTTTGCTCAAATTTTATTTGGATACCCTATTCTAAATCAGAAGATCACCACCTTCTTTTAGTCGCGAGCCGAAATTTATGGGTATACTAGTTTTACGACTCGGTGATTTATTTTGAAATTAACATTATCCATTAACTGTTCATTAAGTTTGCAAAAAAGTAACAACTGTTTAAGGTATTGAAATAGAAAAAACTTTTAGGAACTTCGCTGTAAACTTTATGTAACAGTGTCTTAATTTGTTTTATTTTAACTAGCGACAAAGATTTAAACTTATTAAACGTATGCAATTACTTTACGTACAACAATGCAGTAGTTTACGCCGCAACAATGCAAGTACTTAACGCCGCAATTCTTTTCCTCAAAAAATCGTGTTCCATTACTCACTTCTAAGTATTATTTCTAAGGAAAATCAGTCCTATCTATAGACATTTTTTTGTATAACAAATTGTTTTACAGCAATAAATTGTAAATTGTGCAAGATTTGACAGCTAATTTTAGCATAAATCTTATAAAAAGTATGAATGCATATTTTTCTTATTCTGTAACATTAAGAGTGAAAATCGTTAAAAGTAACAATCTAAATTAGATTTCTAGGGAGTTACGCCATCCAAAAGTATGGTCTAAGATAAGTAAGATTTTAAACGATTTCACTATTTACAGCTGTGTCTTAACTCGTCAAAAAACACCTCGGTACTTTTACATAAAACGAAGTAAATTTATTTATAGCTTCTATATACCTTATTTGTTAAAAGTGTTAAAAAAGTAGAAGAAAAAAAAATTGTATTACGTGAAATTTACCATTTTTTGAAAGTTGTATTGAAGCAGTTATAAAACAACCTCAAAATTAGTTCAAGTAAAAATAAATAATTTTTTATTGTTATTTTTGTTATACATAAAGTTACTATTCAACATCTAATTTAAAAATAGACGACATAAATTAGACCCCTTATTTCTTTATTGTTATTATTTTTCTCTGCGTTTAAAAATACATTTTCAACTGAGAATGAAAAGGAATAATTCTCCTAACGTTTCTTCCTGTATTTTATGATTGATTCGCTGCCATATTTCATAATGAAACGGACTGAAAGATTCTGAACTCTTTGCTCCTACTGCTTTTTCTTCTAAATTTACATATTTTTCCCAGTTCCATTATTCTAAATATATTCCTAATATTTTTTTTTTCTTCTCATTTTGCATCTCCTTTTTCCTCTTCGACTTTTTTTTACTCAACCCCCCTCCCTCCCATTTGACGTTTTTTCTTTTCTCCTGCCTGTTCCAAATTTATTGCTTGGCCTTTAAAATTGTTTAGAATGATTGTATTTCTTTAGTTGCATTATACAATGTATTTTAGCTTGGAGCAATATATATCCTACAATATTCAATTACATTGCCATATCCTATTTTTAAAATTAAATTTCCTTTCAATCCTTTTATGTTGCTTCCAAAAGAAAGCTTTTATGTTTATTTATTTATTTTCAAATGTCAACGCTTTTGTTAAAACTAGAACTGATTGAATAATGAAAAGGTGGCATGCTTGTTTCTCTAATTTAATTTTGATTGTTATTGATTATCATAACATTTTATTTCGTAATAGTACTTATTATTATTATTATTTTAATAAATTATTTTACCGGGGGAATTCGCGATGGAATTGAAACAATTTTTGTATTTTATCTATTGACTACAGATAAAATTTGTTAATTTATTACCAGTCAAAGAAAAAAAAAATCGATTACGTTTTTTTTCCTCGATGCATACCTTTGAAAAGACATTAATTTTGCAATAGTTTTTAATTTAAACTTTTAATTGTTTTTTTTTGTTTTTTTTTTTGTACAAAATAAAAACTTCATCTAAGGCAAAATACGGAAAAAGACTGCAAGTGACACTTCATTTAAAAAGAATAGTTGTTTCATTGAGATATGCTATTTACTGGCTTTTTTCTAACTCTAAGAATAAATGAGAAAATTACGTATTGTAATTTACTTTGCATTCTGGTTAGTAAAATTAATATTAAGTCCTTATAGCTACTGTGTATTAACAATTGGCTCTTGAAAAATCGCACCAGTTTGGCTTAAACCTTGGTGGCTAAGCAGATATCATTCGCCCCCCATGGGGTGACCCAGATTCGAATACCAGCGGTGGCTGGTTGATACTGATTTTGCTCTCGGCTCGCACCGATCACATCCTTAGGATTAGAATCCCCTTGCCGTCTCCTTAACCGTGGGTGGCTTTCGTGGTTTTCTTCTGCATGTAACGCAAATACAGGTTAGTTACATCAAAAAAAATTTTCTCGAATACTAGTTTGTCACGATTCTTGATCCAGGATATCCCTTGTCTTCTAGGTTGGATTCAAAATTACAAGTCTACTGAGTTGAACAGTCGTAAACTCAATTGATAGTCGTAAACTCAGAATCGGGTCAGCTGTTCAACGCCGTTTATAAAATAAAAATTTGACTTTTTTTTTAAATGAGTTGAATAATTATTTTTATTTTTTTAATATTTAAGATAGTTTGCACTTCGATAATTAGTTTTAGCTCGATAGTATATAATTTCAAATAAAAACTTTGCTTCGAGTTTAAGGCGTTGTAGCTTTTCAATGCTTGGTGTCAAACTTTTTTTTTTTTTTTTTTTTTTTTTTTTAACGACAAAGGGAACATTTTTGAAGAACACCTTTAAGTATTGTATTTTTTTAGTAACTCATCATACGCTTATGTTCTTATTTATTTATTTTTATCGGTACCTAAATCCAAACGACTGTTTTACCTAAAGAAGGGAATGAGGAGCATTCCCACCCCTCCAGCAATTAAAGTGCTTCCTTCCCTCTACTCTTCTTGTGATCCAATCAGAGTACTTGCCATTGATTACTTCACAGCATTAAAAACAAGACCCCGTTCCGATAACATAGGAATGGATGAGCAAATTCTCTTCCTTAATTGAAGTTAAGCAAGATGTGTAGGTTTGGTAGTTCGATGGCTGACTGAGGCAATACAAAATTCCTCTGATGTGCAATACAAAATTCCTCTGATTTGTAGTTAAAGCCTTAGTAGAATTAGCTCAGAATTAGAATTGATCTGAAATTAAACTGTCATGCTTTAATGAGAATTAAAGTAGAAACTTGAGTTTCTATTTGCAGTATTTGGTAGAGTTAAAACGAATAAACCATTGGAGAATTAGCAGCGCTGTTTTAAAGATGTTATTTTCTATTGTTTAAATGTTTTGATAATTGCCTTTAATTAAAATCTCTTAAAGATTAGTTTTAGTTAGTATTTTTATATGTCGCGTTTTCTTTAGTTCTTAATGCTTATTGAGTCTGGATCTTTATGTTAGTGTTGTCATTGATGTGATTGGAACATGGAAAGCAAATGTTTCGTATGTGTTTCATTTTCCGTTGCCATACATTTAAATCTGTTCCCTCAGGTGTTGCATGTTTTCATGTTATTCGGATTTGTTAGTTAGGTGATCATTACCGGGATACCCGTTTTTATTTAGTAACTGTGGTGCTGGAAAACACAATCTACAATGAAATTCTAAATTAAAATGTTTAATTTTTGTTTGTTTTTTTTAAATTATAGTTTGTTTTTTTTTTTCAAAATTTTTAAAATATCTAAAATTAAAATTTTTTTTAAATTTTTATTTTTTTCGAAAGGAAACTCCGGACGTTCGAAACATTTTTTATTAAAAAATTTATTTTTTAGATTGCGGATAATTTAAAACGATCTAAAAAGATTTTTTTAATTTGTATATTGTATTGCTTTTTAAATGAAATTGTTTCGAAAATTTTATTTTAACGGTTTGATTTTCTATAATCTCATTTATTAATTTTTTTTTTTTTAAATATAAATTAAAAAAAAGTGGATTTCTAATAAGAAATCGCAAATTCAATGCTTAATGGCTTGAAAGTAATTTGCAACTAAAATTGATTTATGAATTGAATTAAATTTATTCTTAATTTATGAATTGAATTAAATTTATTCTTAATCAAGGTTTTTTTAATATATATTTTTGTTTATTTATAAATGTGAATTTTCATATTGGTTAAATAACTTCTTAAAACTAATGATAATCACTGACAAAAACCGGATCATTTAATTTATTGAATACTTGATATATTATACTTGATATATTTGATTTTGATCATTTGATTTATTGAAGATTGATATTATTATTTATTAATCTACCCCTAATGTTTACCAAAATCATATACCTATTCTTCTTTCCTATTCTACTTATTATGTATGAGATTAAAACAAACTTTCCAATCAAGATTAGATTAATAGCGGTATCATATGGAATTTAAAAGCTTGTTGAAGAAATAATGGATTAGGTATTATGATTCGTTCATAATAAAATTTTATATAGATAATTTTAAATATTTTAATATGAATAGATTCTTTTACTTTTTTTTATTCCTTTAACTAAAACAAACCTAAAAACATTGAATATGATATTCTTACTGTGCAATTTTGTATTTTTAATCAAGCGTTTAGCCGGATGACAAATTGCTTGTTGAATCAAATTAATTTGAAATTAAGTGTATGTTCACACCGAAATGAATCAATTCAATTTGGTGGTGCACGGTCATTTTCTAAGTAAAAGCCTTTTCGGTTAGTCACCTGAGCTAACTAATCTTCATCTTTATGAATGCTCAACATACGATTCGCACGTTTCTTAATCCTGATATAATTATCCTGGCAGTTATTTAACAACAGTCGTAAAAAATAATTGCTATGAAGTGATTTCTAAAATAAGAAAATTAAGAAGCTAAAAATTTGACGCAGTAGAAACTTTTTATAATGTTTATTTGTTTAAGCATATATTTTGCAATCATCAAGAAAACTCGTTGGAAAAAGAAGAAAAAACAAAAAAAAACTTAAGAGTACTGCAGATAGTTTGCGGTTCAAATTCTGTCTACTCCCCTCTCCCAGAAAATTTTTGCTGTCTCGAACCTAACCTTGTTCTTGAACTATGTCCGCTTTTGCAATTTCTGTGTGTTTTTTTTTTTTTTTTTTTTTAAATCAGATTTATTTATAGGTTAACCAGAGATTATTATGGATGTCTTTTTCTTTTCTTCTCTCTTTCTTTCTTTCTTTTTTTCTTTTTTTTTTTCTTTCTCATTCATTTTCCCATTTCATTTCACATTTTCGACACACAAATACTTAAATGTTTAACTTTTAATTGGATAAAAACTGTTATTAAAATCAATACGATTTCATTACGTTGACAATACAATCATATAAATTCTGTAAACCTGCTCTTAATGTTTAGGGATTAGTAATTATTTGCGCATTAGCTAAAGAAATATTAATAAAAAAAATAATTTTCACAAAACAAAAAAGTATCCCGTTTATAGTTTAAATTTTATTTAACAGGGAAATAATTTTTATATTAGAAAAATGTATTGATTAAGAGGACATATAGCTGTAATTCTTTACGAATATGTTCTGCTCTATAAAACGTATATGTCATAGTTGATTGATTTTTGTTAAGCCGCAAAACGACCAGTTAAAATTACTTGGCCAGCTTTAATTTTAAAAAAAAGCAGATATTTATTTTGAAAAACGGGAGCCAATTTGCATTTTTTATTTTTATTTTAACAGGACTAAAATTCTCATTGCGTTTGTTTACAAGCGAGCACAAAAAATAGCACGGGTCAAATTTGAAAGTTCATTTGTGCTTTCGAATCTGATTAGTACGATTTTCTGTCAGACTGGTAAAAAAAATTTTTTGCTGGAAACCGAGCAGAATTTTTTGCTTCACTTCGTAAAAAAAATAATAAATTAATAAAAGAAAGAATGAAAAAGGAGAAAAATTGGATTTTTTTTTTTTTAAATATTTTATTATTTTTATGTTTTATTTATTTTTTTACTACAACAAACTAAATATTTCCCCCAACCAAAGCACTGCTGTTCAATTTAAACATAAACAGAATTATCAAAATGGCTTTTTTTAATACTTTTTTTTTACAATAAATTTGTTCATTTTAAATTTAGTGCTCAGTATTATAGGCTGTACTTCTAAATTATAGTACCATGCATGCACTATTTAATATTTATTCTTTATAATGCGTTGTTTAAAATAAACACTGTGCACTTTTAATACTAAATGCAACAATAAGAATTTCACTAATTTATAGACTTATAACCTAAGTAGATAGAAACAAAACATTATAATCCTCTGCTTATTTGTTCTAAGTTGAGTAGAACAAAATTAATAATGCTTATATCATTCTCGTGTATTTGTAATTCACATGATGATAATAATGCACTACTTTTTATACTAAATGCAATAATGTATTTCACAAAGTTTTAGACATATAGCCAAAGTAGAAACAAAACGTTATAAGCCATTTCTTAATTGTTCTAAGTTGAATAAAGCAAAAATAATTCTTGTAGCATTCTCCTGCATTTGTAACTTTCTTGATGATAATAATCATGCATTCATTTATTCGGGTGAAATCCTTCCTTTATTGCTGTAAATAAATATAGATGTGAGATTGTGAGATCATTGTAACGTAATTGGGATCCAACTCACTTTCGTGGTGCATGACCTCATTTTCGAACTTGTCTTACTCTGATGTCATCTACCAATTACTAACTAAGAACAGCCAAGATGCCGAACGCGTCTTAATCTTTTATCAACCAATTACTGTCTTTGTCCAAGACAGGCAATTCTTTTTTATTCGTTGTGTTCGGAGAATAAATTAATTATCGGCGCTACTGATAAGTTTATTTGACGATTTTTTAATGCTGTATTTTTTTTATTATTTTGATTGACAAAGTAGTTAAAGCTGATGGGTAATCTGGATTAAAAGTTTGTAATTTATGAATAAGCGTCCAATTGTTGTCTGTCGAATATAATGCTATTTGCTGTATTAGGTTCTGATTTTTATTACGAAAAATGACACGCGTTAAATTATGACACACACACAAAAAACAAAAAATTCTTAATAAATAAGAAATATTAATAACTTATAAATAATTACCAGAATAGAAATAATATTTTATATCTGAGAAATGTTATTTAAAAAAATTGGACACATTATTTTGTAAATTTACTAGCTTAATTTTGACGAAGATAAACTGTTTGTGATCTTAATTACAAATTACCTCATATTAAAGCAATTCCATGATTCATGATCTGTCTTGTCTTTCAGAATGTCTTTAATTTTAACCAGGGCCGTCTAATTGGGAGACGAGCGTTCTATCCCCGAATTTTCTTTTTTAATTATATTTATATCTTATTGCAAGAAAGGATGTAGCAATATTATGATGAGTTTCAATGTTGCTCGCAATTAATATTTTTTCGTCAAACGCAGTTTTAATTTTTCTTTAGAAAGTGAAATAACGAATGAAATCTTTTTGCTGATTACAAATTCTCTCAAATATCATTTTTAAATGGCTGCATATTAGAATTCATACTGAAGTCTCATTGTTAATGGTTAACTCTTTCATCGCGAAGCACAAAATAACTCATCTTCCAGGAATATTCGCTGTGCGCAAGAGACAAGGTAACTCCTCCTCTACACAAAGTTTTTTCAATATTATAGTGGCGTTTCCAACGACTTATTTACCAACATTTAGTATAGATTATATTTTTTAATTCTATTTTTATGACTGTAAATACAAAGTGAGAACTGTTATTGATTGCAATTGATTATTATTTTTTAAAGTTAAACATTTTAAAGAAATTTGCATTTTGTTTCAATTTTAGCGCAAAAGGTAAGACAGAGGCACGCTTTTGCCGCGATGAAAGTGTTAAATTAGAAGCATGTTTACAATGATTTTAAGCTCGAATGATTAAATTACTTTACCAAGAAATTCAGGTAATTAAATTAAATCTTGAAAGTTACCCATTCATAAAAAACGATTTTTAAAAAAAATACCTTTTTCTTTTCTGGTTATTTATTTTTCTGTTTACGACTTCAATTCTTTTTAGAGCTTACTTTTTTAGTTCCTATGCTGTTCCTAAACTGAGCAATCGATAACAACTTAAACTTTCTTTATAGAAATAAAAATTTAAAAAAAAAATACTTGGAAAATATTTGAAATACTTACAAATAATGCTAGTGGAAATTAATCTCTAGCTGAGAGCTGCCCCTGGCCAAGATCCTTTTCAGCGCTTGGTGAAAATTGCCCCTTCTTGATTACTTCTCACCCATCCATCCATCTGTTCCCAGAACTCTCCAGGCTCTTTTGCCTCATTTTCAAAGAAAGGAAATTCGGTCTGAGTTTTTTCAAACCTTTTTTTTCTTTATGGAATCAATGTATTAATATCAGGCGTCTATTAATGGGAAATTTGGGTCCTCTAACGATCCCTTCTCAAAACATTTTACCGTAAAAACGAACTCTTCACGAAATTGTTTTTTTGGATAAGCGGGCCCTTCACAAAATATTTTATGTTAAAACAAACCCTTCATAGTATTTCATTTAAAAAAAAAAATAGACCTTTCATAAAATTCTTCCTCTGAAGGGCTAAGTCGATGGCGTCATTAATTCATACTTTTAAAAATAAAACTCCGTGAAAAATATTATTTTTTGTTTTGCCTTTTTTTAAACAAAAACATAGCCTTATTTTTACACATTCATGAAAACTAAACCCTGAAGTAAACTGAAGCTAATTTCAGATTCAGATAGTTGCTCGTATGTATTTTTCACTAACTCATAAAGGACCTTTAACCAAAAATTACTAAAACAAAAACGTTTTCACAAAATTATGAGATTTTTAACCATTCAATAAAAAGTCAGGACGGACCAATAACTATTAATTATGCTGTAATGTTAATGACTAATCACAATCACATGTACAGAATTATGATTTTAATGGAGTATTGGTTTTCTGTTAATTCCATTAATTAATTAATTATTTTTCTACGATTGTATATTTATTATAAGTTTTCCATTTGATCTAAAAAATTCAACATTCAATTCAGATTTTAAGTTAATCCCTGTTACGATTCTGCGTTATTTTTTTTTTATTAATTATTATTTTTTTTAATACATTAAATTAACTTTTGTAAAACTAATTAGTGATTCGACAAATTTAAATTTTTTGTTTTTAAATTTTACTTTCTATCGAAATATTTCATGTATAAAAAATAATAATTCGTTTTCTGGGTTTAATTTTGTATTTTATCCCTTTTCGAAACGCTAGAAAATAATTTCCTTATATATTGAAACAATATTAATATTACCCAACAAAGATATTAATTATTTTTGCCTAAATATTTTATAAAGAAATAATGTTTATAATTTAATGTATATTAATTTATATATAAATATATTTTTTTAAATAAAGAATTTTTATTTATTTTTAGTATTATATCATAATTTTATTTCATTAAAAAAAACTTGTTTTATTTAAGTATAAACTTTAAAAAAAAACAAGATTTGAAGAATTTATGTCAAGATATAAAGAATCTGTCTATTCTGTCTCATTATTTGAAGCTTAAAGGTTTAATATGTAATTGCATTAAATCATTTACTGGAAAAGAAAAATGTTAACAGATTTTTTTTAAAACTCAAATATGGATAACGTAATAATTGGTTTGTATATTATTTAGTTTGTTAATATTTTTAGTTATAATAGGTGAATTTCAAAGAAAGTTTTTTTTTAACAGATTAAATAATATATACGTTAATTAAATTTCCTTATTGAATTTTTTTAAAATTTCGATTAATATTAAAATTTGTGCATATGCACTTTTCTATCATTTTTCCGATTGGCATTATTATTTTAAGCATAACATTTTCCACCCACCGCTTTTGTAATACTTTTAAAGATTTACTTAAAAATTGGTAAATTGTGTTCCAAGCCTTAAAAATTAAAACTTTTTCTACTGTTCTTTTTTAAAAGGTTGTTAACTCATGTTAAGACTAGAGATATAATGTGAACTATTAGTGAAATATTGATTACTTTTAATAATTTTTGGCATCTTTTATGTTTAAATAACCGCATTTTCCAATTATCGAATGAAAAATTCAAATCCTAGGATTTACTCACTAACCCAAGAAGACAAATCTCTCATCTCATTTTCTGCCAGCCCTTTTCCTGGTGTTCACTCACTGATTCTAATTTAACTTCGTAAATTAAGCATAATGAAAGTTGGGCAATCGATTGGTATGTGTGTTCCTTTATTCCTTAAACTGCAGGACGCGTGAAAGGAACAGCCTTCTTGAGCCCCTTCTCATTGTTCCTCAATATACTTCTAGGAAGGATGGAAGAAGGAGGGTGGGAGACGATGACTCATTCTAAAAGGGGAAGGGGTGGAACATTTGTTGGGGAATCCGTCGGCAGCCCTATGCTGTCACATTCCGTTACAGGAGGATTAAAATGATGAAAAGCTATGCTCTCATTCAATCCACATGCAATAATAGTTCGTTGACTATCAGGTGGAAGCTTTGAAGTATCTAAATCAGGAATGAAACTATTCGTGAGATAAAGTCATCGTTGGAATGTTGCCGGTTAAATAGATATCAGTCAATAAGTACGAAAACTGTGTTTATCGGATTGTAGTGCATTGTTTATTATGAGTTGCAGATTGTCTTTATATCGCGTGTGGTGTGTAGTGTAAATTTTTGTCAAAGTAATTAAAGATATCTTAATGTCTCTAAAATATATCTAATAGTGATAAAATATCTCTTTTTAACAGATTCAGAGTTGATTTGTTTAAACTAAAGTTTTTTTATTTTTTATAATCCTGTGTCCCTAGATAGATCTCGGGGGTTTATATATAGAAAAGCTTAGTGTCAAATATTTTTATTAACCACATGAAAAAAATATAAAGTTCTCTAACATTTATTTATTTTCATTTATTTATTTATTTATTTATTTTTTTTTTTTTTACAATTTTGAGTTTTAATTGTTGAAGGTGATCTATATTACTTTAAATAAACATAAATCTGCAATTTTAAAAAGTTTATGTAGTATTGGGTTCTCATAAAAATTACTACGTAAAATAAATTTATGTGAGCAACTTTTAGATGAAGTCGCAATGTCTCTTAAAAATGCTTAAAATAAATTAGACCATCGTCATCACTTATTCTATGTTCTGTTAGTTTTTAAAGTTGGTTAAAATATGTTATTATTGAAAGAGTTAAAGTTTCTCGAACATTTTTTCCTTCTTTTTAAATTCACAATGTTTGCTACAATTAAGAATGCAAATGAGAATTTGGTACTTTTTTAAATTTTATTAGTTTAATTTTAAAATTATTTTTTGTTACCAGTGCAATTAAATTTGTATTCTATCAGTGCAGCATGTCATGTTTTTATTCATTATTTAAATATTTTCAAACTATATATATATATATATATATATATATATATATTACAAAAAATTAAACAAAAATATTCATAATTTCTTTTTATCAGTCTGTTAATTTTAAATTTTTTTAATTGAAAAATATATTGCCATGAATATCTCATGCTCCTTTATTTTAAAATTTGTAGTGATTCAATAAGTTTAGAAAAAAAGAAAATTAAACAATTGATATTAATGCTACAACTTGTATACTGTTAAAGAGCCAAATAATATCATTAATGCAAATAATGAAGTACGTCATTTTTATATATACTGACAATCATGCTGGTAAACTGACTTATACATAGATGCGCTACTAAAATAACATTTAGATATTAAATGTTTATTTGTATGTTGAGTTGTGAAGTAATAAATAAGTACATAAATTTTTTTTAGTTATTGTACTTTTTTTATCATGCTTGCATATTTATGGAACAAAGGTGAATATTTTTGAATTATACTTATAAGGGTTGAATACTTTGAATAAAGGTGAATACTTTGAATTTATTTATCAATGATTAAAAAAGAGTTAATATTTCTGTGAAATACTTTTTAGTGGTTTATTTTTAATTTGGGGTAAAAATATTATTCAATCTTTTGTTTTAAATAACCCCCCCCCCAAAAAAAAAAAAAAAAAAAAAACTCTTGTTTTTTACCACTCTTGAGCAGACTCAGGAGTCAAGAAAACGAATTATTTTTCATTTTATGCATTAGTTCGTTGATAACCAAATAGAAGCTTTCGAGTGTCTAAAATCTCGTTTGGAAGAATTCGCGTGCGAAAGATTACTTCGGGATGTTGCTGGTTAAATAGATATCAATCAACGAGTTCGAAAACAGTGTCCCTTTGGTTGTGAAACATTGTTTCGGATTATATGAATTTCTTTGTTTTGATTTTGGAAAATGTTCTCTAATTTTTGCAATTCTATAATCTTCGTTTTTTTTTTTTTTTTTTTTTTTTTCTTTTCTTTCTCTATTTAAGTAATAGTTTATTGACTTCTAGGTGGAAATTTCGAAGTATCTAAATCACTTCTTCAGGAAAAGACTATTTTGAAATTACTAAAATCATTTTAAATTACTCTTTAGTAGCGAGTTTTTACGTGTCAAACAATACTTGTTTTGACATAAAATCAGTTTAATAAAAAAATTTTAAAAAAATTGGGGAAATATACACAAAACAAATTGATTTCAAAATGTAACTAATTAAATAATCTATGTCTGATTCTATAAAACACTTAATAATAAAATAATTACAAAAAAAAAAACTGTAAATTGGTAAATTGCTTAATAACATTATTTTGCAATAACAATTAATTCCTGTTAGCAATCTGTTCCATTATTCAGATGTTTTATCTTGTTTCAAGATGAAATTCAACATTAAAATATATTTTTTGATTAATAGTTTGAAATAGGAAAGCAATCGTTTATTTTTCTCCAAGAAAGGTTTCATTTGCAAGGTTATTTTTTTTTTTTCTTAAGTTTTTCCCATTTAAGAACACAAAGAATTCTTGCTCTTTAATGATTACGACTAACATACCATAATAGTAATTACCGGAGAAAATTCTTAAGAATCTTATACGAAACGATTAACTTAAATGAAACATCCTCTCTACAACACACTTTTTTTTTCTCCTTATCATTTGCGCTTCCTTTTTCCTTCCATGTTTTCCGGTTCCTGTTTTCATCGTGCTCTAAAGTTTAATCATATGCATCAGATTTCTCCCATATTAGGATTTTATTGAGGTGATATGAACCTGTGATGCCACAATAGACATTACATATTTCCTAGCTTTTAAAATTTCTTTAGTTTCTTAAACTTATTTTTTAAAATCATTCTTAACCGAATTTTAATTAAATTAAACCAGCATCACAGAACCATAAATAATATATTTAATAAAATGATAATTTTACATAAAGACGTTTAAAAAAAAATTATCGTAATCAGGGGTCTGCTTAGAAGAAATTTGGGTCCGTTAACGGATTTTAACTTAAAAACGGACCCTTCACAAATTTGTTTATCTTCATTATTGTTTTGTTAATCGAATAAACCCTTTCCATGACTGAAAACAAGAAATATGGACGTAAACGAATTAAGTTTTGTCTTCGGCAGACGATTCTGCCATTATTCGTCCGAAATGAATATTCTGCGTTCAACAGTATAGGCTAAATACCAAATATTTGTATGTTGCATCTGAAATTTAGTAGCAGCAATTGCTGTTTTTTTTTTTTTTTTTTTTTTTTTTTTTTTTTTTTTTTTTGAAAATTAAATTTTTTTATTATTATTATTTTACACAGTACCGAGCATAATCTTGTATCTATTTACAATTTAAAAACTCCTTGAAAAAGTTTTTTGCAATAACCGGACCCTATTTCCTATTTCCACAAATTCATAAAAGCGGACCCTGGTTGAAAGAATGTGAGTAATTTTTTCACATTTTCACGAAAACCGGACCTTTCACAAAATGTCTGGACAGACCCCTGGTAATGAAGATACTCTGTCTTCTAATTTTTTGAATCTTGTTGATTTTTTTAAATTTACATATTATTACGTATATTAGACTTCCAAATAGTGGCAGAGGATGTGTGATTGTTTTTAAATGTATTTTGCCTTGGTACTGGAGATACTTGCCATTATTATTTATTTTATTTTTGTATTAAAAACGTCTTTATTTTTTTATCGAGCCACGTTTTAAAATTATTGGATGAAGACTAACTAACTTATTCCATTTCGTACTTATACTAAATCTGATTACTAATTCATAGAAATAGTTATGTTTTGTTGGTGACATTAAAGTGATGTATTTAAAGTTATTAAAATTTCTTGCTTTTCAAAATATATCGTTTCATCACCAGATCGATATAGTCATTTCAATTCATCATTTCGGTGATTATAAATCTTTCTATCATTAATGATTGAATCTTCACGTGATGATCATGACCATCATGAGAAATATCATGTGTATGATGGAAAAATCTTCAAAGCCACATTTTACTTTAACATTTCAGATTTTGAAAGTATATATTTCGTAGACTCATTAAAAATATCGGCTCTTTACAAGCTACTAATCTCATTTGGTTAGTTTGTTGTACTGATTTTTGTAAGCACATTACAAAGTGATTTTAGAAGTTTGCAAAAAGCAGTGTTTTTTGATGAGCCCATAACATACGAAATCATAAGGAAATTATCTTAATATGACATTAAAAAAAATCTATTTATTGTAATTTTTATGCAAATCAGAACTTTAATTTTTTCCGATGCTTAGAAACGTATTATGAGTACAATAAGCTTTAATTACATGCAGTATAACAACATGACAGTAAATTTAAGATTTTAAAAATCATCCATATAAAGTAATTTTATTAAAATATAAGTGTTTTATTTATTATTAAACTATTTGATTTTTTATATTTTTTATTTCATGATAGTTTGCGGCATTGCGCCGAAATTTATTAGTTTTCTGTCTTGAGTCTCCTGATTGTTTGCAGATCTCTTAATTATACCCAAAATTCCTTCTGCAAACTAATCAAGAATTTTTCGTGTTGTATTAAAAAAAAAATCTGGTATTCATCATGCATTTAATATTTCCTCTGCGGATCACTAATTATTATTTATTTCACCGATAACTACACTAACTAATGCATGTAAGTGAAAATTCCAAGCACTGTAAATCACTTGAAATTTCATTAATGAAGGAAGAATATGCCTTGCTCTGAAGGCGGTCTAATCTCAAGGTCTAGTCATTTCTCATTATATTGGCGTCACGTGGTGCTTGAAATAAGATGTTCTGTGTGCGTTAACAGCTGAGTTTAGGCAATGATCACATAAAAATGCAATTATGTTTAAAAATGCAATTATGTGATACGATGAAAGACTGTGGAATAAAGGAGTGAAGCTGATTATGCCATTTACTACTTATCAGTTGCTCTTACATGGCTGCTTTGATTAATTCACGTTAAAAAGTTAAATTTTCTGGTGCAATTGTGAACTTAGCAAAAGAAATAAGGTATCGGCTTTATTGAATTTTTTATTTCATTAAAATTTGAAATATTAAAAAAATTATTCTTTATTCTTTATTTATTTTTAGTTCTAAATTACATTATGTAGCATATGATAGTTTCCTTAGCAGGTATTTGCAAAGCTATTAATATAGATGACTTTCGATCTTAAAGGGAACAGAAAAAGGACATTTAAAACAGTGGATAAACTAATAGAGGCTCTTTTTCTGCTTTTTTTTTTTCCGAAAAAATTGCAATATTGTCTTTTTTTATTTTTATTAATTTCAAAAACAAATTATAATAAAAACGATAATTTAATTATTTTTTATTTATTTTTTTCATCAATGCTAGCAAATGATATTTACGACTGTTATTTTATCAAATGTCTTATGCTGGTTTTCTAGGAAACGATATATTCTTTTTTCCACACAAATAAAAGAAATTGAAAAAACTTTTCGCTCATATTTTCAACTCAACCTGAATTTTTATCCCCCCTTTCCTATTAATCAATAGTCAAAATCTAAAGAAAGTGTCGACGACCGAAAATGGTCTGACAAACAGTTTACTGATTTACTGGTCTTTCTTTCCAACTACCGTCTTTAGATATTATAATGATGTAGCAAGGGATATCTTCACATATCGATGTCATTTACAGCTACAAATAAGATATTATAATGATGTAGTAAAGGATATGTGCAAATATCGATGTCATTTACAGCTACAAATGACGAGCTAACAATATCATAAAATATTCTCTATAAAGGTGCTTGTAGTGAAAAAAGAAGCAGCGTCCCTATATTTTATCGTTAGTTTGTTATGGATGAAGTATAAGAACAAAAGTGAAATTGATTAATTAATGAAGATGATTAAATTGACTTTAAAAGGCTGTTTTTGTATAAAAAATACAGTTTGTTTCCTTGCGATGTTCATTGTTTACAGCTATGCTAGATTGTCTCAATACATTTAAGATTTTAACTTGTCAAATTTACTTCATACTTCTGCCAAGGCAATGATAGATTTTGAAACTATATTTTTAAATTTTAAAATGTCTGGTTGACGAATATATTTTGTCTTGTAAATGCTGTGTTTTACATCAAATAAGCAGTACATTTATCCCATAAGCGGTGAATATGCGCTTAAGATCGGATTCTTTTAGTTCAATAGCCACAGTAGCACATGAACATGAAGCGTTAAAAGTATGAGAACATTTTTTTCTTATCTTAATGACTTTTAATGATATGTAAAGGATAATAGAGTTACCAAAACCTTAATTTAATTATTATTATTTTGTAATAAATATGTTTCAATTTTTCAGCTTCTACTCTCTTTTTCCATCTCCAAAAAGTTCTTTGCACGTCATCAGTTAATGTTTTAAAAATTGTACATATTTTTATTAAAGTAATGGCGATGAAAACTTTAGTCTGAATAGTACTTGTAAAACTGAAATTTTATTCTCAGTGCCATCGTATTTTTGAACCACATAAGTTTCTTTGTACCAAATTGCATCAAACATACATTTGTCCGAAATTGTAACAGGCTTGCTCAAAATTTTTTTTTATCTCCTTTCATTAGTGAGGAAACTTTAAATTTTATGTAAGTTTGTTGTCATTCGCGAGTTAGTTTTGGTAGATTTAAAGCATTATTCCAGGTACTCCTAATTATGATTCCAAGTAAAGCAATTTCTCTAAAAGTATTGAACTGTCTCTCCAACTTTTTCTAATTGTGTAAAACTGCTGTAGTAAAATCAAAATCATTTTCTGCTCATAAGTACAAATAAAATAATATTGCTTTTATGATTTGCACTGAAACAAATCTCTGCTTAAAATTGCAATCGAACCAAGAAAAAATTAAAACTATTTTTTTGTGCATCCCCCTTTTTGTCCTTATATTACTCAATTAAAAATTTTGTCTGGCTGCTTCAAAACACCCCACAACCGACATGGATGAAACTTAAATGACTGAGTAAGTTATGCTTTGAATCTTAAATAATAAGACACGTGAATTATATTTGTAATCAACGCCATTATCAGTTTTAAAATATCACTTTTTTTCATAAGCTTGTGTTATATTTATTCACTTTGTAAGACTGACGCTTGGCATTTTGGTTAAATAAATTGTCATTTGATGCAGGTAGGAGCTCGTTCGTGGCATTTCTGTTACAGCGTGCACGATGTTCAAAGACAGCTGTAAATGTAATTTCTCACCTGTCCACCAACATCCGCAGATTGAAACAGGTCGTGAAAATACTCTACTATTCCCATGTCCAAAATATCATTTTTCTCTGGCTATCGCCTGTCTGAATATTCATCATTATTTAATCTCGAACTGGAAATGCCTAATAATTAATTTTATTAGTATTCGTATCACAACACACGCTTTAGGCCTCTTGTGACAGTATTTGTCATTAGAAAAGAAGCTCCGTGATTTTGCAACATGTCTGCTTTGTTATTATGTATTTTTTGCTTCTTTTTATTTATTTTGTGCCTTTCTGTCGTCTTTCTTTCTTCCTCCACTCACATTAGTGACTGTGTTTTAATATAAGAAAAAATGATACTGGAATGATTAGTAAAATGTTTGCTTTGTTTTGTTGCCATATCCTCCATGCTTTGATTGTAACAATTATTCGACAAGTGTTACGTATTAGACACCTCGAAAAGTAATTTCACAGTTGCCCAACACATAATTTTAAAATCAGTTCCTAATACAATGCGACTAGAAACAATGTTTTTTTTTTTTTTTTAAAATATCGCTGCCGTTTTCCTAGTTATCACAATAAAATCTCCATTGAGATCTGTCTAATTATAAATTTAATTAATATTTCTTACGTTACAACAAGTCTATTTTGTAAAGCTATTCATTAATATTCAAAAAGAAAAGTTTCCCAATTTTGTCCATGTCCAAAGAGGTGAACCCTGCTACAACAACTATAATTATTTTATTGTTTTCTTGCATTTCTGATCACTTTTATGTAATCCTTCTTATTCTAGTGCATTATTTAGAACGTATGCGTGACTTTGTACTGATGTTTGCAGCATTTAGTTGGTACTCGCGTACATAACGTATCAGTTCGAGACTCAAATTTACTATATACTATCTTGGAGGTTCTTAAAAAAAAAACCAGATTTTAATTCCTAAATAAATCAATATCTCTTATGCTTCTATATTATTTGCTTTAAATTTTTTCTTAAGAAAAAAGATCGAAGCTATAATTAAAATATGTACGAATATTTTAGATTATTTTTATGCATTTATTTATTTATTATAATTAGTTAGTATAATATGTAGCTACAATTTTCACATCTTGCTTTTCCGCTGTTAGCAAGCTCTTCTTCAGTCTTCATCTACTTTAGTATGGTAAAAGTGTATGCAAACATTTTCTGTCTTTAAAAAAACTAGCAAATAAAGAAGATAAAATCTGTATTGATGTTTAAAAATAATGCTATTATATACTAATAAAAATATAAATATTTTCATTAATTATTATTTTAAAATTTTTATTTCATCAAATGTTTTATATAAAATTATATATCTTCAGCTAACATTTTGATACAAATAACGTAAAATCAAATGGTTAACAAACATAAAAAGTCAGTCATAACAACAGATATTTAATTAAACTTCTTTTTTATTTTGTTTCAAATTATAATAATAAAAGTCATAGTCATAGAATCGTTCGATAGTTATATATTCTTCGAGGAATAAAGAGCTGTAGCCCGGAAATTCTGCCGTAAGACCTGATTTTCTAGTTTCCCGGGATCCGGTCGTTCCAAAACTGCGTTTTTCCTGGAGCTGGAAATTTTTCCATGTTCCAGGGCTTTAGCACTTTCCTACATAATTTCAAGATGCCTGCCGCTTTGTAACGGTATCTCCCGTTTTTTAAGTTCCCGTAGAAAGACTATTTTTGTCATAAGATCAAATATGAAGATGGATTTATTCAATTCTTTTTTAATGAACAAATAACTTAACTCTGATTTAAATTAAAATGAAAACTCAAAAACGCGCAAAAATAAATGCTAAAATTGCCGGAGCCGGTGATGGAACTTCAGCTTTATCTGGGAGTTGAGCTGGAGCATCGAAAATTTTTCGGGTCCTTTGGACCCTGCTGGTTGCATTCCTAGTTTTAAAGACAGTTGTAAATGTAATTTTTCCCTTGCCTCTCATCAAGCGCGGTTTAATAATTTTACATATTTCTTGCTCTCTGACACCTGATGGCCTAAGCATAATTACTGATTTTTATATTATGAGAAAATTAAAACCATAGGAAAACCAACACATATAAAAAAAGAGATAAACACCTTAATTTCTGGTATACGTCAAATAAAATATGTGATGAATTTTCTTCTCATTCATAACTGTACAGAGCACCAGATAAAAAACGGACCACCCTGAATAACTTTTAATCTAATCTTCGCGTTCCCGGAAAGTGCAAAGGAATGACCTCAAAAATGCTAATTGATAGTGCAGACAATATTTTGAGTTACGAAATTAGACACAAAAGCATACTTTCACCGAATAAACAAACATGCCCTTTTTTCGACAGATTCAGATTTCTGACCTCTAAAATATAGGGGTAGACGTAATCTGGGAAATATGGTCTCGATAGTTTGGTCAGGACAGCGGTTCAAAGTTTTAACCCTTTAATGTTAATTTTACTTTCTGCGTATTTCACCATATTTCGAGAATTCTTTAAGAAAATTTGAATTTTTCTTCCACGCAATTGTAAAATTCATTAATCCACAGATAAATTCCATGCGAAATATAACTTATAGTAAATATTTATTATTTTTCATAATTTTATTTAATAATAGTTGAAAAAGCTTTGAACTGTAAGATATGCAAATTTTTACACCATTTTTAAATGGTGAAATACAAAACTTTAGCGTCTAATAGTTCCTGAATAAACGAATTTTAAAAATGTCATTTTTCTATAATTTATATATTTATAAGTTAAATTTCGCATAAAATTGTCTTTGAAAAATAAATTTTATAATTGTGTGCAAAATTTTTTCAACTCCCTTAAAATGTATTTGAAATATAGTGAAATACGCAAAAAGTAAAATTAATAATAAGGGGTACAAACTTTGGACTATTGGGACCATATTTCGCAGATTACGGATCCCTTTATCTTAGGGATCAGAAATTCGAATCTGTCGGAAAAAAAGGAATATTTATTCAGAGAAAGTACGTCTGATTTCGTAACTTAAAATATCGCCTGCAATAATTTAATTACATGAGGTCACCCCTTTGAACCTTTAAGATTGAGTCCTAGAAAGTGAAGATCCTATCATTTTTTCCAAAGTTATTAAGGTTGGTCCGTTTATTTTTTGCTCACTGTATATGTGCGTCCCTCATGCATCGATTAATGAAGATTTGAAATGAAGCTTTATAGCAATATGAAATGTTACTCCTACTAGAATATAAATAATTTTGCTTTTTCCTCCTTTCTTATGTTTTGTACCTTATTGTATGAGTAGAATGTAGAATTTTTTAGTCTGTACTAAATGTAATCTTCTTTTGCAGCAGGATGGCTTCTCCAGAATGGGTGGAGATTGTGGAGCCGATAACGAAGGTGACAATGTATGCCAATCTGACGACAGGTGAATGTGTTCGAGAAATACCTCCTGGAAAAGTGTAAGTTTTAACGCTTAAATATTAGCGCTTTTGTTGACAATGTTTACATAATGTCATTATTTTATTCCATTTCGATAAGAAACACAACAGATTTTAAATTCTACAGATTTTTGGAAAATAGAAAACATTTGCATTTTTTCTTTAATTTAATCGTTGATGCGTTATTTGTAAAGAATGTCGCGTAAAAATTTGGAAAAAAAAAAAAATTCTGGAATTAATAAAATATGTTATAAAATTGGAAAATGTTTTAAATTAAAAAAAAAATTTGTAATAATTTTACAAAAAGTTTTATTAGAGCCTTAGTGTTTTCCTCATAAAATATAAATAGTTTTTCGGGAGATGAAAACTGTTCGAATCATCTTTGAAATAAAAATCCTCGGAAGTTTTTTTAAGCCTCCTTAAAAATTTTACGAGGTTTAAAGTAAGTATTTTATACAAAATTTTCTGTGCATAAAATAATTTCATATAAAAATATTATTATTAAAATATTTTTAAAATCAGTTTTTCACATTTCAATTTGTTACTGTTGCTTTATAATATTTATTTATATTTCTAACCGTCGTTGAACAGCTGACCCAGTTTTTTTGGGTTTACGACTACCAATGTTCAATTCCGTAGCCTTGTAATTTTGAACCCAATCCAGAAGACAAGGGAACTCCTGGATCAAGTATTAGGAGAAATATTTCTTCGTGGAGGACTTTTTAAAGGAACTAACTCCCCATTTGCGTTATATGGTGGGAAAACCTCCCAAATCATGGTTAGCCTGACGGCAAATGGACTTTAACCCATGATCCGTCTACCACTGAGGATATTTTGCATCAGCGCTGTGGTCAGTGCAAGCCAGATGCGGAATTCGTATCGAGCAGCCATCACTGGGATTCAAACCCGGTTCCCCTTATTTGAAGGGGTCTATCACCTGAGCCATCACGGCTCTGTTGCTTTATAATAAGCATTAAAAATCAAATATCGCAAAAGTTCTTTTTAAAAATAAATTAAGTTCACAATGATTTAAGTGCCCTTAAAGTTTTTACACGCTTCGTATTTTGCTATAAATTTCAGCTTGGTTAGTTTGTGTAAAATGTAACCTGGAAAATATGCGCTAACGTAAATAGTGGAATTTTTGAAATCATTTTGGGAGCATTACATCAGCATCGATTTATTAGTATGGCCATTACTATTGGCGAATTACCTACTATCCTTAATAGTTTCACGGTTGATGTATCCTTGATGGTGGATTCAGTGAACAGAATTCTTTTTACCGACTTACTACTAATGACTTTCCTATGTTTCTCACCACTCTTATCTGCCGAATACGCTCCCTTTCCATTATAAGATTTCCCCTGCATTCGAGATAGAAGCATACTTATCTGGAATATTTTTATTTGTTTTTGTTTTTTTTCGATAGTTGTCAGACATGTAAAGAAACACACAAGTTCTGCCACTAATGCTGGGTTGCATTTTTTATTTTTTTAATGTTTTTTTATTTTTTAGTAAATAGAATGCTTAAATTTTTCGAATGTTTAGAATCAAATGAGTAAAAAAAAAAAAAAAATAGTACCAAGAAAAGCAATAAACCGTGTTATTTTTTTTTTCATCTTTTTTTTTTTAATAAATGGGCCAGCTGCAAGTGACGTAGTGTAGGTATCGATCATGATTGGTTGTTGAAGCATTTGTTTACGTTAGCAACTATACTTTCCATTCTATTTCGAATAAGCCAAGACCGTCAAGTATCAATTCGCTTACGTGACACGTTCATATTCTTTCGCAAAAGATTTCAGTTATTTTACTATATCTTTCTTACTGAATACAAAGACAGGTATGAAGTCATGGTGAACACAACTAATTATGCATCGAAGTTTCCAGATACACGAATTAAAAAAAATACCACCGTTACAATAAAATACATAAACAAATAATAAATTTAAGTTATGTAAATGATGTAGCAGCGAAAGTATTATATTTCAACAAATTCGATGCACAATACGACTGTGTATTTAATTAACTTCATGTTAATGTTTGAATTAACTTCATGTTAATTAACATTCTAACTTACATGGTGTAACTTAGCTCACCTTTAACACGCCACTTTGCTTATAAGTGATCAGCTGGCGCTGACATCATCAGTCACATGTGTGGTAATCCATGATCTTCTTAAGGTGCAATTACCCAATTATAAAAAAATGTAGGCGAAAAACATAAATACAAAATATTATTTAAGTTTCTAATATTTTTTATGCAGATAGTAACCAATAGTAATACTTTTCCATTGGAATGGGAATTTGAATTCTCCAATAGAAATGGTGCAAACGATAAATGATTTATTCCCCCAAATGATATAGTGCAGCCTCTGGCTTGGACATCTGTATATAATATAGCCGCAAAAACATGGCATTGTATGATTCGTTTCATGTTCATTAGATAGTCTTAAATTATAATGTATTTTAAGAGATTAAGCGTAAGAAAGTTCATAGAGACAGTCAACAAAAGCTGAACATGTAATTATGTATGTAAAGAACTAAAAAAAATTTCTGCCTGGCCATTAAAAAAAAAAAAAATAAATAAAACTACTCTTATAAATTAGAAAATGCATTAGAAATGCATTTTGTTCAAATAAACTAATACTATTAACTCCTATAATTTCTAAAACTGATGTTCCCAAATTAAATAAAAATGTTCTTTTTTCATTCATTTATGAAGTTAAATAAACAGAATTATAAAATCGGTACATGGGTGGTTTAGGTCACAATGATATTTTCATATCGCCATTGCTGATTGCGCCACGAATCATTCTTTATCTACAAAATCATCCTTTTTTTAAAATTAATTATCAGATTTACATTTCTGATAATTTAATGTTTATTTTGAAACAAACATTTTCCAACTTGTAAATAACTCAATATTAATGTTTGTTTCACATTCAAGTTCATTTGAACTAAAAGCACCTCTTATCATAAATTTTTGTTGTTACTAATTTAAAAAAAAAAAAAAAAAAAAAATCTTTAAAAATAATATTTCGTTCAGCTATTCTTTTCTTGTAATTAATTTTTGCTAGTCACCCTACTTTAAAAGAAATAATTGCTACAGTAAAAGTCAATTTCAAACTGTTCAACCTAATATCAAATTTTACTTTTATTTATATTCCTTTTGTAAATTCCATTCAGCGCTATCCGATTTCATAGCCATTACCAATTCATCTTTTAGCCGCCACGCTTCGCTTATTTTCCTTTTAAGGTTCTCAATTGTCTCTAAAATGTAGGAAATTATCCGCGCTTACTTAAAATCATGCTCAGCAGGTTCAAGACCTCATGATGCCATTATTATGATCATCCTGCTGTACATTACGTTACTTTTGAGTCACTCATCCGTGGAGATGATCTATTATCGGATCGTTTTACTATGAGCGTCGTGACCTTGATTCTTTTTTTTTCTTTTCCTTTGAAGCAATATTTAAAAGGCAATTTTAGGTATATACGACGTTCAGTTAAAGAATTTTCAAAAAAGATTAATGAAACGTTCCCTTATAAACAGAAATTTCACTTAACCGAAAGCTTTCAGAATCGAATTTAAAAAATGATGAAAGTTTTTGAACCAAAATATTTTTCAGATTTAATCAACGAAATTGTACAGTAGTCATTAGCTGTTATCATTTTTTTTCCATATATATATATAACTGCTATTGAATAGCCGAACCAATTTAGAGTTAACGGCTACCAATGTTCAACTCCGTAACCTTCTAATTTTGAACCTAATCCAGAAGGCAAGAAAACTCCCGGATGAAATATTGGGAGAAATTTACCTTCGTGGAGGACTTTTTTTTATGAAACTACTCGCATTTGCGTTACACGGAGAGGAAAAGCAAAAAAATCTCCTACGGTTAGCCTGGTGGCAAGGTGACTCTAACCCGTAATCCGTCCTCCACTGAAGATATTTTACGTTAACACGGTCTGTGCGATTCGATCGATCGTGACCGTCAAATCGC